>JASFAT010004443.1:1800000-2159030 GCA_031353405.1 Baronia brevicornis
TACAATTGATTATTCAGTGGAATAACTGGGAGCTTCTTAAATTACGTAGACCAAGCTTTCAGAGTTTAGGAATCCAAGTTGCTTAAGTTCATGATATTTCGTAAAACAATTATACATATTAGTAGTAATTAATCCTCTCTATAAATAGAGGCTAGAAATATACATTTAACTCTTAGAGAATAAAAAGTAATTTGAAGTGACACCTTCTGGTTTACATTTGTAATTTATACATCAAAGGCCAGAATTGGACTAAATAAAATTAAGACTATAAAATAAATGATATATCTAACGGTTTCAGAATATTGTTGGGGCTGCCTCGTTAAAATGTAAAATGTATGGACCAAAAAAAATTTCTGAAATAAAGATTATTATTATTATTAATATAATCATTTATTTTCCACTTTTAAGTTTGATTAACCTTGCAAAATGCTTATCCTCAATTGCTCTATATTACTTCTGCGACCTATATTTTTTTAATATTGCCGTGATTCTTTGCAGATATTGTTTGCATAAAGTTTTGATAGATAAAGAGTCATGGCACTGATCCAAGGCCATTTCGTCTAACTGAGAATTCGTTAGCCCGATGTCAATAAACGTCCAATTTGATTTGCGGCTTAATGGTGAGTAGATTGTTTCTATTCTCTTTTTCAGAAGATGGACTACATTTGTCAACGTTATTTTTCTTTACAAATGAATGCTTCAAAAGTAGTACCTACGATATTTGATATATTTAAGCTACGCTTTATCCCTTTCATTGTAACATCATCTTAACGGTTAGGAATATATACACATACATTCTACTGTATTCATACTTCTTAAGTATGAATACAGTAGAATGTACGTGCTAGTTACAATAATAATATTTTTGTAATAATAATACAAATATCTTGATTGCATTTTAATCACAATTGTTTCATAACATAATATTATTTATAAAATGGTTATCAAAACCCTGATCTAAGTTATATATATATATATATATATATATATATATATATATATATATATATATATATATATATATATATATATATATATATATATATATATATATATATAATTAACTTAACATAGATGATAATGATATTTTCATTACCGTTGATAGAAAACAGTTGATACCGTGGATAAACTGTTATAATTGTAGTAAAGAACAAATGCTCAATGTTATTTAATTTCCGAATTCATTTATTATTTTCCATAGTCCAATATCGTTATTCATAAATGAATTTCTCCCTACTTACAATTATATACAATGCTCAAGTGTATTCTAAAAAATTGGATTGATTTTTTTCAAAACATATGAGTCCCAAACGTATAAACCACCACAACAAAAATATAAAGATACGTCTTTGAGGTGGGGATCCCAAAAAGAAATAATTTCAGGTCTCCAGGGATGACATTCGTATAAATCTGCGGCTTACTTTATCGAATTCATTTTCGTGTCGCAAAGGCTTTCGCAAGACGTGTGCCTCAGTCAGGCCGTGTCTGCTAGAGAAGATAAGGTTAATAATAGCTATTCACGTAAATTATGAAGGATTAGTAATACTTTTTTGAGCCTCTATTAGTCTTGGTGATACCATTTAAATATTTAAGTCTTACAAATATTAAATTTTCCCAAAATGTTCTTCTTTGTCATTTAATGCAAAACGCATAAATACTTAACTACTAACGTAGAGCTATCACTTTAATTATCAATACAAATATTTATTCTAATGTAGAAAGTCGTTATTTATTTTCTGCAGTAATTATATAGTCTCCGGTTGCAAAATTAGATACATACATACATATAGTCACGCCTATCTCCCTGTAGGGTTAACAACGCCGCCCATAGACAACAGCGACACCGCAGGAATCGCGGAAGCGTTGCCGGCTTTTTAGGTATGTGTAGGCTTGGTTTTTCAAGGTGCCAATGTCGTATCGGTTCGGAAAAACCGCCGAAGGTATCTGGTTCCACAGAGTAGTGGTGCGTGGAAAGAAGTTTCGAGAGAAACGCGCCATTGTAGATCGCCACTCATCCAGATGGTAGGGATGAAACTTTTCTTTACGGCTAGTTGTGCGGTTGTGGAATTCGGCGGCGGGAATTATCCCAAACAATTCCTCACAGCACTCCCCATGATAAAAGCGGTAAAAAATGCTGAGAGAAGAGACATCTCTCCGCAGCTGTAGAGAATCAGGCCGATCAGCGAGAACTTATTATGTATTAGGGCTGATATAGTCGTTGGGTTTGTTTCATAGTTAATACTTTTGAGGTATCCGCTTAAAAAAAATAGTTCATATAGATGGGATTCGGTGGTTAGGAGATAGTCCCGAAACAGCTTATTAATTGATTAGGGAAAAAATTACGAAGAGGCTCCATTGTCTATTTAGGCGCATTTTGTTGAAACCATGTGCGTGAAGTGAGGCTAAGATATTCTCTTAATATTTGTAGAAAATATTCAGTAAGCATTTTTTTACTATTCGATCTATAACTTAATTCTGATACTGGACATCCTATATCTATGTAAAATCGAATGTCCAGACCAGCCCAATAAGTATACCGTTGACCTTTCTTTACTCCAATGTATTTGTTGGAACCCTGCTAATGTAATTTACAAGGGCGGCCCATAAACCTGTCGACGGTACAATTTATACAGTCTTCGGGTTACGGGTGCAACTGAGCATTCGGTTTATTTTTTTCTCTATTGATTTCAGTTTGATTTATTTCTTATTAAGTTATAAAAATCCGTAAGAATCCACACATCAAAAGAATATTTAAGAACTTTTGTAAATTATCAATATCAATGCTTCACGTCTATCATTTCAAAGACCAAATCTGGGAAGGTATACACATATTTGCCACACAAGGCAGACCAGGCTATTCTAGAGTCGGGTTTTTCCAGCGATAATGCTATGAGAGCAAGCTGTTAAAATGATAGACCAGCTTTAATTTCAGGATAGTTATTCCCAATCCTCTCAGTGGTACAACAACACGCCTTAATTTTGAGGTAAACAGCGGTGGATTGTACGATAGTGTAAATACCGCTGACAGTCTGTTGTTAAAGCTGCATTCGTCTATCAGCAAGATCTTTTATATTAAATTTCATTAAGTAGATCTTTATTGCATACTACTTAAAGAGAAAAAAAACGCAAAAAACTCATGACATGCTCTAAAACTAAGCTAAAACTTACATATATACATCATTGTTTGAAAATAGTTTTACATACTCGAAAACTTTCCCGAGCATGTCGAAAATTTACCAGTTTTGTCGCAATCGGATGAATAGTTCAGAAAATGTATACAGGACAAACAAACAAAGATTTATTTATATTATATAAATATATATATAATATAAATAAATCTTACGCTTAAAACCAATCTGAGTATCTTTTGTCCGTAAGTGGTTGTGTACAATTGGTGTGAAATTCATCCGGAGGCGGTATCTTGGCTGGAAGCCAAAGTCATCTTGTCAAGTGGAAAGTCAACTAGTTCGCGTCCAGCAAAAATTACATCCAATTTAAGAGTTTACCGAGAGAGCATCTGACCGAGAATTCAGCGTTGTTGGCTGGAAAAACCGATTTATCTAAATTGAAAAACTGACTCCAGATCGGATAATAGAATCAGGTGTTATGAAAGAAACATCTGGACTTTTATGCGAAGTGATAGTATAAGTTTTAGGATGTTTGGCAAACTTTAGATTTTAGTCTCTGGAGACATTTGGGTTGGTGAATAAACGTAATAGAATGAATCAGAAATATCAAAATACTTACTACTCTCTACTTTTAATGAAAGTGCAAAAGTTTTACACTTATAAAAATGGGATACGAAGGCAAATGAGCAAGCGTATAGACTGATGAAAGTCAATCTGTTACACCACTGCCATTGCTGAAGCGTTATTAGCCAAGGTTATATAGATGATTTATGGAGTCAGGTGTTACATTGCGGAAATCCATTACTATGTGGACAGTCAAAAGTTTTACTTAGCTAAGATCCGCGACAAACAAACAATAATAGAAAATTAATAATGTGTGTTTTTCTGCTGGACGAAGTGGATTTATTTGGAACCTAAACCAAAAACTTACCGAAAAACGACCAGCAGCTCTCCACCCACCGACCCTTACTCATCATCTCACTCACATCAAAATTACTTGTAACGCCAGGATTAGTATGTATGTATGGCCAGCCTTTCCGAAACGTTTTTCTTAAGTACTAAAGAAAGCTGGTTCCATAAACCTGTTGTGTGTTGAGTACATTTGACTTTCTTATTTGTTCTTTAATTAATAATTTATAAGACTAAAAGATAAATATTGAAAAAAAGTATCTAAAACAAAACGTTAATTTCTAAAAAAAATATTACGCCTTTATTCACATGCTTCAAGTTTGTTAATTATTAAAATATTAAATCTCCTGACAATGTTAATTGTGAGGTAATAACTGATAATTAGTACACTTCAGTATATTTCGAGACTAAAGTACCGAGCAAAAATTGTTCCCAAAAGAATATAATTGTCATTATTATGCTAAGAACTGTCGATATTATTATGTAAAGAAATTCGATGGTAAAACTAATTTACTAAAATAAAATACATACAATAAAATACATAAATCCCATTTCATGCCCTGGAATTGTACGAGGCGACTAAGGAGCAAATGCTAGTAGATGGACATCAGTAGGACATCAATAGTGAATCGATATTGATGTTGATGGTTGATACAAAACTTATTAAGAAAAACAAAAACCCGATAACGTCGAAAAATACATTTTCTGACACCCATTTTGTCTTCAATTGCAGGCGTCATTTTTAAATACCCTTTTTAATGGAAGGGAAACGAGCAGGTTTGTCACCTGATGGAAAGCAATCAATGCTGACCATATCCAGCCGCAGTGCTTTAGGCAATGCAGAAGCGTTGCCGGCCTTTGAGAAATGTTTAGCCTTATTTTTTTGAAGGTTTTAATGTTGTAACGGTCCTAAAACACCACTGGAGTTAGTTAGTTCCACAAGGGAATAGTGCGTGAAAAAGTTACGCGGATGAAACTGTTCTTTGTGGCGAGTTGTGCGGTAGTCGAATACAGCGGCTGGGATTATTCCGAACAATACCTCGGATCTATCCCCATGATGAAATCTGAAGACACCGGTAAAATTTTATTACCCTCTCCCCATTTCTTAAATTTGTAGCGCCATTTTTAATAACATAGCCCATGTCACTTCTACAGTCAAGGCGAATTTAACGATACCTCATATATTAAAATCCATCAAGCCATTTAGGCTATAGAATTTTCCAAAGAAATAAATACACTCGTACATATATATCTACAGACGTACACTACAAAAACATTACACTCGTTGTGGGGCAGTGAGGTAAAAAATCACTTAAGCCATTAGGATACATAATTTATTAGTGATAGAGCTACGCTGCAGACAAATACTTTGTCAAGAATGGCATAATATTTGTCTGTAGCATGAATGGGCCGGCTCGCCCGGGGAAGTACCACACTCCCGCAGAAAACCGGCGTCTAAGTGGTAGTTTAGCTACCCCGCTTCGTACGGTGGGACGGGCGAGTTCCGGAGGCCCAACACCCTCCCCTCTCCCATTCCCACTCCCATAGTGACACTTTCCTTAAAGGTCGGCAACGCTTCCGCACTCCGCCTACTCGTTTGCCTTCCTATCCCATAAAAAAAGTCTTTATTTCGAGTTTGTGTTTTTTCATATCATTTTCATAGTGCGACAGCGCTTAAGACGAAAAATCCAAATCTTAGTATAGTGTTAGTTATTAAATGTCATATCAGTAAATAAAATAAAATAATATTATGTTGGAAACCTGTATGCAGTTGTGAGACCTATAAGCCTAGCCTAGCCTCTGACTTTCACCGGACTACTTCCACTTGCATTAGTCCGATTTAGTGCAGTGTTTACTCGTAATATCGATGAATCGATATCATAATATGCCGCTGTAGACATTTGTAACGCTTCGGTGAAACCGTATTGCTTTATTTGATTATCTAGACCAGACTGTACTACAAAGACCTGTCATCTACATAAAGACGATTCTTTTTATTCTGCACTAAAGGGAAACGCGCTTTAAAATTCTATTTAGCTTTAATTGTTCTCTTTATGAATTGTAACTTAAAAAGAATTTTCTTTAAAAAAGACTAACATTATTTTTGATATAACTAAAATGGAATTGTTATACTCTAATTAAGCTAATAGTTTTTGTGCTAAGAAAATATGGTTTACAACAAATAGTCCAATGGTAAAACCAAATCGACAATATATGATAAGAAAGCAAAACGTACCAACTGGATTATTGCTATTTAATTTAATAAAATTATTTATATGAAACAATTATTGACATTTTATATAAATGTATGCATAATATATAGGCATTTTTTCTGAGTCTGAATATCTAGTTAATCCGTTTTGGACAAGTGTAATAGACTTAATTTCATTTCTACAGAAATTCAGGGAGTATCTTTGCCTAGCCGCTTTTCCAGTATTTATGGTATTGGTACACGGGTACGCGACCCCGGCCTCCTGAGCTACTACTACCATATCACTCCTCGTCTTCCGTTGTGGTAGTATCATATCCCTATCATCCTGTCTAAATCCATCTTTTCTTATCCCTGCCTTTTTACTTTCTTCTCTATCCTTTTTCCTTCCTCTCCGCCAATTCACGGTCTGCCGTGCCAAAGGATGTGTGGCTAGGGGCGAGCTTAGTCGCAAGCGTGCCGTACCGGGATCAAGCTCCCGCGGGCACTATAGTGCCTTACCACAGCATGCGGGGCTCTGCTGGGGCTGACCTCCATCTTCCCTTGCGGCTCGTGGAATTCACTATGACGAATCTTAATACACTTAATTCGTTAAAAAATGACGGCGACGTGGTTCGCCACGTCTCTGCCTAACCCTACAGGAAGACAGGCGTGACTATATGTATGTATGTATGTATGTAGAAACAGAAAAGCCTGTGCCTAACACTGGGACATATGTGGGTTGTAGAAAACGTCAGTCTACATTTAAAATGTAGAATATTAAAACTAATTAATTTGTGGTAGAAAAAGGTCCAAAAGGTGTGGTAAAGGTACGGTAGACAACCGAAAAGTGACTTTTCGGTTGTCTACCGTAGAGTCTACTATACCTGAGGATGCCTCGTGTTGGGGCGAAACACGTGTCGTTTACAAGATGGAAAAGTGATAATGTGTGTTTGGTGTTGTGTATAGTGGTTGGTGGGTGGAGAATTGATGGCCGATTTTCGGTAAGTTTTTGGTCCAAATAAATCCACTAAACCCAACGGAAAAACACATTATTAATTTTCTGTTATCATTTTGCTTGTCGCGGATCTTAGCTAAGTAAAACTTTTGACTGTCCATATAGTGATGGATTTCCGCAAAGCAACGCCTGACTCCATTAATAATCCTTTAAGCGATCAAAGGAAACAAGTCACATTAGAGATCCTCAGTACTCTGATTACAATAATGTATGCAACTAACGGCCCTAGTTACCAACACTGGACTGCTAAACTAATTATAATTATTACATTTGTAGTAAGTTACAACTTTACCTAGCTCGGTTCGACTCACTATGTAATCACAAAAATATATTTTCTAACTACTATTTTATATACTTAATTTTCTCGTCAGCATTAATCTTTCTATGTACATTGTCATATAAAACCTTTTCTAAAGTGGTGGTTAGACATAGATTTGTCCAAATCGTCACGATGTATGTATAGACAGGATAGCGATCGCAGTATTAGATGTTTTGGTAGAATTTCTGAGCAATATCCTAAGTAATCACCGCTGCTTCTGCAATAATGAGGGCGTTGCAGATGCATTGCCTATCTGTAATGGGTAAAAGAAGTCAGGCCTCCTGGTATTCCACTTACACCCCCATTTATAAATAACTCAAAGAAAACCATTCAATTACTTAACTAAAATTATTTTTAAATAAGTTATTTTATATACAGCGTCGTTATTTAAAACAATGCTTGTAATATTCACACGTTCCAAACCATTTTATTTGGCCATTCTCCAGATTTAAACTATTAGCGAAGTTGATCCGTAAACAAAAATGTAGGGTAATAGCACAAATATTTCTTTTAATGCTTTTTAAAAAAAGAATATCATAATGTGAAAGACCATATGCGTATATTTTAGAGAGACAACAAAACACTGATTTTCTTTCATAGTTTGAGAGTTTTTTTTTATATATTTTTAATTTAGGTATAAATTTGTTAAAAAATGACGGCGATGTGGTTCGCCACCCATCACGTCCTGATTCCTACGAGAATCGAAAGGGCGAGAAGCGACTAACGGAGAGCCATTTCGATACGATGAATGTGAGAGAAAGAGAAGAGGAACAAAAAAATAAAAAAAAAAGAATATCTAGATTATAAATAGTAGCGGTTCTCAAACGTGTTTTAATATTTTTTCTCTAATTGCAAAGTGTGTTGTTAAATCTATATCTTTTATAATTAGGTTAGAGAAGAGTAGCGGATGAAAGGCAGAAAGAAAGAGGGTAAGGAAGATTCTTTTGACTTCTCACTTTCATCGCTCACCCAACGAAACGCACTTGCATCGCTGTCTGAAGTCGGATGTGTAAGAATGTGATACGTTCGTAAGAATATGATATGTGATGTGATACCACTTCAGAATGTATTTACGGTTGTCTTATATCACAAATAGTTTCAATGTATACATTCCTACTGTGTTATAATTGTATACAAGTCGCTTTTAGCGTATTAATTTTTGGTAAATATGAAGCCTGAATTTGCATATTTTAAGTTGATATTTTAGTACATGATTAAGTTATTGTTCCTAGATTGTAAAAGTATGAAGATAATTTTCAGTAAATATTTTATTATCTTTGAATTATTTAATCCTTTTGACCTACTGTGGATACTTATAAAATTGTTTTGCAACTTAATTTTCTACGCAATATAAACAGTATTAGGGCATTCTTTAAGCTTTAATAATCTGTGCACATTTGTAATTTATGATTCTTCGACGTATCCTGAAACTGCGTTTTCCAAGAATAATGATCCACTTCAATTAATGGTCGAGTTAAGTAATGCTCACTCAGAATCTCTGACATACACTAATTAATATTGTATGAAAGCAAATTATGGCGGAAGACGAAATACAATAATGGTTGGGATGTCGTAAGATGAATGAATTTTGGGGTCGAATGAATAAACTGCATAATATATAAGTCTATATACATATACCTTTCTTCGAAAAATTTATGTATAAAAAATAGTTCGGTATATAACGATTCATGTCAAGGTTAACGTCAAAAAGAAATTATTTTTTTTTATGGGACAGAAAGGCAAATAGGCAAGTGTCTTATCTGATAGAAAGTAATCAAAGTTGCCCATAGACGTTCACACCACATCAGCATTGAAGAAGCGTTACCAACCTTGGCATTCGCGCGACGGTATTCGGTGGGAAACACCTATTAGACGTTAGTTTTTACGTACATGTTTTATAAGTTGTGAACAACGAAAAAATATCGGTCGATGTTCGAATAAACGCGATTCGGACAAACGGAAGTTTACTGTACATATAAAGATATAAAAATATTGACCCTTAATTTACGGATATTGCATTGGGACAACAATTGGAATTAAACAATTATTTAAATGACAGCAGTGAAATGAGAATGGTATGCAAATCCTGAAAGTGCTTCCACCGCCCACGACCGCCGTCGCAAATGCGACATTAATTGTTTCAGCACCGAGCTGTTTTAATATTAACTAGTTTTATACAGGTTACCATGATCCGATTATTGTCTGTGAAATATTCCTATGTTTTAAACTCCATACAAATAAATATACTAAATCATTTCATTACTTCAAACAAGTAGCGGATAGAGCTCTGTGGTCTCTGCCAACCCCTGCAGACAAACAGTTGATTTCGTTTGCACCCTTTATATAAAATGTTCGTGACTTTTTACACGGAAAATGCATTTTTTCACTCTTAATAGTAGCTAAAAGCATTCCTTTTAGAACATAATATTGAAATAAAGTCTTCGACCAGTGTGTCTTACCTGTACTCTCTTACTGCGTCGAAACGTGGACGCTGACAGTCCGTCTGCTTCACAAGCTCAGAGTCGTTCAGAGAGCTATGAAGCGAAATATGCTCGGATTTTCTCTGGTAGATATGATTCGGAATGAATTAACCCGCGAGAGAAATAAAGTCACCGATATAGCTTTTCGAATTAGCAAACTGAAGTAGCAATACGCTGGTCATATTTGTCGGAAATCCGATAATCGTTGGAGCAAACAAGTGCTGGAGTGGAGATCACGTCTCGGTAAACGTAGTATGAGACACTTCCGGCTAGATGGTGTGACGATCTGCGCAGGGCGGCTGGCCGAAACTAGATGCGTGAAGCCGAAGATCGGGCTAGCTGGCGCTTTATGGGGGAGGCCTATGTCAAGCAGTGGACTGCCGCAGGATGTTGATTTGTGTAAAATAAATGATAGAATATGTTTTATTTAGTTAAAATAATGAAATACTTTTTTATGGAAGACCCACAACTTTTTAGTTTGCTGAAAAGCATTAAAAATGTAGACCAATGCTCAAATATTTCCGAGGAGTTTTGGGTCACCAATTCCGAATGAACGATCGGTATTTTGGCTGCATCATATTTTGAATATGGATGCTTTTAAAAGCTGTGTTCTGGTACGATCAACTTTCAGTACAGAATATTTTAAAACCAGCATAAACACCTTTGTAAATATATTTTTTGCTGTATTCTAACCAGAATATAAAATATTTTCACAAGTAAAATAGAAATATGAATATACAAATGTTTGTAAAAAAGCTAGGCTAATGAACGAGCGGGTCGAGTCACCCAATGACAAATAATCACCACTGCCTATTAGCACCAGCTGCACTAAGGACACTGCAGAAGGAAGGAGGAAGGAATCACTGTTCTAAGGACGTAGATGCTTATATGCAAGATATTCGTGGTTTGAACTGCCCACCGCAGAGCCCCGACCTTAACCCCATTGAGCACGTCTGGGATCTCCTAAAAGGTGAGTATAACCTGTCCAA
This sequence comes from Baronia brevicornis, assembly GCA_031353405.1. Lineage (NCBI taxonomy): Eukaryota > Metazoa > Arthropoda > Insecta > Lepidoptera > Papilionidae > Baronia > Baronia brevicornis. The sequence continues at coordinate 1,811,032 of JASFAT010004443.1, forward strand.
CCACCTCCACAACACAACTGAGAGCTTAAACGTGTGACCTCGGCTGAGTGGGAACACATTCCACAGGACACTATGAAAAGCCTGGTGGAAAGGATGCCAAGACAACTATTTGCCGTAATTGCTGCAAGGGGAGGTCATACTCATTATTAATTTTTATTTTTTTAATGTCTTTTTGTATTAATAGTACCATTACAATAGTACCATAAAAGTATTCGTAGCCTGAATTGCACTATACCTAAACATTTCCATTTTCACTCGGACTTCTGTTAACATTGACTAAAACACCAATTCTAGGATTTAAGTGTTAAAAAAACCTAAAAAAGAAATTTGTAGTCATAAGCTAAGCTAATGACATACTAAAAATATTAATATTATTCATTGAAAAGCCGATGACTGTAGTAAGGAGATCGTTTCTTAGCAAAGGAGTTTATATTATTATTGTTATTATATTATAATATAATATTATTAATAATTTTAAGTCGCTATATATCCGCCCTGGACAAGTATGGTCGGTTTTGCGTTCATCAAGAAGCAGCCTGTGCTAAGTAGACCATAATATGAACAGTAGAAAAAAAAAGATCGCTTTACAAGCCATTATATTAAAGTGAGTCTTAAAAGTTTTTTTATATCATATTTAAGTGGTCATTAAAATTATAATAATGAGTACAAAGTAGAGAACTAATCGTATTATATCGTTATAGTTCAAAATCGAGATGAGATGAAATTTGATTCGACGCTAATTTAGGACGACGATGTTGGCGCTCTTGCATGGATCCTCTATTTAAATTGCCCCGTAATACGGCAATTTTCCGGCCTCTACAATACACGCGTTGGCAACGCTTTTTAATTGAGAAATAATTACAAACATTAACAATATAAATAATATTTTTATTATTTATATTAAAAAGTAAATTCAAATATATACGCATCATCAAATTGTAGGATGTCTACGCGCAATTTCAAACTTATTAAACTCATAGTAAGAAAACTTTTACGCAATTAATTAAATTGTTTTACTAGTAGAGCCACGCTGCAGACGAATACTTTGTCAAGAATGGTATAATATTTGTTTGTAGCATGAATGGGCCGGCTCGCCCGGGGAAGTACAAAACACCCCCAAAACACCGGCGTCTGAGTGGTAGCTTAGCTACTGCGCTTCGTGCGGTGAGCGGCCGAGTTCCGGAGGCCCAACATCCTCCCCCTTCCCCTCCTATCCCCACTCCCATAATAACACTTTCTTTAAAGGTCGGCAACGCTTCTGCGCTGCCTATGGCGCTGCAGAAGTCTATGGGAGGCATTGATTGCTTTCCATCAGGTCACACCTGTTCGTTTGCCTTCCTATCCCATAAAAAAAAAGAATAAAATTAATATTTTGTACATTAAAAAACCAAATGGGACTACCTTTACTTAATTAAATTGCGATATTCATAAAAATCCTTCACCTATTGCATGCTAATGAATAGTGTACACATTACAATATTAGGCTTTTAAGTTTAATGAGTGAGTTATAAATACATCCATTCTTAATTTTTGTAAGTTTGTAATTTTTTGATATAATTTACTTGCCTTATGTAATGTTAAGCACAATTTGTCGATAGTATCTTTATTCGCAAATATGTATGAACAAAATACATTAAAAGGTTGATAATGTTTGGAGGCATTGATACTTCTTTGAATTTATTTTGTTTATTACCTTATCATCAGCTTTTGAAAGACATAAGCCGCAAGGTACACCAACTAGGAAAATTTCCACCTACATACATCCAGTTTCTGCAACAGCCCCTTCGTTTCTGCGTAAAGGTAGTTGCAGAAACGCTTTATATATTAATATATATATATATATATATATATATATATATATATATATATATATATATATATATATATATATATATATATATATATATATATATATAAATCGCAAATTTATATATAAAAAAATTATATATAAATAAGTCTGTTCTACTACTTCATACCCACCATCTGGATGAGTGGCGAGCCAGTACGGACCGCTTCTCTCGAAACTTTTTCCACGCACCACCACTCTGTGGAATCGGCTACCTTCGGCGATTATTTATATCGTATCCCATAAAAAAATGAATAGCAAACTAATGAGAAATATTATCACCAGTTGTATAATTAATAATTTAAAAAAAACCAGTAATAATTTTAAAATTTCAATTGTGCTAATGCTTATATAACTTAACAATTGTTAGTTATAAGTCAGACAAACATATTATTCAAATGAGATGGTGAATGTTTGCACGTCTATACAAATTTATATGAATTTCCCTTCGTATGTTTTTCCTCTATGCGTGCCTAAGCTATTCATCTGATTGTGATGAAACTTTGGTAATTTGTTTTGCGTACGTGTAAAAAATTGTTTAGGGACAGGGCGCGGCTTAACTCAAAACAATTGTTTCTATGCATGTTTGTCGTCGATGTGTTGTATATAAATAAAAATAAATTATATTTACGTAGCACGCCAGGTACAGCTAGCTAGTTTGAAACAAAAGTAATGTAAAGATTTAATGGCAAAGGGATGTTAAATTTATCTTTGTACGGTTTTATCGAAAGTTTCAAAAGAACTCACAAACAACCCCGAAAGATTGAAAACATTTTTCATTTTATTTACACGTTTACAGCGTAGTACGTAATTTCGCAATGATGGATTGTACAAGATGGAGGTGTTTGCGATCTTTTCGCAAATTACTTGGCGCTTCCCTGTAATTTTTTTTTTATTTTTTGCAACTTGACTGAAGACTTTCGTTGTATTCGTCGTTTAATTCAGAAACATTTTCAATTTTCTTATAACACGAACATAATTTAATAAAAAAGTAACTACTATTATAATAATAGTGCTATTATAATAATAGTAAAACAAGTAATATACGTCAAAAAAGTTTTGTTTAAATATTAAAATGGTACATATAGGCTGTCTTAATTAAAACTATAACCTGTTAAAAAATATTATGTATAAATACATACGCATACACATAAATATATTATATGCAATTATATCTATCAATTATTAGATCCATAAATGCAATATACTAGTTAAATCATCCTTGCTATAAAACATTTACATAAATATACCAGGCAGTCTTTAAACCGAGTACCAAAAAAGAGTAAAAAATGCGAAAGAACATTATTAAATCCCATGCATTAGCACAATATTTTAAACAAATATTAGGAAACCTTATTCAAAGTATTGTTTAGTAAATAAACAAGGGAACTAACATATTTTTGCTGTGGATAAGAAATAATAGTTTTATTCCAATTAACTACGAACAGTGGTGGTGCCATAAAAACCAAGAATAAAACCTTAATACACACAAAGCACCTCTCACTTAACCATTGGCAAGCCGTCATTAAAGACGGATACCCATACAAAAGCTATATGCTATATATCAATGTTATTTCTTATAATTTATTATTTTTGTAATAATTAACATAACGAAAATGGCAAAAGACTAACTTAAATGAGGAATATGATGTAATAAGTTATAAATTTACAATAGCTTTAATTGGATTATTTTATAGTGAGAATTAATTACCTCGAAAAGAATTACGTTATACTTATCTAGAAAGTAATTACGGTATTGCCGAGAGAGGTGACGTAGTTATTAGATACTAGCAGGCCTTTTTGATCTATTTCTGTCTTCAGACTTATCAATATGGAGCTATAACCTCTAGGGCGAAGGTCGATCCAATTACTTTATGTTGATTTTAATTCAAGCTATTAAATAGAAGATAGAATTGTCGCCAAAACTTCAATAAATGATTCTTAATTTTCATAATAAGTAGCAATGGCCCTATCGGTTAGTTGCATTTATAATCTATCATCGTGGATTCGATTCTCACTGAACTATTTATGTGAATAAAATTTTCTTAACTCAAGCATTAGCTACGTTTAACTAAAATTAGCAATAGCTGAGTTAGTAAGGCTCGACGTTACTTATGATCTGTACATCGTAAGTTCATTTCTTCCGTTGGACTATCGATATTTCAATAACTATTAAAGTGATTCATTGAAATAGCGTTGTTGAATAAGATGTATATTCAAAAACTGTTAAATATTTATTTAATTCTCCTTATACATTAATAAATAAATATCAATCAAGTAAAAAAAATATTTTTTCTACTTCTACTTGCAAAATATTTACATATATTCTTCAATCTCACCATCAGTACAGGTCTTCTTCTTCGAAGGAAGAAGAAGTACAGCTGTTAAAGTCCAATACAGGACCTTGATCACAAAATTGGGGGGTGTTTCCGTAATCGCCACGCTTTGCAGGCACATTGGTTATCGCAGATCGGTTTTTATACTTAGGAAGACGCTGCTTCTCATCTTCTGGTATGAAATGAGGGCCTTATTTATGCCCGGAACCACAAGGCAAATTTGTATTAATAACAATCAGATCCGTTTTTATTTTTTTATATTATATTTCATAGTAGGACATACGAGTACTTCAACATAATGGACTTACCAACTGTTTAAAAGCGTTGTCACAAACTTATCACCGCTTATCACTTCGATAATCCAAAATCCATAATAACAATTACTTCCGCGCACCCGTCAATCATGACACAGCATAATTAAATACACAGTAACCAGTATAAATAGAATAAACATTATGTCGTTGAAAGTCCTACATCGTCCACTGAAAAGTCACTTTATATTTCACAAAGCGTCACCCTGTGACAGCGCGTTTACACACGGGGTGTTTTTTCGTTCGTGTCGCGGCGAGGCTGTTCAACGAGACACAAGCGTTCCGATCGACTGACGGCACCACACTGACAGGGATGCTGCTCGTTGCTACGATACGACACCCGTTCCAACCCCCTGTAGATCGGGCCGCCGCCCTAGACGAGTGGAGCCGCGCAACCTAGTTTTATGTATAGACGCTACTGTCTGCGTAATAGCTCTTCAGCTATTTCCTGATAAAAGGCTGTTGATATAAATTTGTATCTATGTACCTACGCTTTTTGTTATAATAAGCGTTGCCAGCGTTTTAGGTATGTATATGCTTGTTTTTTGTAGTTCCCAATGTCGTATCGGTTCGGAAAGACCGCCGAGGGTAGCTGCTTCCACAAACTGGTGGTGCGTGGAAAGAAGTTACGAGAGAAACGCACCGTAGTAGATCGCTACTCATCCAGATCTATATAACGTATCTAATAGTGGGTAATAACTACGAAGAAAAGATAAATACATCATTTTGTCTAACTCTACTTCTCTTTATGGAATAGAGAGGCAAGCGAGTGAACAGGTAACAAGTAAGCGGTACATACTAAGACCGTTACGTATTTGAACGTAACGTAAAAAGGGGGATATGAATTAGACTTACCGATCCCTGCACTTACCATATAAATCGTGGTAACAGTAAAATGCTTAACGGTGATATTCTGTGAGGTACTTCTGTTGTCGCGCCAGCCTAATTACATTTGACATCCATTGGTAATAAAATTATGCTCTACCTGGTTCTACTAGTGGTAATAAAATTGTGCTTCCCTGACTCTACTATTTATAATAAAATTATGCTTCAACTGGCTCTACTATTGGTAATAAAATTATGCTTCACCTGGCGCTAACTAGTAATAAAATTATGTTTCATATAATATTTATTGTGATTCAAGTTTCACAGTAAGGGAATAACATAAAAAAGGCTCGAACGATTTCAATTTGACTATTTGTTGAAGAAATCAAACATAAGCAATGCGATATTGCTCCAAGCTATTGTTATGTACTTTGAATGATTGTATTTGAGTCCTCGGCGACCTCTACGTGTGGGTGGTTTTCTTTCAACTTATAAACATATGGTAATAAAACATGCAGATTTTACATACTTTAAAAATATATATTTTTTTTATATATATATTCACGCCTATCCCCCGCAGGGGTTGGCAGAGACCACAGAGCTCCATCCGCTGCCATTCATCGCAGCGAAACAAGCTCGTCATTGGTCGCTTTTCGCCCTCGTGAGAATCAGGACGTGACGGGTGGCGAACCACTTCGCCGTCATTTTCGACAAATTAGGTATATTAAATTCGTCTTTAGTGAATCCCACGAGCCGCAAGGGAGGATGGAGGTCAGCCCCAGCAGAGCCCTGCATGCTGAGGTAAGGCACCATAGTCCCCGGGGGAGCCCGACCCCGGGATGATCGGCACGTTTACGACTACGCTCGCCCCTAGCCACGCATCCATTGGCACGGCAGACCGTGGATTGGCGGAGAAGAAGGGAAAGGATGGAGAAGAAAGGAAGGGGCAGGAAAGGAAATGCGGATTGGGGGGGTTACCAGACTCGGAATAAACATTTAAAAATCCATATAAATATTTATTCCGATGCGGGAATCGAACCCGCGACCATTGACTCCGGGGGCGGAGGGCCGCCACTGAGCCAATCAGTCGTCAAAATATATGTATATTAATAATATACGTGGGTTGTCCAGAATTTTCGGAGAATTGTCCCACGAGACCACGTCTTAGACAATTAAGTATGAAACGCCCTCCGCTTATATGAAATGACGATTTACACAAGGCGGCAAAATAAACTGAATAAATGAAGCTAAAGATTGCGGTAAGTGGCGCGTATTAAAAGAATTTCATGTCTCAATAATTGTGGGTGTGTGAAAGTGGGAAGTGACATTATAATAGTAGGAAAGAAAACGTCATACTTGGCGACCACAAGGCTATTTGAATCAATTTAAGATCGTCATATAAGTAAACCACATTGAAGTGTTGTAATGTGCGATGAAACTGAATAAGATGGATAACGGCGATGTGACGAAGTGAAGTCTTCTAATGAGACTTTGATTGATCACCGGACCATCGGAGGTGTTCGTACTGAATGAGGCTTGCGTAGCGAGCATATTACATGTACAGGGGACCACTTAATTTGAATCATAGGACATGTGTGTGTACATGAGTATGTTTTAGGGGATGCTTTTCATTTTCATTTCCGTGCGATATAATTGAGAGATTACAAAAATCTAAGAGATTTCTTTGGGGGAAAAAGAGATACAAGAGGAAAACTAAGAAGTTTCTTTCGTCATTTCTTCTACGTTCAGATGAATCGCCTTCAGAAGAGTAGCCCTATTAGCAGTAGCGGAACATATATGTACTTTAGGCTCTGTTCAATTATCTTTACGTTATAATTATAATGAATTTGTAAGAATTGTTGAGTTGTTTTGTCCATTCCTCTCAACAAAATCAACTTTTTTATTGACTTTAATAATATAAAAAAACCTTATTTTATTTATATGAATTAAAGATTTCGTTGCATTAATGATGAAGAAGTATATTTATGATTTATATAAAAATGATTTCACAAGATCCTTCTTGTTGGCTAATATTGTAATATTTGCAAATATAATCACATTATTAGTCAAAGAAATCCCCTGGAACGTTGCCAGACAAGCCACCAAGATAAGATTCAACAGATTCTATTATATCATAGCTTAGTTGCGATCAAAATATATTCAAAATTTTCAGATGATTTTTATTAATTTACCTTTTTCAAATTATATTCTGTGTGAAATATATAAATATATATGTCTTTCTTAAGGCTTCAACTTTTTGATATTTATATATTTATGGGTTAGGCATTTATGGGTTAATAAGCAATAAATACATAAACAGAATATTTGGACTACAATTGCGAATTTAAAACTTTCGTATCCTCAAAAGTAATCTCTTAATATCAAGATAATTAACGAGGATTATTTCAGCACTGCAAAGTACTGCCAATATTAGAAAAAATAAAATATTGCCTCTTCTACAAGAAAATTACTATAATTACTATAAATACTATAAAAATATCGTCTAGAAATCTCACTAGAACACGACTTCAGCTTCAACATTCCAACTTACAATAATCTTTATGGAAAAAATAAAAACACATAAAAATACCCACTTACATAGATTCTTTACATACTGACCTACGCGAACACCACTACCCACATAAAGCATAAACAGAAGAGAGAGATAAGAAAATTTTTAAAAAATATTACGTCATGATTACACTACTACACCTATTAACAGAAAATTATGTATGTGTGTATAACATTTCTATCAATATTGTTTGTATAATAATTCAAAAAAGGAGAAAATCGAAATAGATTAAAAACAGTATACGGAAAAACTCAATTTAAGTTTGTGTATGCCATGTTATTATGTAATAAAATAATAATAATATAATATATATTATAATAATAGTAATTCACGCCCCATTTTAAATATGGCATGTAAGTTATTATATAATTTCTAATATTATTCAGTTTGCTATCACTGTATATTATATATGTTAACAATTGTATATATATGTTGTGTCCGTCTTTAATTAAGGTTACATTAGGGTAAATTAATTATAATAATGTATATAATCTTTGTAACTCCTGTTGATGGTCCTATAAATAAAAAGAAAAAATTTGTTGTTTAAGCAGTGTACAGATTTGTTTCCTGGCATGGGATGGATTGGATGGGCTTTTTCACGTGGAATCATATAAAGTGACTACGGGAGTAAATGTGAGTCTGGCTAGTTGCATAAATGATAATGAAACTATATTTGTATAACTTACAAATAATATCACTATATTATAGCAATTATACTTAAATAATGAAAAAAATAAATAAAAGCTGCCCATCCACCTTGAGAATGTGTGGTGTATTAATGTATTAATCGTACCTTCAAAAATGGGGAAGTAATTCAAAAATGGAACTTTTGGTCATATGAATGTATGTTAGGAGATTTTTTTTTAATTTTACCAATTTCTTATTCTACGTGATTGTGCCTCGATAATTTTCTCTGAAAACGTATTGGGAAACTGTGTATTTCACCTGAAACAGAAGTATGGTATGGATAAGGAAACGAGAAACTTGTTGCTGCGTTCATATTATGTTTTCTGTGCAACAAGAATATTATTTATATAATAAAATACACTTACCGAAGTTTATAGATAGTTATAGTCTTATTGTATATATAGTTTTATCGTTTACTAATGTGACGTTATTTACTATAAAAATTAAAGTTTACAATCATCGCCACACATAAAGAGTCTTTACATGACAGATCTCTTTTAAGCAGTCTTTGAGTTAGCAAAAAGATGCTTAACTTAATTTCGAAATTACCTAGTATGTATAAATAAATAAATTAAAACATTATTATTATATAAAATTAAATTGATAACTAGAAAATTTCGTAGGTTAAAATCCACCATAATGTATTTATATCATACTGTCGAGAAATTTGCAAGTACTTTACAGCAATGGATTATTATTTTTTGACTGTTTCAGGAATGCTCTACTGTATGCGGAATGAATCAACTGGTGAGTGATGAAAAATTTGGTTTTAGACCGATGCTACTTAGTCGTGAAGGGAAAAAGAAGCGAGGCCGACCCATACAGCCATACAGACACCTGGAAGCGCTCCGAAGCGGCCGAGACGAAATCAATCGGGTTGACGTGGCCTGAAGTGAAGCGCGTCGTTCAAGACTGATCGCAATGCAGAAGCACTGTGGACGCGCTCTGTCCTACTTCGGGAACACAGGATCATATCAACTGGTGAGTGATTGTATTTATTCGTGTGGATATAGAATAGGGCAGAAATTCTGAACAAAACACTGTTAAGCACAGACTAAGTAATCAACTGACGTATTTTCACAATTTTATAACAGTAAGTTTCCCGGAACCAACGTGTTTCTATTGAAATTTATGAAATAATTTGTTCCATGGCGACACGGTGTCTAAGTTGCGACAAACAAACTAGTGCGATAAAAATTCATCCAACTGAGCGTATGATCTCTAAGCTTTGCTAGCAACCCGTATTTCAAATAACTGTACAACAAAATAAACAGCCGTGAATACCTGATTTGTTATTGTCGATCATACATATATGTGTTATGACTTATCAGCATAAATGAATGCCAATAAACGCCAATGCTAATCAACAGAATAACTTAGAGTCATGATCATGATCAACACCTTAGCATACAACGTCGGGCTTTTCGTATTATTATATTTAATAGTGGTAGAGCCACGCTGCATACTTTGTCAAGAATGGCCATAATATTTGTCTGTAGCATGAATGGGCCGACTCGCCCGGGGAAGTACCACACTCCCGCAGAAAACCGGCGTCTAAGTAGTAGCTTAGCTACCGCGCTTCGTACGGTGAGCGGCCGAGTTCCGGAGGCCCTTCACCCTCCCCCTTCCTCTACCCCTCCTATTCACACTCCCATAATGACACTTTCCTTAAAGGTCGGCAAAGCTTCCGCACTGCCTATGGCGCTGCGGATGTCTATTGGCGGCGTTGATTGCTTGCCATCAGGTGACACGCCTGCTCGTTTACCATCCTATCCCATAAAAAAATTAATGATGATTCTTTTTAGATAAACTCAAGTGATTCACCAAGCTAATAACAAACAAGTGGCGTATGCCACTAACCATGGTATGGGAACCAATACAGCGATCCTGCTTTATGTTTGCCCTAGGCTTCTTAAAGAAATAGAACGGAAAAAACCAATTGTACCTGACTTATATAGAATATATTATACTGTGGTAAAAATATATCAAATTCTCTATTTTCGTTAAACTCATTCGTTAGTTGTTTCTCTGGACGGAGAAAAAACTGCGAAAGAAACTCCGCAGTTATTTGTTTTCTGATTACTGTAATTGTATTATTATAATATTTTATAGATAGTCTCACAACCAGGAAAAACCTACACTTCTATTTTATTTTTTTAATTATTGAATTGGACGGTTAAGAAGATAATATAATATAATAACATACAACATTCAAAACAGATCTGGCCAGTCCAGAATTCACAAATAACACCTGTTAAAGTTAATGCATGTGGCATTATTAATCTTACCAATGGTATTAAAAATAAAAAGGCAACTTTGAACTTTAATGAAATTATTATAACTTAGGTTTTGTCAACAATTTTCTTCTAGTAGTAAGCATAGTTCTAAAAGGCGAACGGACTTACAATATCTTGTTTTGAATAATGCATAAAGCGACTTTGTTTTTGACCACGCTATCAACATTTTATATAATCTTGTACTCACGTTGAATGTATGAAACTTTATGATAGTCTACGGAACCTTTAGTTTTATAATACTTTATAGTAGCCTTTGCCAGCGGCTTCGCTCGCGTGGAATTTGGTCTGCCACATTAAGTTTCGTGACAGATCATTTTAAAAAAATATATATTTTTTTTTACTTAATTTATGGTTCACAATTTTGGTCATAGTGGCTTCCACATAAAAGGTAGACATATATAGGTTGCACATAGATATATGCTGTCGCGGACTTTTATTTAGAACTATTCAAGACAAACATTCCTACGGTACATCATCTTTATGTAACTCCAATGGTTTAGGCAGCGTACGTCAAGATAGTTCGCAGAGGCCAGATTTTTTTCCGACTTTATTGTATCGTTATATTACGACCAAAAAAATTACATAAAATCATCCAAATCCGTCCAGAAGTTTTTTCGTGACAGAGTAACAAACATACATACTCACAAATTTCTCATTTATAATATTAGTAGGACTAGTAGGATAGGATAGGATTTATCATTTGTTAAATTTTTGGTTTGAACCATGAGTTTCAGTAGGCATTAATTCCATTTCTATTTTATAAAATATACTTGTTTTCTTCCCTAATATTCACCTACTAACATATAGGTTTTTCTAATAGTAGCAGAATTAAGTTTCCAAACATGAATAAACAAACTACAAAGGATATAAATAAAATTCAATAACATTTACAAAGAGGAGAATTTCGGGTTTTATTTTCTAGAAATTGTTTCTTCATAATATTAACTGCTACATTGGGCACACTCTTGGAATCTAGCCACAGTATGCTGTGGCACTCGCTGAAGTAGTGACGTCAGGATACTGTAGTGATACATTGATAAATATATCACTAATGTATTAAAACTTTTTATTTGAATATAGTTAAACCTTTTATGTTATATTACTTCATTTTACATTGGTTATTTTGAAATTTAAAATAAAAAACAAATAAATTGTTTTAGAAAAACAATCAACGTCGACTGATGTCTTTCATGTCACCTGAAGGACTGAAGGAATAAAGTTATGAAATATCTAACTAGTCGTGCACAAGTCTGGAATTATTCAGTGCGGCCTTTATAATATCATCAGAGGCACAGTGGAGATATAATTTGTAAGCGCCGGTTGCGGTAAGATATGTCAGCTCCACAGCCGTTAAGCTATCCGGAACGCTCCACTAGGAATATTCAATCGGACAATCGAAATATTCAATCTATTTCGAACAGCCGCACAATGTCAGCGTAGGTTATCAGAGACAATGATATAATTTATATTAATAATTTAATTTACGACACAATCATTTTAATCTTTTGTATATTAAGTATTTTAGTGTATTCTATTCTATAGTAGCTCGAATGGAAAGTGTCTAGGTATGTGAAAAAATTACAATTGAAGAAGTATGGAATAGAGTCAAAGAGAAACGTCTAATCTTAAGCACATTGATAATAGAACGATAAGTATAACGGAGCGTTGGGTTCGTCACGATATAATACGGTGGCGTTGCCGACCTTTAAGGAAAGTGTCATTATTGGGAGTGGGAATGGAAGGGGGAGGGGTAGAGGGGGGAGGGTGCTGGGCCTCTGTAACTCGGCCGCTCACCGTACGAAGCGCGTAGATAAGCTACTACTCAGACGCCGGTTTTCACGGGAGGGTGGTACTTTCGCGGGCTAGCCGGCCCATTCATACTATAGATAAATATTATACCATTCTTGACGAAGTTATCGTCTGCAGCGTGGCTCTACCACTTTTGAAGGGAAAAGGAAGAGGAAGGAAAAAGAAAATTTACAGATTAAATGAATGAAAGGGAATACCAGCAACGTACACATATATATATATATATATATATATATATATATATATATATATATATATGTATATATATATATATATATATATATATGTATATATATATATATGTATATATAATGGAAGAAAGCATGTTCTATTTTTTTTTGAGACAAATATTATTTTATTACACATTTGACCATAGTATGTATTCACATACTATGGTCAAATGACTGATGATGACTAATATGAATTTTGGCCTGATTTGAACAAAATTACTTGGCCTTGATTTAACCTAAAGTTTGACGATTGCAGTTAATTTCAACCTGAAACTGTAGTGGTATAGGGCGATAATAACTTATATCTTGTTTTTACCTGTAACGGTAACAAAAATACTAAGGACTTTTATTATTTTAAAATAGACTTTTTTTAACGAAATTGTTTATTCAAAATTAATTTCAAGGTAGTAACAGTTCTATATATTGTCAAAATTATATTTATGCATCCGAGAAAATACGGTAAGATAAAATGTTTTTATCTCGACAACGTACAATGATATTACATACTATTATTTTTTATACCTCCGTATAAATAATCGTTACATTCTGAAGTACTAATGAACTGTGATTTGGATACCTGCTAAGTCATTAAAACAGCCTCAGTTCTACTCGAAAACCCCACTAATGATCAACAGATGGCTGGAATTGAATACTTTGAAACAGTTACGGGAATAGCAGCGTAAATAATTGGAGTCATTAATCTTAATTGAAATTAAATGAAATCGTAGCACATGTAACACATTTGTTTGATATTTCATAGTTTAATGTATACGACGAAGAGTTATGTTACCAAAATTATTATACATTTATGTATAATAATTTTGGTTTTATTACTTAATTTTCGTTTTGTCTGATGGTAAAAAAAAATCGATTCATTCAAAAAGCAACAATAGACGATTAAAATCGTCAAAAATAAAAGATATCAAGAAAAATAGAACTATTTTGTCTGTTGGCAACCGTGGTTGCCACAAGCCCAATATTCAATATAATTTCTACTTTAATATATAAATTATTTTTCTCCGCTCCACTTTTTCATTTTCCTTCAATCACCCTTACGAGATGATTGTAATAACATTTTGCGACTTACACAACGTTTATCATCTACTTCTTATTATCTCCTGTCGTTAAATATATAATAGAAGAATTATTCATTGCTTCTTCTGTTTTTATTATGTGCGGTGTTTTCTACTAATAAAAATTATATAAATTTCTATTTATCAGCTCAAACGAAGTATGAGCTTTTCTTCTGTCGTTAAATAATATTTTTTTTTATATATTCACGCCTATTCAACGCAGCGAAACGGCTCGTCATTGGTCGCTTTTCGCCCTCGTGAGAATCAGGACGTGACGGGTGGCGAACCACGTCGCCATCGTTTTCGACAAATTAGGTATATTACATTCGTCTTAGTGAGTCCCACGAGCCGGAAGGGAGGATGGATGCCAGCCCCAGCAGAGCCCTGTATGCTGAGGAAAGGCAACATAGTTCCCGGGGGAGCCCGACCCCGGGACGATCGGCACGCTTGCGACTAGGCTCGCCCCTAGCCACGCATCCACTAGCACGGCAGACTGTGGATTGGCGGAGAGGAAGGGAAAGGATAGAGAAGCAAGGAAGGGGCAGGAAAGGAAATGCGGATTGGAAGGTTTACCAGACTCGGAATAAACATTTATAAATCCATATAAATATTTATTCCGATGCGGGAATCGAACCCGCGACCATTGACTCCGCGGGCAGAGGGCCCCGCCACTGAGCCAATCGGTCGTCCGGTTAAATAATATAACAGAAGAATTATTCGTTGCTATCATCATCGTCCAAAGTGGTGTTCGTTGAGTTGAAAATTGTTTTAATGATAGTTTTGAGTGCCTTCCTCGTGCCTTGTCTTAGCAGTGTTAGCTTGAATTGCATCAGCACGATTAAATACGTAGACATATAAGATATGTTCTGGAAAAAAAATGCTATTTTAAATCTAGACTCAGTATAAACAATCAACCTTTTCTACACGCAGCTTTGCTGAGTACAGCTAGTATTAAATAAACAAATATTTACGGCTGCGAATAATTCCCGATTGATATTCGTGAAGCCATCCAGATTCATGATGGGAGGATTCTTGGCGATTGCCACCAGGAACATTTCGACCTCACGTTGCGCATTTCGATCGATCGCACCCATATTTACGTTAAGTAATCGCACTTGAAACTCCAATCCAACCTACGGCGGGAAAAACATATTAGTTTTCATCATCATTATCAGCTTCACAATGACCATCTACTGTCGTACATTGGCCTTCCTCAAAAGGACCTTGGTGTAATCTCTACGTTAGGCGGGCAATTAAAGGATCATTTGTGAACTTTCTGTGACGCTATACGGATTGTCACGAGAAACGGTTTTTTATGAATGCTTACTTAAGGACAGTCAAAAGTTTTACTTAGCTAAGATCGGCGACAAGCAAAACAATAACAGAAAATTATAATAATAATGTATTAGAAAATTATAATATAGTGTATAACCACTATACACAACGCCAAACACACACTATCACTTTTCCATCTTGTACACGACACGTGTTTCGCCCCAACACGAGGCATCCTCAGGTATAGACTCTACGGAAGACAACCGAAAAGTCTGTCTTCCGTAGAGTCTACTATAGTGATAGTGTGTGTTTGGCGTTGTATATAGTGGTTGGTGGGTGGAGAGTTGATGGCCGATTTTCGGTAAGTTTTTGGTTTAAGTTTCAAATAAATCCACTAAACCCAGCGGAAAAAACACACATTATTAATTTTCTGTTATTGTTTTGCTTGTCGCGGATCTTAGCTAAGTAAAACTTTTGACTGTCCATATAGTGATGGATTTCCGCAAAGTAACGCCTGACTCCATTAATAATGCTTACTTAAGCCAATATTTATTAAATCTGCCGTAGGCAAAGTAAATCTTTTTATTATTAAGTGTATATTAATAAAAAACAATTGCAAGATGGAATCAACCACACACAAAAAGTTTCATTGATATCGGTTGGGGGGTTTCCCAGACTAATGTGTTCGAACACTGTGATACGTGATTTATAAATGAAGGAGATGAAGATTTTCATTTCTGCTAAATCGTTTAATAAGGTTTTACAAAAATGACTCTAAATGTAGATTCACGGGTACTTATTATATATAATATACTTCATGTATATAATACTTTTCACTAACGTATTTTTATACATTTTTATATAAATATCATAAATAAAATTGATTCTCAGTACCAACCTTTCTGGAGGCGTGGTAGGCTTCATTACAAATAATATACAGAAGCGTCATGCAATAACCGACAATGACGAATAATCCCATTTCCTTATAACTAAGGCCATGCTCTAATATTTCCGAGAGCGAGCCGTACAGAGAAATGATGGTAGTGAAAAAAATAACCATACAATATATTCCGTACATGTTTGAATAAGCCCTTCCTGGAAAATAAATGACGGTGTTCCACATTGATATATACAAGCTTATTAACAAACCTTTCTACAACGTTTTAGATGAAGAAGGGAAGGCGGGACACGTTATAAATGGCTCTGAAGTTTTATTGCGGAAATGAGAGCTGAAATGAAAAGTTTTTAATCAACTCTCGCAATCATTTTTATAAGCCTTTTTTATTGTATTCATATGACCAATGAAGAGCCATTTCGCTGCGATGAATGGTAGCGGATAAAGCTCCGTAGTCTCTGCCAACCCCTGCGGGGGATAGGCGTGAAAATATAATAATAATAATAAAAAAATCTCTCAAATTCAATACAAATATTATTAAATTTTCTCTCCATTTACAGAGATTTGATTTTCTCTCCATTTAGTGAGATTAAACATATCATTATTATAAACCTGCGGCAGCCCACTTCTGGACATATGTATGTAAATCTTTTCTAAGGCGCGGCAACTAGTACGAACTTCGACTTCACGCGTCTATTTTATTCCAACCGACCTTCGCAGTTCGTCGTGCCTTCTGACCTAGGGGCGTCCACACTACATTTGTCAGAACGCGGTCACCACTTCGACATATAAATTATATAAATGTTTATATAAATTATATAAATGCTTATAACCAACCAAACCAAAAACTGAAATGGTGACATTTATAATATTCAAAAATTATTTTCTTTTTAGTATCTTGAAAATAAAATAGAATATTTAATTTATAAATTAAATAATCAAATAAATAAAAACTACATAAACGAATAAAAAAACCGATTTAAATGAATTATTAACAACAATAATGCATCTACCCAAATATTTATGCTATTTATAGAGTATATAAAAGTGTCTAAGTTTGTCATTTGAAGAGAAGTAAACTTAAAAAATATAAATTATAGAGTAAATTTGTTATAACTAGGAAAACAAGTAATGTTATAGTTATTACCCAATTGTTGCATCATATGAGATAGATCGACCCATAGGTTTCGATACTGGGCCAACTTCAAAGCGGGATGTTCAGCTTCAAGGGCCTTATGTAAATTTGTTGCTAAACCTTTTGAAGCGGTCCCAAAGGCGTTACAGTTTATGTACCTGAATAAACGAAATCAAGAGCCCTTATGTTAATGTAGCTGTACGATAAGTATATTCAAACTCTATTCTCATAAAAAGAGAAAAAAAATACTTCACTTTAGTTTTATATGTAAAAGATGGGCAAAGGAATAGGAGGGTCAATCTATGGTAAGCAAACACCGCTTTCCATGGATATTATCAATAATGCAGTCACTCTTAGATAGGCTACCCTAATGCCTATCTTAGAGTGATAAGTGTATAAGTGATAAGTGTATAGTCTCGAATTCACAATATACGAGATGCAGTAGCAGAACCAACTCAGGAGTCGGCCTTCAGCGAATTATAGTACTTCTTCGGACGAGGTATCACATTCACGCTATAGAAATATATTTGCCAAACATTTTCACATAATTTTTTTTTTGACATAAATTTAACCGTTTCGTGCCTTTACCCAGATAATTAGTTGAGGAATACAATGATGTCAAGTTAATAGAAATTTTTTTCTGCTATAATTCTTTTGAGCTGAGCCGCTCACAAATATTTGAGCAATAAATTTGTACCATGAGTACTTTTACCAAAATTATATCTTTTTCACAGCCCATATATGACTGTTGGCCACGGGCCCCTATTTCTAGAAGAACAGGTCGGTACCGTAACGGACATTAATCCACTGCGCTGGTTCAATGTGAATTGGCGTGGTAACCTCTGAATAACCTGTAGACCATACATATATTTATCCCGATAGGCAGATCGAATCCCAAACCATTGACTCCGTAGGTGACAGCCCCGCAAGTGAGCCAATTTGTCGTCTATTACAAATACACTAGTGACACACCCAGAAAGGTAACAGCTTGTCAAAATAAACGTGATGATGGCGCCAAAAAGAGAATAAATTTGTTACCTACCACAAAGAACAGAATCCATCCAGCATTGCAATTATATGATAGTATGCAAATGAATGCCACAATTCAAAGTCGTCCTGTAGATAATGCTGCGAAAGGATCACAGCTATGCTCAAACCCCAGGAGAATATACATAAGCCCCACGTCAGCGAATACAGATTAGGAAATACTATAGGAGTACCAGTTATTTTCAAATATTTCAGCTGAAATGAAAAAGTAAACGAATTTTTATTTTCTCTCTCAAATTTACGATAATTCTGCATTTATTTTTATGCTCAAAATTTCAGATATATTGTACACAGTCAAAAATGGTAAATTGTATAAATAAACGAAAAATATCAGTTTTCGGGTATCTGAGTATAATTTGTGTATAATTAAAATTTTATTATATAGACGGATGGCTATTAGATGGACTCAAAAAGTTTCAAGGTTCTCAAGCAAATACGTGAACTTTTGACCGTCAAGTGTAGAAAATCTTGGTCATATTATGAAAAATGACAGATACAAATTATTTCAACTAATTATAATGGGAAAAGTTGCAGGCGAAGGATCAAAGATGTTCGGTCAGAAAAGTAAGTCTTACACCCGTATTCATAAATAATATTTGGGTAAGTTAAGTTGCAAAACTATGTAAAATACACAATTTCTTAGTACGTTTATCACTCACGTGTCGTTTATGAATAAAAATGAATGTCTAACGATGACTTTATTTACGGCCGAAGGCGTGAGAGCATGCTTTGGAGATATTCCCCCTCTACTTGGGCATTTTTTCGGAGGTGCAACCGCTCCCCGGTCTTGTGTTTCCACTTATTAAAGAGGCAGTTTTCAGCTTTAGAGATAATCTCTTGTTACCGGGCTCTCTGGTATCACTCCTTAAGCACACTTGCATATAAATCATGTGATTCTCATCTGCTACGCAATATCACGGAGTGGAAAGGGACAACGAGACGCAGAATAGTTGTGCTGAATTTGCTGCCAACATTCACTAGTCGAAGAGGCATTATATGAAAATGAAGGTGTTATAAATAAAAAAATGTTTACCTGATAATGGGTCCACATATTTTTGAAAATAGCCACTTGAGGGCCATGACGCCACGATGCAATAGGTAATAGGAAGTGCGGTATGAGTATGCTGAGAAATATTATGTTATAAATGACTTCGTCGAAACGTTTATTGGAGCTCTCTTGAAAATTTGTTAGTCGCTCCCTTCCCACTGTAAAAGAAATATTTATTAAACACTAGCTTACCCGTCCGTAAAGGAATTATTATTTGTTTATATACGCGTGCCATCTATCGTGAGACAAATGTATTATCCCAGAAACCTTCGCATGAGTGTACTCGAAAACTTTCTAAAGTTCAATGGTGATCGGATAAATGGTGTAGTAATGGATGAAGGACAAACCAGCTACTTTCAGCGGTATTTCCGAACCGATACGATAATAGAACCTTAAAAAAGCCTTATTTTATCTTAAATGTCGACAACGCATTAGCAATGCCTATAGTGTTGCGGATGTATGAAAAAAATTAAAAAATTCTAAACAAAATACAAAAATCTCAAACCTTTAATCACAATAATGCACTCCAAGCTCCACACGAGGTAGGCCCACAGTGTGGCTTTCGAAATCCAGTTAAATGTTGTACGTTTAGTTGTTTTTGCATCTGAAATGAGTATATACCATTATTTGTGATTCGATTTTTTGCGACATGTTATTATTGCTTGTCTGCGTACATACAGAGAAAAACTCTCTCTGCTTCGAATCTTTTATCCAGTGGAATTATTTTTTCGTTTATCGTGCCTTGGCTTGGCGACCATTTAACTTCTTAGCCTGGGTTTCTTAGTTGAAATACTACTCGACACTAAAATTTATTTTAACATATAATTTAATTTGCGGATCTCTGAATGTTATTCCAGATTCTATAGATATAAATATGTAAAGGAGAACCTCCTTTATGATTGAACGTAGGTACAATAACTAATAAAAAAAAATATAGTAAGATTCAACATATTATATTATAGTAAGATTCAACATTTCAATAATAAGTGATGTCATATTTGTTATAGTCATAGAAACTTAATATTATAAATATAATAAAAATAAGAGAAATAATAGCTTTAAATAATTATTTCTCTTCACAGGTTAATAATTTTTATTTAGATTGTAAAATTATTTAAACTTTAATAAAATATAGTTTTTTTACGGAGCGACACATCAAAGCTTTTTATTTTACTAAGATATAAGAAATACATATATAAACAACAAAGAAACAATCCATTATAAATATATAAAACAATCTTCTATTCGTCTTCGCAAAGGTGAAATACCAGTGAACAAATAGCAACATCTATTCGAGTAATAAAAACTAATCTGCAATCCCCAATAGGACAACCAAGCGTGGGGATTACAACAACACCCCATAATTTTGAATAAAAGCATTTCGAGCAATAACGGCTGTATTTATTAAGTGACTGAATACAATTTCAAATATTTATATTTTTAATAGATACGCAAATACCTTTAGATACCCTCATAATCGGCATCACTCCCATTATTTGAAACAATACCAGCAAACTCTTTGTGGTCAGATAGAAACTGTCATGTTCATCTAAAAGGGCTGAATCTTCATCGGTTATTTCGGGGCCGTAGATGTCCTTCACTTCGTACTCTGAACAATTGAATAGATATTTAATTATTATGAAATAGAAGATAGTATTGAACACTCAAATTTCAAACGACCTTGTATTAAAAAATACATACGTTTATTTTTTATCGTAATACGTTATCCTTAACCATTCATCCGATTGTGATAAAACTTTGCTGAGTTGTTGTTAATACTATCGCGAATGTGTTTAGAATCAGTTTTAGTAGTTCGCGCGTTTTTAGATAACTAAACGACAGTTTGTTTGTTTTCTACTATGAGAAATGATAAAAACTTTCATTTCTCTGTAGTACATGGCAGGATGTGTAAGTGTTAAAAGATGTGCGACAATACAAAAGATTTCCCATATAAACTTCTGTGAATTTGTGTATTAAATATATGTTTTCCATCAGGATAAATTGTATCATACCTGGATATTCCTTTTCATTCGTTTTATCTTTCGCTTCATTTTGTCTATGCTCACAGTAACTGTTATGATTGTAAGATACAAACTTATTATCACTCCAATTCATATTAAGATAAGCAAAAGGAAGTACTTGATAATAAAAAGATATATCTTTGGTGACGATTGACTCGAACAGGCGAGTGGTGCAGCTCTAAAAGCCTTCGGTAACAAAATACGAGGTAATCAATCATAACCCGTCCTACTCGGCTTACTTGGTTATTCCCGTCTGGCTGTAGACAGTTATAGAGCGAAATTTATAAATATTTTTCAATTTTAGTGATTTATTTCTTGTAATTTAATACTTTTTGCTAGCAGAAGATAAACGAGTAAATAGATCATAAAAAGATCATCGCTGTCAAAATATATCTGCATCACCACCAATACGATATATATTATATATATATATATATATATATATATATATATATATATATATATTATATATATTATATATATATATATATATATATATATATATATTATATATATTATATATATATATATATATATATATATATTTAAATATATATATATATAGATGTAGAACGGAAATGAGAAGTTGAGCTTCTACTGCGATGTAATTTAAGCTATATTTATAAATCTTATCAGGGGCGAAGTTACCGCTTATAGAGTTAATGGCTCAAGTTCTCAGAGCCATTCAATATATAGTTTTATATTACAAATGTTTACTTTTTGATAAATTCATATCGACAATCTCGTCAATCCCCCCTGGACAAGCGTGGTGGGTCCGTTCCTTTACATATCAGCAATGAGGTGGCCTCTTGCCCATTTATGGTTCATATGTGGGCTGTAGAAAAAATAAATATTGGCTTACGAGTCATTTTTCATTTATATTTTTTATGGGATAGGAAGCTTAAGAATCATTTTTTCATTTACATTTTTTATGGGATAGGAAGACAAACGAGCAGGCGTGTCACCTGTGTGGCCGGCCTTTAAAGAAAGTGTCATTATGTGAGGGGGAGAGGGGAGGGGGATGGGCCTCCGGAACTCATCCGCTCACCGGATGAAGCGCGGTAGCTAAGCCACCACTCAGACGCCGAGAGTTTTTGCGGAAGTGTGGTACTTCCCCGGGCGAGCCGGCCCATTCATGCTACAGACAAATAATATGTAATTCTTGACAAAGTATTCATATGCAGCGTGGCTCTACCACTAAGCCTAATAGATCTTTTCTGGGTATTGACCATGTATATATTATAATAAAATAAATCAATAATTTACCGTTTAAAGCAAAATGTGTAAGTATTTAGATTCATCATACATCTGCGTGTAACTCATCGAAGTAACACAATTACAGGGTATATTTTAAAGCACATATTCTCTAAAGAATTTTAAAAGGTTGAAGTCAAAAAATAGTTTTGGGCTTCCCAAAACTATAATTAAATTTATCTATAAAATGATATATATATATATATATATATATATATATATATATATATATATATATATATATATATATATATATATATATATATATATATATATATATAAATATATAGTGATTACTGTCACTGCTATATATTTACTGTCACTAGAAAATGCTTTTTTGTTTCATGAATTTTCCGGATGGAACTTTTCTCCTCAATTCGATTAAATTATAAAACATATCGATATACTTTCATATTGTGTCCTATTATTACGCATGGAGCCTACCGAGATTTGACGTAGTGAACATTGTCCCAACACCCTTGTCCAAATTTATAGATTTGTAAGAAGATCAATATGAATTTATTAAAAAGTAATATATTTTTAATAAAAAAATATATTTAATGGGTAGCTCTATACATCTCTTTTTCAACAGCGATGTTTTGATGACGTCGTACCTATCGTTAATTTATTTTTCATATTAATGGCGACTTCACAATTTCTTAACTCGAAAAGAAAGGCGTCAGCGGTACATTGTTGACAAAATTATTTATATTGACTTACTTAACAAACACTTCTAACAGACCTTTGTTTTAACATCACCGACTACACTTAAGTAGTTATTTACATTTATATGACATTTACGGTTATTTACATATATGTACAAATAAAGTATATACCAATTTTTTTCTATGTAAAACGTAACGCTAGGTCTGGTAACCCCGCCAAACCACATTGGACAAGCGTGATGGGTTAACGTCCGTTCCTCCAGAAATGGAGAGGCCCGTGCTCAGCAGTGGGACATATATGGGCTGTTAAAAAAAAACTTATTATTAGTACATTATTGTGAGAGAGCAGTAACTGGCTTTATTGTTATATAACTGTCTCATATCTTGGAATAAGCTGTTGTTCTCACATGAAATAAATAAATAAATAGCGTGTTCACCCAATTTTTTATGTAAAATATTTAACAATTTTTTTAAGAAGGACTTGAGAAATTTCTCCGTCGTGAAGGGAGCGTCCTAAAAAAACTTGTGTTTTTTATGGCAATAGTAAACAAACGAGCAGTAGGTATCCCTATAGAAAGTCACCACCACCCTCTATGGATATCTAGAACACCAAGGGCACAGTAGATGCGTTGCCAAACAAAATGTAAAAAACGAAAATATTTAATTTTTACAAAAATATTACACTGGTCCATTATAACATACAATTATTCAATGACCAGCAAGTAATTAACCTAATTGATATTTCACTCACGAAAGCCACATCTAACACGCTTTTAAAGTAATTAATATAACTGATATGAATTGCTGTATATTGTCAACTATATATAAATACTTTTATAAAGAGAATAGTCACACATATAAACCTAGGTAGCGATATCCTACTTAAATCAGTTATGTTTAATTTACATTTAATATGTACTCATGTGATACTGTAGAAAGCATATAAGTAGGTGGGACATATCTGGAATACCATGAATAGTCCGCTGTCTATTTTAGATTGTGTGAAAGAAGAAATCACGAAATCAAAAAAAAAGAAAAGAAGGAAATCACAGAAGTTCGGCATTCACATTTCTAATATCACCGTTTCAAATATTTTTTTCGATAATAAAAAAATGCTACAACTTAAGGACGGTATTCTGTTTCTTTTGTATGGTTCGATCGAGACTCAAAGTATGAATTATTAAAGCATTCCGTGTCAGTATTTTTTTAATTTTTCAAGAAAATCATCACGGAAAAATTTAAAGGCTTAATAATAATTAATTAAGAAAAAATATAGGATTTTGATAATAACATTAACAGGATAAATCGGCCCATTAGTGAAGGTATATATAACGGAGAGAATTCGCGTTTAAATCAAACGGTGTTATAAAAATGTAAATAATTAAAAATATTAAAACAATTATAATATACTTAATTATTAAATCAATAATATCATTAAGCAGCTTAAAATAAAAACAATTATTAAACCGATTCTAAATATGAAAGATGAATCCAATTATCTTGATGCAGCAACGCAATTTATGTGACACAAGCGTGAAAATAGTGTTCCACGCGAAATTGTGAAAATACTGAAGGTGGTGAGTTTCATACAGTGAAGCGTGAAGAAAGATAAAACACATCAGCTTGCAGCACTCTGCAAGCCGTACACTAAGGACACCAGCTGGATCAGGATGAATGGTGATCCAGTACGGTACGTCTTTCCACGCACCACTACCCTGTAGACTCAACTACCACCATCGGTGTTTTCGAATAAATCTTCAAAAAATAAGCATTTCTTAAAGGACGGCAACGCTTCTACAAACCGAAACCGCCCGATCGATTTCAATGAAATTTTGTAATTGTATATTTGTATGTTACACTGTTACTTCTAACTTAGTAACTTTTTTAAATATTTTTTTAGATTTGTGGCATATTAATATCTGCCCGGGCTCACTTACACGTTAATTATAAGATACATTTCATCATTATCTTATAGATCGTTGATCAACGTACGTTTAAATTCAAGCACTGTACTTAAGGGGTAGTCAGCTCTGTGGAGATATTAAAATTTAGCCGCAGTGCCAACAGCGCTGTCATCAATTTTGTAGCGGAGCACTCTTCACTGTCCCTTTAATAGAAATATTTCACAAGCCAATGTGCGCACTTACTGGCTGATTCAGTGTTTAATTTTCTGTTACGATAAAAACGTTTGTTATTTTAAATATACAAAATTATTTATTATTTATTTCCTATCCTACTAATAGTATAATTGCGAAAGTTTGTGAGTATGGGTGTATGTTTGTCACTCTTTCACGAAAAATCTACTGGATGGATTTGGATGCAACTTTACAGTAATATAGGTTATACATCGGAATAATATATAGGCGACAATTTGTAATGATTTTAAGTAATTTTGGTTGTAATATAATGTTACTATTAATTAAAAAAATAAATTTATTTAAAATGATCTGTCACGAAACTTAATGTGGCAGAACAAATTCCACGCGAGCGAAGCCGCGGACAAAAGCGGAAATTTGACATTTTATGCGAATGTTTTTACAACATAGATTTATCTCGATGCAAGAATCGAATGCAAATATTATCATATTAAGTTAATATCACAGATTTCAGCGTCGGAACAAATATATGTATGGCCTACAGATATTTATTCCGAGTTTGGTAAAGCCCGCCAATTCGCATTGGACAAGCGTGGTGGATTAACGTCCGTTCCTCCAGAAATGGAGAGACCCGTGCCTAGCAGTGGGACATATGTGAGCTATTAAAACAAAAGTTAATATGATATTTATATTATATATATAAATATCATATTATGTATATATATATATATATATATATATATATATATATATATATATATATATATATATATATATATATATATATATATATATAAAGTTACTTACGTCTATAATTAAAGTATTATATCATAAAATAAGCTAAAGGTGTTTTCATAAGGTCTTCAGTGCTTTAATTTCTTTTCCTTATAGTCAAGCTTCGTGACCACCATAATAAATCACTTTCTTACCTACGATGGTGCATCATCTATATCTGCCTCTGTGGCCTGTAGAGCACGATAAATCATTTTATCCGTATTAACTACTTTCTTGCTAATACAATAATGTTTAAAAAAATTTAATACATTATTATTTATCTAAATATGCATTAATAAATAAACTTATTATATATGATAATACTTTGATATTTAGACTATACTATTAATATATATAATGTGTTTGTTAAAAAATACTAAATTTTAGGAATAAACATTAGAAATATACTGCTTTGAAAAGAGAGGACTTTTATTATTATAATATATCTTCAAAAGTCCATAACATTTTATAAACCTTAGTACTAAAAACTTACCTGAAGGCAGGAACAGCACCTAAAACTATTATTTTCCCAAACCTACTATACCTAATACACATCAGACATGAAAAAAATGTAAAATTAAAATGTCTTCAGTGACAATTACACCGTCGTTCGAACATCAATATTCAAATTTAAGTTAAGTGCGATGTACTTTATTTACATATGTTTAATTCATATCTTAAACTTGATTTTTTTTAAATAAAAAAGTATAAGACGTTACTTCAACGAACTTTTTTTGTTGCAGTTAAGAGATCTGTTTCAGAAGTTGTTCTCCCTTTAAGGGTATTTAAATAGGACTTCAATGTCTCGAGTCTAGTCATCAGTTTGGAAGTAGGGCACACTTGAATTTCCTTGTGATGGAAATTTATCAAATCAGTGATAGCTCATCAAAGTATTTTGATCTATTTTTAACTAAATAGGTCATTTTTGAAGTGAAAACTTCTATAGCTGAGTTGTACGACTCTGGACAGGGAAAAAAATCTATATGTTCGCGTCAGCAACATGCTAATGCTTAAGGTATATATTAGAAACATATAAAACTTAATTATATGTTATTTATTTATTTAAATTATGAATATATTATTAAGACTTCAATTTTTATTTACTTATATAACTTATATAATATTACAATTAGTTATACATTTCAAAATACAGTTTTAATTTCACATCTGTCGGCAGTCCTCATGACTGCCTCTGATTTTTTTTATTCAAGAAATGGTTGTTTAAAATGTAGGTCTGATACGCCTCTTATTTTCATATCCTTTTTCAGGAGCGGTTCGGATTTATGTTTGAATTTCGTCTGTGGAGGGCTCATAAATAGTTATTAGTTCTTTATCTACCTTGATGATACCATAGTTTCAATAAAGTTTGTGGATTGAAAAGCAACCTACATTATCAAATCTACTACTATGGAAAAGACTATAGAAAATGAAATGTATATAAAAGATCATCTATATCTGTCTCTATAGCCTGTAGAGCACGATAAATCATTTTATCCGTATTAACTACCTTCTTGCTAGTTAAAGATTGTTTAAAGAAAATTTAATAAATTATTAATTATCTAAATATGCATTAATTGATAAACTTCTTATTACGTTGTTATTTAGACTATATTCAATATTGATTTTAATAAAATATATAACGTGTTTGTTAAAAAACATTATTTTTATAATTATAACAAAAACTTCTACTACTATATAGAAAAAAGAAACAACTTTATTAATCATATTTATCTGCTATTTCATATCGTCGGTATTTTTATATATTTAATTGTTAATATAGATGCCACTTAATTATTCCGTTTGACGCCTTACATCTGTGGGAGTTTAAAGATAATTGGTGCTTGTTAACTTTACGAACTTAGATTTCCACAATAATTTATCATTATCATTATCACCAACAGTTCAGCGGCAGCATGACATGGGCTATCAACAAGATATGTCACGTAGGCTATCTTAGAAATCACACTAGTTTCTTCTAGCCGCCTTACACATATTGTTGCTTTATTTGGTCTCCATTTCAGCACTCGTTTACTCCAACGGTTGTCGGTTATTGATCCGAGAAAGTGAGATCTAGTTTATGTATCTATACAAACAACAATTTAAAAAACCGCTGAAAAGGACGAACGAACCACCGTTTTGTATCCAAAATGGTGGTAGTTCATTAGTTTTCATATTAACCTCAAAAATTTCCTTGTGAATTTATTAAAAAAAAAGACAACTTTTATTAAACGACAATCATTATCATGTGACACAATAAATACATGTTAAAACGACAATCATTATCATGTGACAAAATAAATACATGTTAAAACGATAATCATTATCGTGTGACACAATAAATACATGTTAAAACGACAATCATTATCATGTGACAAAATAAATACATGTTAAAACGACAATCATTATCATGTGACAAAATAAATACATGTTAAAACGACAATCATTATCATGTGACAAAATAAATACATGTTAAAACGACAATCATTATCATGTGACAAAATGAATACAAAAATATAACTCATTATAAAATGTCCTCGTTGAAATTTCTTCTACGAAACTAATCCTAATAAACCATTGTTGTTATCGAATGACCTACTGCGAAAGCATTACCATCATAAAATTAATATACAATGGTGCTTACTGCGCACAGATTATACGTTGGTGTATGTGCAATAAAGAATACAGTGTAAGCTTATTGCATATAATGGAACGGCACCGGAAGGCTGGTCTGCGCCATATAAGGCTGTCGGGCTAAGTGAGTTTTAATTTTAGAAGGTTGGCTTACATCTGAAAATAGGAAAGTTAAAAAAAATCTATCACTCATTTCTTCCTGTGAGCCATAGGGAAACTTCAATTCTTCTCGTGGGTGTCGTACGACGTGACTATGACAGCAAATACTAGAAGATGGGCAGCATGCCATCTTCAACACAAGCGTCACTTTGTATAGTCTACTTACAGTAAGACTTGGATATATTAATGCCACATAATTAATATTCATAACAAAAAATGGCTCAGTTACCGCCTTAGATAAACATCAATTCAATTCCCGCATTGGATCATTTATATGTATGACATTCTGGGTCTGGATGTTCCGCCAATTCATCTTGAATAAGCGCAGTGAGTTAATATCCTTTTTCCCAGATATCGAAAGGCTCCATACCCAACAGTGTTACACATTTTTTTTAACAGCCCACTGCTGAGCACGAGCCTCTCCATTTCTGGAGAAATGGACGTTAACCCACCACGCTTGTCCAATGCGGATTAGCGGGGTTACCAGACTCGGAATAAATATTTGTAATCCATACATATATTTTCGATGCGGGGACGAACCCGCGACCATTATCTCCGCGGGCAAAGGGCCCCGCTACTGAGCTGATTGGCCGTCGCGTTACATATATGGGTGTAAAAAAAACCATGAACGGAGAAATTAAAAAATGTATTCAAGATTTAATATTTTTTTTACAAAGTTTGGGAATTTTCAGACTAAAGCAACATACGTAGTAGGCACATTTAATCAAAGTAATAAATATTGAAATTAAAACGTTTAAAATTAAAAAAAAAAACAAAGTTTTACTACAAATAACACAATTAATAGTGAGATCTAGAAATATGGACTATTGGAACGATAAGAGGACCGTTAATATAAATTATACGCTTGAACTAAGTTTCTTGTTCAAGTAGCTATTTGCAAGCAGCTTCTTTAGCGTGTGTGTTTTTCTATTGAAAGTATACTTACTAATTAAAATAAAATTTGTCATATCGAAAGAACTATTAACGATAGTCTAACTATACTTCTATCAAGTGCTTGAAGTTTTTAAGAAAGGCCAGGTTAAGAGTACCCTTAACCGACGAGCTTGCATGAAAAGAGTGATGAGTATGAAGGAAGCAAGGGAAGTATGCCGAGATCGTAGCAGATGGAGATCTGTGGTCCCTGGCTTTACGATATGTATATATATGTATGGAAATAATAATAAACCTGGATAGCTGGCTGTCCATAACCGTACGATTTGGTCGCGGTTTGCTGCCACCAACTGTGCATATGTGGAACGGCTAACCACTCGCCGTGTTACCATGTAGATACCATATAGGGATATTCAAGAGCGAACATAAGGCAACGTTTTGTAACGCATCTGGCATTATGGATCTCTATAGAAATAGAAATAGAAAAACTATTTATATATGACACCTTTTTTTACAGTAATTAAAATTAAATCCTTAATAATATTATATACATATACACAAGACAAAAGGAAAATAATTTTAATCTAACGAGTGTCATAAATGGTTCTTGCTCAGCATATGCCGGGCGCTCTATTGAAGCACCTGGCGCTGGTTTTCAGCAAGAACCAACGTCGTCAGATCGCGAACCACAGTGACGACATTCATACTGACACACTCGTACATACACATACATCCATATATATATAACTACTCATACTCATATACACATATACATAAATACACATACAGTACAATAGAATCAAAGAACAACTGAGTCATGTACTAAATTCACCGCATTCAAAAGAACAAGTTTCTGACTGCATACTTAAAATTAGATTTTTGTATTTTTTTTTAAATATATCCTGACTTGCGTATAGTAATGCAAGTCAGGAAGAGGTGGTGGCAAGTTGTTCCAACATTTGGTTGCGGCGTATTTAAAGCTACCACGAAACGCAGCTGAGCAGTGGCGAGGAACAACCAGCAATGACCTAGACGCTCTGGTATCGCGAGCGCTATTTCGTTTACGGGACCATGTTAATTTATTATATAAACATGGGTGGCGGTTATCATTTCTCACATTATCAATAAGTGACGCGCTTGCTCGTTTGCCTGCTCTGATATAAAAAAAAGCTCATAAAATTTATATGTGGACTACAGTTAAAACATCAAAAGACTGTTGGTAAACTTTACCAACAAATAACATGGCTAATGTCTAGATCCACGAAGAACACTTTCCTGTAGCAATAAAGCCGTCGCAAATAAAAGTTATGCTTTCAAAGGAAGTTTCAACCTAAGATCATATTGTGTCGACTTTAGCGAAATATGAAGAAGGTACGTGTTTATTTTACTTATTGTGCCAAATATCAAAGCGAACAATAAGATCTTTTTGGGGTTTTAAACACTAAAGAAAACTATAGTACGATGGTAAGATCAATCACGTGCTATCAGCCCCGACCTTGATGTCAACTTTTCATCTAAAAGAAGTCGGTAATTGGCATAGGATATGAAAATATCAAAATCAAAATATTTCACTCTACTCCCTGACTACTGAAGTATAAATCATGAAGAAGAACACGGTAAAGAGAAAGTTGCCAGGTACCTGGAAAATTATAATAACGACTACGCATAGTAGCGACTTAATGTTTCATTCGACTTATTTCTGGGATCTCACGACCCAGTGGCGTTGAAGGTTATTTACTTTCGGAGCCCAGGTTTCTTGTCTTTGTTTAGGAAAAAATAAATATTTAAAAAAAAATGTTTCAAGGGTAATATGCAACTTAACGACATTACTACAACTAGGCGTAGTAGTAGCGAAGCTACCACCATTAAAGTCAATCGTACGGTTCAATTCCCGCGTCTTGAAAAATATTATATATACATATGTAATTTTTTTTATGGACTAGCGAGGCAAACGAGCAAGCGTGTCGCCTGATGGAAAGTATTATAGTTTACGCCGCCATTAGACATTTACAAAATCCTAAGCATTTTAGAAGCGTTGATATCTATATATATATATATATATATATATATATATATATATATATATATATATATATATATATATATATATATATATACATATATATATACATATATATATATATATATATATATATATATATATATATATATATATATATATAAAAATCAATTGCTGTTCGTTAGTCGCGCTAAAACTTGAGGAGAGCTAGACCGATATGGCTAATTTTGATTTTGAATTATTTTTGGAAGTCCAGGGAAGGTTTAAAAGATGAGTAAATGTGATACAAATATTAATAATATAGTAAAAACAACAATTTCGTTTTCCCTTAAAAACTATTCCTATCTCTCAAATATTTGATGTTCGTCCCGTCGTTCAGAAATCAATTAAATTTAAAAGTCGTTCAAAAATCAAATTAAATTCAAAAGTGAAGATTTTTTCATTTTTTTGGTTTTGAATTTTGGTTTTTTTATTGATTACGATTTCTTTTTGTTTCTGTTAAGTTTTGACCGCATTTTTTACTGCAGTTGAAACATTCTACAACTATCGTTCAGCTTTTTTATTTATTGATCCTGAGGCGGTACGAAGTTTTCCGGGTCAGCTAGTAATAAATAAGATTAAGATGGTTGTATATAACGCTAATAATATTCATATAAACACTTTGTTTCTTTTTTCTAAACAAATACTATCATTCTTTGCGGCCCTATTTAAAAGTTGTACAGCAAGTGAGGATAGAGGGTTTCGTGTCAACTTGTGCGTTTTAGTTTCTTTGCTGTTTCTACAAATGTGTCACTTTTTCTCAAAATGTGAATGACTCTTTAAGGAGCAGTATTTTTGTACGCCTCGGTCGAAATTGTGTCAGTGCCTACTGACGTTCCATTTCAAATACATACGTGTTTTGAAATATACTATTATTTTTAAATTCGATAGGTCATTTAGAATTAGGGATTGCAATCCCACAAAACGGGATTACATATTCCCGCGGGACTCCGCTGCTTTTATTAATCTTCTGGATCCTTCAAAGCGCGGATCCTACAAATGAAGCTCTGGCTAAGAGAAAGTTGTGATTTGATTATTAGTTATTATATTATATGAATTGGACTAAATTAAAAATATTAAACTGTTGTTAGGAGTAAGGGTTAAATTAAACAAAACTACTAAACTATGCTATCATTTAAAGATGAATCTAAGAAAACAGATTACTAATTACTTATACTTAAAAAATAAAACAGAAATAATTTATTTTGCTTAATGTAAGAAATGTTTAATAAAAGTTGATATTTACACAAAAATCTTTAGTTTCAATTTGATTTTATAACATAATTTGAAAGATGCGGGATCCCCCCGTGGGATTGAATGAGCTACGGGATTGCAATCCCTATTTAGAAATTTACTTTATTCAATACGATATTCAACTGGCGATAATGATTCACAGATATTGTAAGTGTACTATTTATTGTAAGATTAAGAATATAAAATATAACAACGAATTCCCTGAACTTTAATTATTTTTACTCTTATTGATAATTTTGGGAAAAGTCGCGGAGAAATGACAAGTTGATCAGAGAAGGAAGTTTTGACTACGAAATATCAGGGAGTGGATCGAGGTAGCAAGATCTCCAGAACTACGCCGCCTCCTGAAAGAAGATGAAAGGCCAATTGCCAACCTTCGCTAGTTGGAGAGGAAGAAGAAGAAGGAAACAGTAATCTCAATTAGAAATCTGTTTCAAATTTCCTTTTAAAAGTAATCAAATAATAATTACGTCCTAATTGGTTTCATGACGAAGCTACCGCTTTCTGAGTGTATGGTCGCGGGTACAATTATCCGCATTGGAATAAATACGTATATATATGACTGAACTCAAAATATATAGGTATTTATTCCGAGCCGGGGTATTTTGCCAATATCGTGGCGTAGAGAGTAGTAGTAGGCGTAGCGTGGTGAGTCAATGTTCATTCCTTCAGAAATGAAAAGACCCGTATCCAGCACTGGAATGTATATAAGATTAGAAAAAAAAAACAAGTAATATATAATAAAAAAAAAATGTAGTCAATTCTTTTTCTCAGCGATATACACGCTTCGCCACTGGCGGTATTTATTCCTAAATGTATATACTGATAAGTATCCTATATAAGAGAAATGTTTCTCGCATATAAAACTTAAATTAATGAATTAATATTTGAAAAATGCAGTATTAATATCTAGTGTCATCCACTACAAGCTTAAGAAAACGTATTTTAACTTGAGTGGATAAATAAAAAGTATTTTATTAATAAAATATATATGATGAAGAAAATATATAGAGTGTGAACTAATAGGAATTGAAAAAAAAGCTGATTATAATTCTAATTAAAAGAGCTTCTATTACATTTTTGACCACATTAAATAATTAAAAGTGTTGACTCAATTCAATGAAGTCAAGTTTAATTATGCTAATTGTTAATTACTTAAGGAATCTATCTCAGTTTAACATAATATCAACCCGTAAAGAAGCTTCCGCTTACAGAATACTAATTACGAAAATTGCTTATAGAGTACCTCCTATTTTATTTAGCGTTATGGTATACGTCCCCTGTGATTTTAAAGAGATTGCATCGTTCATTTTGTTGCCATCAAATAATTTGCTATTCTATTTGTATATTGAAATACAATGTAATTTACAAATACATATATATATATATATATAAATATATGGTGTAACCCATTATGTATATATAATTGTACATAATGGGTTACACCATGGGATAACCACTGCGACATATTACTGTGTCATATAAACATGGGTGTTTTAAATAAACAAATTTTTAAATATACAATAGATGACGTTTAAATTTTATATGAAATCAATTGTTTATTATAATGTTGTTAGGTTTTCTTTCTATAGGCCTTATATTTGGAGCACCCACGGCTGAGCACGGACCCCTCCATTTCTGGAGAAACGGACGTTAGCCTGCCACGCTTGTTCAGTGCGTTGGGTTGTTGTTAGGTTAGGTTAGATTATTTTTTTATGATTCGCGGTCTTCTGACAGTATATTTCTCATAATCTTTATGTCATAGTGATTATGTACAGCTTGTGCATGTGTTTCAGTGTTTATCTGTCGCGTAGATACACACTGAAACACATGTGAGACATGACCATTGACTCCGCAATAAATCATGTGTATTTAACTAACTATTAACCTATAATACATTAATTAAGTATTTTTCCTATATATGTGTCTGTGTTTTTTTATTTACCTTCGTACGATAGCTGAAAAAAAATATATTTACTTAACTGACAATAAAAGCAATCGTGGTAAAAGCCCCTTGTGAAGTTTATCAGTCTGTATTTTAAAGATGTATTAAAATTATTCGAAATTTATATTCTAAAAACTTGACAATATGCTAAAATTAAAATGAGCAATATTTTAAAAGTCAAATCCGTCAATGCTTCTGAAAATTCTCTTTAATGAAGGAACGATAGTCTTTGTAATTTTATTTAAATGTAAAATTACAGCGCTTTTACCTTTCAAAGTTGAAGTAGATTAATTCAACTAATACAATTCCGACGTAATACGTCTCGTCTTAAAAGTCGTGAAACGAAATAAAAAAGAGTATTTTGTTTCTTATTAAATTTGAGAAAAATTCACTGTATAGAACGATCAAATTTTTATGTGTAAACGTTATTCCAAATTTTACCGAATTAATACTTTCCGTGGCTGGAATAAATTCTTATCTTTTTTATCCTTATCTTAAGACAAAAGCAAATGAATCACGTAGAAAGAAATTACCACTACTCATAGGAGTATACGACACCAAGAGCATGTAGATGTATTGCTTTTTTGCATTCCATATAACTATGTCTCACTGTTTAGCTATTTCTGGAATAATGAACATTAGCTCACCATGCTCCTCCAAGGTTGATTATCGGCGTGCTTAAATTCTAAATAAATAAATACCTGTTGACTATACAGATATTGATATCGCGATCAGTCTCTGGATGATGTAGTTTCACCACTGAGCCAATAAGTTCATTTAAGTTTATATTCTTCCTCCATCTTCCTTTTTACTGTAGGTTAATTCTTAAAGTAATGAGAGAGGAAAATGAAAGTAATGCGGGAGAGAAAAAGGAGTAAAAAATAAAACAGGAAAGCCCTATAATAAAGCTACAGTCAGTGTGGTATTTTTCCGATCATGCCAGCCATTGTAATACTTGCCAATATGTGTGTATGTGTGTGTGTGTCAGTATGAATGTCGTCACTGTGGTACGCAATATGACCACGCTGGTTTTCAGCAAGAACCATCTTGCTGAAAACCAGCGCCAGGTGCTCCAATAGAACGCCTGGCATATGCTGAGCAAGAAACATTTTATGACACTTGTTAGATTTAAATTATTTTCTTTTTGTTTTATTTATTTGTATATTATAGGTTTTAACTTTTGTTATTGTAAAAAAAGGTGTCATGAATAAAGATTTTTCATTTCTATTCTATTTCAACAAAATTTTGTATATTTTTGTCAAAAGTTTTTAACAGAAGTAATTTTTTGTACGAAGAATTTTTTATAAAAAATCTTTACGTTTGATTTATTTCCATTTTTAGCAATATTTCGTTTCTGTGAACACTAAAAGGTGATCGATGAATTATTCATACAATTTGTTCGTGAAAGAAAACATAAACGAACTGTGAATTTAGTGATGCTATAAAATACCACAATATGTAGTTTGCAGAAGTTAGAAAGAGACCAAACAGAGGATACTTGAAAAGTTTCTTTTCGGGAAATTCGTTACGAAACTGTCATTGATAAAATATACCATTGTTACGAATGGAATTTTATGTTTCCGCCAAATAGACTCGCTAAAATAAAACTCCAATTAATTTTAAAATAGATACATAGATATGTGTATTCTTTTCTTCTTATGAGTACAAAATTTTGTTTCCTTTCTTTTCTTAGTACGTGAAATCAAATTTTCAGCAACAGTAGTCTATTTGGTAAGAGTCGCACTTGTTATATGTTATCTATATAGCTGTTCCTGTTATGGGGGCAGACCAATAATAAAATTGGTTGCAATTTTGAATATTTGATTTGTTATTAAGTATTAATAGGAAGTGAGTTTAAACACTGGATTAAGGGGTCAGAACAAGTCAGAGGATGAATAATTTAGTGTTGCTAAATAGGATTTATGACTTAACGTCGCGAATCTTGGAGTCCCTGGAGCGCCTTTTTTTGGTTATTTTTTGTTGTGCGTTTTGATACTCAGCGCTGATTGTCGAATTACGAAACCAAGCAACGCTAGTTTGTTTATATTTATAACTAGCTGCCATACCGGCTTCGCACAGGTGGTGTACCCAATAAAAAAATGAGATAAACTTCAGAGGAAAGAACAGCACGAAGTACAAAAACAAACTTCTGCTTTTGCTATACAAAATAAAAGACAATATATAAATACTGACATTTATTTTTTTCAATCGGGGACGTCAATCGGGGACGTCCACACCCCGCGCAGAGGTGTGGGATCGAGCCTCGGGGATGAACCCCACTGCTCGTGCAGCAACTCAATGGGGCAACCGCCCCCCGGTCTTAGGTGCCGCTATTCCTAGCGGCTTTTGGGCGTCCTTTAACGACTTCGCGTCGTCGAGATATGGCTGAACCTATTCCTACGTTGGGTCCGTCGCTGGCCCTCTTCCCTCGCGGGTGCCAGGAGACGACAGGAGGATTTCGCGTGGGAGTGGACGTCCCTCAGGTGGGCGAGCGTGAAGGGGAGCAAAATTATTAAGGTGTGGGTGTGGTCCATTGTCGGCTCGGTCGAACATCTTCCGAGCCAACCGGACCACAAACTCATGGATGCTCTCCACCCTGAGGTCCCTCGCTATAACGTCGTTACGCACATAGCGAGCCGCCCCCACGATGGCGCGCAGAGACAGATTCTGCTGGATCTGAACGCGTTTGCGCTGGGTTGCTGATATCAAAGACCACCAGGCCGGCGCAGCATAGGTCAGTCGGGAGCGAACGTAGGCCTTATAGACCAACAGCTTCGTACGCACATTTATTTTTTTAATCATAGCTTCTTTTGTTAATCATGGTAATGTCGCCATCTATTAGTTATATTGCGATTTAAAACGACAGAAAAGAAAAAATGTTTTTTACGTCGTTCCGTAGTTCTTTCGAAAATTATCTTTTATACAAACCTTATTCTGATAATAACAAACACCACAAAAATAATTATTTAATTATAATATAATATAATGATGATATAATAAACAACTATGAATGATTGCTTCCTGTTGTTTATGAACTAGAGGTCACCAAACAATGTCGCATCCGGCCAATGACCAGTGGCTGAACAATTCATAAAATATCGTTAAAATCGTATTGCAGTCTACTAGACTGTATGATCAAAATAACGGCATCTACTGAAGATTATCAATTGATATTTATTTTATATTCTTCATTATATATCCTACTAATATTATAAATGCGAAAGTTTGTGAGTATGGATGTGTGTTTTTGTTACTTTTTCACGAAAAATCTACTGGACGGATTTGGATAAAACTTTACAGTAATATAGGTTATACATCGGAATAACATGTAAGCTACAATTTGTAATGATTTTATGTAATTCTGGTCGTAATATAATTTTTCTATTAAGTAAAAAAATATATATATTTATTTAAAATGATCTGTCACGAAACTTAATGGGGCAGACTAAATTCCACGCGAGCGAAGCCGCGGGCAAAAGCTAGTCTTCATATAAGCTAATGACTGTAAGCCTGTTTTTTTGCAAAGGAGTTTATATGATCGTAATTGAATTGCATATTTTATATAGCGCCGTATAAGCGGGATAATCCAGCTTTGTAATTAATTCCAACGTCAGAGATGTTTCTGAGCAGGAGGTCGGTGGTGAAATATCTAATTACTGGCGATGCTTATAGGTTGCACTCGACGTCATCTCCACGGAGAGTAATTTCATTTCGTGGCCGTTGTTAGCACTGGAAGGTAATTTGAGTTTGCAACTCTGCGGAGGTAATTACGAAGCATTAGTATTTAGATTGTAGAGATGCTATGTGTTGTTATTTATATAATGCATTTATTTTATTGTTACATTATTTTTATTACTTTGAATAATAAAATAAGAAATGAAGATATAAGAGAGCGATGTGGAATAAAAGGTGTCGTGACAAAAGTTGAGAAAGGAATGGTTTGGGCACATAGGATGTATGAAAGACAACTGGCAAAAGAAATTTACGTTATGAATTTGGATGGAAGGACCGGTAGGACGGAAGACCACGGTAATATACCATGACCAAATTGCTGAAGTTTTTAAGAAAAGCCAAGTCAAGAGTACCCTAAACCAACAAGCATGCATGAGGAGAGTAATGAGTGTGGAGGAAGCAAGGAAAGTATGCCGAGATCGTAGCATGCTCCTACGGGAGACGGGCATGACGATATGTAGAAGTATTTTTATTAAGAAAAGAAATATGCTGAAGCTTATTACCGATTCCTCTTCGTCGAATTAATTTGGTCCTTTGAAATTGCTACAATTTGTTCTGTACCTTTGAATGAATATCGTACGGTGTAACAATAGATGGAAAGACCTATAAATTGGCAGAAGCGTCAACCAGAGGAATAAAAACCATTCTGTAATCCCCAACACGCCCGTCTAGAATGTAGATTAGACAACATCCCACAATTTTAAGGGAGAACAATGTCCAGCAGTGGATGGTCCATTTGATGATACAGCTTTGTTATTTACTTGTATTAATATAATTTAAAAAATGTTGTTACTGGGATTTTAAATTAGATGAGCCTGTTTGTTTCAATTTCATTCCGCCGGTGTAGTCAATAATAGGCAACTCTTTTGTCAGTCCATCAGTCCGTCTGATGGACTGACAGAAGAGTGTCTATGTCAGTGTAACCATTTATTTTGTATATTTACACTGGTATATATATATATATATATATATATATATATATATATATATATATATATATATCAAAAACAGTCGTAGAGCCACGCTGCAGACGAATACTTTGTCAAGAATAGCGTAATAATATATTTATCTGTATCATGAATGGGCAGGCTCGCCGGGATAAGTACCACACTCCCGCAAAAAACCGACGTCTGAGTACCGCGCTTAGGTACCGCGCTTCGTACGGTGAGCGGCTGAGTTCCGGAGGCCCAACACTCTTTCCTCCCTCCCCCACTTTCCTTAAAGATCGACAACGCTTTCACACAGTCTATGGTGCTGTAGATGTCTATGGGCGGCGTTGATTGCTTTCCATCAGGTGACACGCCTGCCCGTTTGCCTTCCTGTCTCATAAAAAAACTCTTAAAGTCTATTCACTAACGTATCTTGCATATACGCTACTTCCTTCGCCCACAGCTATTACCTAGACCTACCTAGAATTGTAAGGAAGGTAACACATATGCAGTGACCTTAGTACTATAACGTGCCAGCCGTACTAATACGGTGACACGGGATCTTTAGGGGGCTTTATCTTCAATATAGTGAAACACTTCCAAGTGAAGTTAATTTATTAATGAATCACTTTACATTTTATATTCAGTATTAATTTCTTATGCCAGGAAAGGTAACATGACTCTCGAAAAACGTCAATCGATGGAATCTTTTGTTTTTATATAAAACAATTTATTTCTTTTTACTTTAAAATTACGAATGTTAAAAAGTAATAAGTTTTAATACATTAGTATCACTACAGTACTGAAAATGATCATAGATGGTCTCTTACCGTCAGATGAACCTCTCTCTTTGCTCGTTTGCCTACAATTTCCTTAAAAAAGCAAACCTATACTTCTTGTTGTTTCTTTGATCATGGTGATGTGGTATGAGATATGTCAGTTTCTTTGCCTATATGATAAACGGCTTTCCTCTAACCTTGAAAAACCGTTGTCATCTGTTCAATATTCATATTTTTCACAGGGCACAGTGAAGACATTTAAGTTACACGTTATTTATGAGAATGAATGAAAAATTGGGCCCGCGAAAGGGCAGTGCGAAGCTAATTTCCTCCCGTTGAGTGGTATGTGAAAGTTGAACGTGTTATATAAAAATGCGAATTGCTTTAGTTCGTTGCTAGGTATTTGTAACATGGTCTGGATATCTATGATCACGTTTGCTGTTTAGTTCCTGGCGTATAGTAGATTTATTCTATGTAGGTTCACCATATTTCTTTCCACGGTTGTCATACAAGACAAATTAATGAATTATCAGTTGTGTCCTTCATCGTCACTTCTTTTTCTTCTAAAAGTGCCTCTCCGACTTGCGAAGGTTGGTTGCCAATTCAGCACATCTCTCCTTCTCCTCGTTCGTGAGGTGCAGCAGTTGTGAAGCACTCGCTATCCCGGTCCAACCCCTGATATTACGTTGCCAAGACTTTCTTTTTCGACCTACTTGTCGTTTGCCCGCGACTTTTCCCATCATGATCAGTTGCAGCAACTTGTACCTGTCATGTCTCATGATATGACCCAGATAAGGAACTTTTCTACCTTTGACGGTTTGTTTGACTTGCCAGAAAATCTCGTCATTGGCCACACTTTAAGTCCGTTCTCCGTCCGTCCGTCTATGTGCCCAATGTTAGTTGTTATCTAAGCTAATGACATACTTAAAATATTAATATTATTCACAGATAATGCAATAACTGTAAGGTGTCCGTTTTTTTTTTCTTGCAAAGAGGTACGAGTATATATAGTACAAACTGAAGTCTTCAGTTCGCATTATATATCGAAACACTTATATTTAACGAAATAAACAATGTCAGTTATCTTATTTTGCCAAGATTTTATGTTTTGATAGTATAAATTAAAAAAAATGATATTATATTTGTACAGAAAAAATTTCATGTAGTTATATAAACCTATAGTACAGGCACAATTTGACACACTGATACACTGTCAAAAAACGATTTCTATTATTTGAATTCGACCTGATTTATTTGTTTTAAATAAATACAAAAAAATGGTGTTTTTACAAAAGGGTTCTCAAGTAGTCATAGTATACCAATACCTCAAATACACTCAATCTCACTGATACACAGTAAACACAGAATAAATTCCGTTAAGTAACATTATAAATTTATTTTTGTGCTTAATTCACATATATTAAAAGCATCGTGTGTGTTCAAGTCTTGCTCACGGACGTAAGATACGCTTTGCATAACGCTGACTGGCGAAAATGCATTCTATGCTAAAATTACGCAAATTATAAACGACATGCTCTTGGAATAAATTTTGCAGTGCGTATAAAGCCTATTTTATTATTTTCTTTGTGAAATTTTAGAGCAATGTTAAGAATATTTATAAGGGTAAGGTATTAATAATGGTAGAGCCACGCTGCAGACAAATACTTTGTCAAGAATGGCATAATATTTGTCTGTAGCATAAATGGGCCGGTTCGCCCGGGGAAGTACTACACTCCCGCAGATAACCGGCGTCTGAGTGGTAGCTTAGCTACCGTGCTTCGTACGGTGAGCGGCTTTGTTCCGGAAGCCCAACACCCTCCCGTCCCTCCCCTCCTCCCTCTCCCCCTCTCCCCTCCCTCTCCCTCCTGCCTCTCCCCCTCTCCCCTCCCTCTCCCCCTTCCTCTCCCTCCTCCCTCTCCCCTCCCTCTCCCCCTCCATCTCCCCCTCCCTCTCTCCACCCCTCCCATTCCCACTCCCATAATGACACTTTCCTTAAAAGTTGGCAACGCTTCCGCACTGCCTATGTAGCTACGGATGTCTATGGGCGGCGATGATTGCTTTCCATCAAGTGACACGCCTGCTCGTTTGTCTTCCTATCCTATAAAAAAAAAACTTCACTACTGGACACAGATTAGCCTTGTTATTCTATGTGACCTGATTTTCGGCTTCTCGTATTCAGTTTTCGCTAGTTGCCCTACGTTGTTGCCTTAAGTTGTATCTAAAGCCTCCGTGCGGGGCGACCCACACTACGTCAAATTAACTTTGAAAAAATTTGTAAGCAAATTATGATGATGTGAACTTTAATAATACTTCCCATAATATGAACACCGCCTAGTCTTACAAAGCGCTATGTATCAATGACTTCTTTACACACAGCATTTAGTATGTGGAACCAGTTACTTTTTAAGGCATTTCTGAACCTTGTTGTGTGTGCAGACGTCTATTGGGGGCACTGGGGAAATGTGGAACAATTTACCACTAGTTCCAAGTGACCCGAACGCTCGTTTGCCTGATATACATATTTGCAGGCTATACATATAATTATTTCGATGCCCCAATCGTACCCGCGACTGTTGATTCCGTAGGCGGCAGTCCCGCCGTTGTTTTTGACTTTTATTACATTTTCAAAAACTGTAACCAAATATATGTACGTGTAAATTTAAAATAACATTTAATTACAACTAAAATTTATGACATTTATCGTGTTATTTTAGTAATCTTGGGTTATGATTATCTCTTTTTAAATTAATATCTTAGAGTGCCCCTTGACATTTACCTTTATGAGGAGTTTTTAGAATTTTTATTTATATCAGATAAAAACTCTCTTAGGTTAAATTTAATATTGAAACTCTTCAATCAATAATTTCGTAGGGTAGCAATGGATATTCGAATTGTTCGCCGTTATTTAAATCATAATATTTTTTATACTCAATTTAAAGTACGACTTCTGAGTCTTTGCTAATGTGCTTCGATCGCTGAGCGTTGAGAGCTAGCTTCATTTCCTCCTTTCATCTCTTCTTTCCTTTCTCCGCCATTACATGTTTTATAGCAGAGATGCGGGTCACCTAGTCGTAAATGATCACCGCCGCACATAAGCACCCACAAAGTCGGAGGCGTCTCAGCTGCTTGTGCCGGTCTTTTGTGAACGCATATGCTCTTTTCTTGTATGCTTTGTATTTCTATATTCACGTCGGAACACCGCAGGTGGTAAACTGTTCTACTGTGGCTGTGGTGGTGGTTGGTGGTTCGTGGCAGTCGACTTCCATCTACCCTCCCATTCTTCATATATTATTCTAAGGTATTATTATATGTTTTGTAGTGGTAGCTACGCTGCAGACGAATGGCATATTATTTGTCTGTATTATGGATGGTGCGGTTCGCCCGGGGAAGTACCACACTCCCGCAGAAAACTGGCATCTGTGTGGTAGCTTAGCTACCGCGTTTCGTCCGGTGAGCGGTTGAGTTCCGGAGGTCCAACCCCCTCCCCGTTCGCTCACTTCTTCCATAAAAAGGAAAAGCTACATTGTAACCTTTGTGTTGTGGAATTCAGGTCAGTTCTTTAGTTGAACTAATTTGTTACAGCAACATTATTTTTGTTACAGCACTGTTTCTTAACACGTCCGTTAAAAATTAAACTATTAAATGTTGTTTAAGAATTTTTTTTATTACCGCTGTAAATTTTTACAATTGCTCCGTTCTGCATTACTTTATGAAAACGTGTTTCTTTTTATTTTTTGAGTGAGACACTAAAGTATTTACGATATCTGCTATTCTCACTTATGGACTATGTTCCATCTAAGTTAAGCTTAATTTAATATAATATTAGCTGACATTTAGATAAAAATATTCCTTTTTATTTTTATTACATTTGCAATTTCTTTTTGCATACTGTCAATTTAGGTCC
This sequence comes from Baronia brevicornis, assembly GCA_031353405.1. NCBI lineage: Eukaryota > Metazoa > Arthropoda > Insecta > Lepidoptera > Papilionidae > Baronia > Baronia brevicornis. Next base: position 1,855,511 of record JASFAT010004443.1, read on the forward strand.
CATTGGTTTTAGGAACTTTTTATTATTGGAGGAATTAATATTTTTTCTTTTTTTACTTTTAAAGATATCCACTTGTTAGGATGAAAAGCGTCTAGTTGGGAGAAAATGTAGGAATTTCATAATTATTCGGCGTATTATATATTATTCTCTTTTATTTACCTATTCACAGTAATTAAATTTGTTAATAAGGACGTAGTTATGACTAACGAAGGTGCTTTACTAATTTTGTTATGCAAATAAAGGGTACCAGCTTATTAATTTTACCTTGTGCCAAAGTAAAAGTTACCTACGGCATAATAGAAACAATAAAACATAGTTACGTCCCAATAATTACAAAATTTTCAACGTTATTATTATAATTAGTTTTACGGTTTAGTACAAAATACCTTGTAACCTTTCTAATAGGTGTTACGGAATGGTTCATACATTTATGCGTTGTATTTTAACAATATATGTTGTTTAAAATTCTACTTAAGAATTTACATAATACCTTTTCTAAAATTAATTAATTCTTACTCAATTAAGGCTTAATTTGAAAATATATGTTTTGTACGGCTCATTTTAATTATTTTTAGAATTAATTTGATTTAATCTGTCTATTATATTAAATAAATGAGTAAAAAGGGAAGTGATGAGAAGTTAGAGGGGACTTAAACATATAAAAATTACCTTAATATTCATTAAATAGATGGCACTTAATGAAAAAGTTAAATTAATTTCGTACTTTGTACATTTTTTATTGTATAATATACAATAAAAAATGTACAAAGTAATAAGTAATAATTTAATGAGCATATAATTATATTTTGTAACATGTAAAATAGTTTTCTGGCGGCAATCGGCACGTTTTGCATGTTATTGTACAATTAGTCCTTGTATAATTTTTATTCTGAAGTAGATAAAAGAATATATCTATCTATATTAAATAAATATAACATGATCATCATTTTTTTTAGTCATAAACGTTTCAAAATTCAAAATTCAGTTTAGTTTTAATATTTCTTTTTATTTATCAAGATATTTGTTGTTATCAAATTTTATAAGCTCTATCTTTTATAAGAATAATACACTACTAAAATTTTTAAAACAATACTTATGTTTAACCTTAACATGCTTTACTTTTAGAGAAAATTCATAGATGGAGCTATATTTAATTAATAAATAAAAATGTTACAAATGATATCATGATGAATAATAGAATAAAGTATCTCTTTCTCTCAAATACATTTTTTGGTGCAAAAATATATTAATTTGTATTTGTAGGATTGAAGAGAACCAGAATTATGACACTATAACTATCAGTCTCAACATGGAATAAAATATATAAATAAAAATATAAAAAGATGGAAGACTGACAGGTGACAATTTTACTATTTATAATCATGACTAGGCATAAAAGGTCGCAGACCTATGGAGTTAGTGGTGCAATATGCTTGGTTCTGTGGTGAGCAATTAGCTTGTCTTTTTAGCATTGCAGTTATGAACTAACAATCTTGGTTTAGAAGACCCCTTTGTCTAGAAGTGACTAAAAGTAACTATACTGTTTCTGATATTGAGTAAAACAAGTGACAAATACAACACAAACATTGTAATTATAACGCATTATAATGTTAACTGTTAATTGTTACGCCACTCAACGCTAGGTGACACTGTTAGCAATTTCTAAATAATTTAAGATGCCATTTTTAGAGACGCACGCTGCGGCTCACCACACAGGTAACACACGTGGTGAATAGCGCGAAAGCCGCGCGTATGGTCCTTCGACCTATATTAACATCAACCCGCATACCCGTGCGTACGAAGCTGTTGGTCTATAAGGCCTACGTTCGCTCCCGACTGAACTATGCTGCGCCGGCCTGGTGGTCCTTGATATCAGCAACCCAGCGCAAACGCGTTCAGATCCAGCAGAATCTGTCTCTGCGCGCCATCGTGGGGGCGGCTCGCTATGTGCGTAACGACGTTATAGCGAGGGACCTCAAGGTGGAGAGCATCCATGAGTTTGTGGTCCGGTTGGCTCGGAAGATGTTCGACCGAGCCGACAATGGACCACACCCACATTTTAATAATTTTGCTCCCCTTCACGCTCGCCCACCTGAGGGACGTCCACTCCCACGCGAAATCCTCCTGTCGCTCCTGGCTCCCGCGAGGGAAGAGGGCCAGCGACGGACCCAACGTAGGAATAGTTTCAGCCATATCTCGACGACGCGAAGTCGTTAAAGGACGCCCAAAAGCCGCTAGGAATAGCGGCACCTAAGACCGGGGGGCGGTTGCCCCATTGATTTGCTGCACGAGCAGTGGGGTTCATCCCCGAGGCTCGATCCCACACCTCTGCGTGGGGTGTGGACGTCCCCGATTGATTGATTTTTAGAGAGATGTTTGTTTATAATTTTGAATTAAATTATTACGGCCAAAAAATTATCTAAGCGCATGAAATTTAAAAAAGAAGAAAGATACACAATTCTTTTCGAAAACTATCGTAAAGTAATGCCGCCTTTAAAATTGAGAAATGTTGCCGTAATTCCCACGCTTGGCAGGCGGTTCGGAGATCACAGATTGTTTTTATTACTCAGGTAGAAGCTGTTGTCAATCTACTGGTATTTTTCTCATTGTAGCGTCATAAGACACCAACGGAAAGTAATGTGGTTGCCTTTTTCTATGCTGGTAATTACAGAGCTAAAATAAAAAATTCTAATTTTATAACTGTTATAAATTATTACAACAATATAACAATTCTGATTAATATAAATTGAAAATGATGCTCTAATTATTTGGAAAAGTAAAAAATACTTAATTTTTTTTTATAAAATAGATGGTGCAGGCATTTTTGAATAGAGTAACGATCTATACAAGGCGGCTAGTAGAAGCTATTTTCATTTGGCCAATGATCAAGTTGCGTGGCGTGGTTTGGAGGAGGCCTGGTCTAGGAGAACATGGATAAGAAAAGCTAACTAATACTAAAAAATACTCTGTTAATATAACACTATGTACCGAATCACCAGACTCAGACCACCCTCAACGATTTCTTCACCAGCAATTGCACCACCGTCGTAAGTGTCTGACGTAAAGAGAAGCTCAATACCACTTTATGTCATTAGCGTACTTAACGTGTCCCCGTTGACCCTCCCAGGCGCTTGTAATTTGCCTCGTAATTTCGTCCACGTATGACATTAATGACATGTATCGAGAGTTGGAATGTCATTTTGTAAATTACACAGTTATACTACAAGTTTGTGTAATAATTGGTTAGGTCACGCACCCGCTGGAATGTCGTCTGCTCCCGAGTTGACGCTATCATTAGAATAAATATGATATTGTATTTATCTGGACGTATTCCAGTGTAATGTATGAGGAGGAAAATATGCGAAAGTACCGTACAAATTGTAAGATAACACGTATTTAATATGTCTAACGACTGACTAAGAGAAATTATTTAATGGTTCTTAAAGAATCTCAAAGAAAGAACACCTCTCAATTTTGAGGGAAGCCAATGTACAGCAGAGGACTGTTACAGGTGTAATGATTTATTTTTTTATACAATGTTTTAAAAAAGTTGTATATTATATAAAATAATAAAAGGGTAGGGTGCATGCAACACATAAGAATAACTGTTAAATGAATACTTCATCAACGTTTATTTTATTTAAATTTATTTCGTTCACTTAGCTAAAATCATAGAACAAATTTTTGTTCTATGAACTGAACTCCTTATTTTAAAAAAAATATATATAGACTATAATTTAAATAATTATTATGTATCATACTTTTTATCTATGTTTATAATATTTAGCTCATCATTTTGAGCTGCCTAATAAAGAGCAGAAAGCAAGAAAAAATAAAAAAGCTAATGAAATGTTGAAATTCATTTGAGTTTTACCTATTATGAAATCTTGGACAAGAGGTATCATTACAAACTCGTCACATAAGAAGATGTTAAGTGAAGTTTTCGTAAGACAGTGTGATTGATAGCAATCTGAATAGATCAAAGATCGTAGTTCTTTGACTAAACGATCTGACGATACCACTGATTATAGTTCTGACCAAATTAAACTACCGGAAAATTAATAGTAGAATTAAAATATTTAGTTACTTCATATCTATAGTTATTTCACGTTTTAGCAGCAAAAACGACTCTGTATTTTTAAGTAGATTACAAATGTTTTGATATTACTAGAATTCTTTTTAACCAAACAAATTCATAAACTTTCCACGAGCCATGCATATTCCACTGTTGAGCTCGAGCCAACCCATTGCTGGAGGAAAAGCCACTAATCCACCACGCTCGTTAAAGGCAGTTTGGCGAAAGATCCAGACTCGGAATAAACACCTGCAAGACACATTTGACCACAGAGTCTATTAGGTCGTCAAAACATTTGAGATCTATCAAAACTTAATCGTATTATAACTATCTATTTTAGAATTTTATACTTGTTAAAGCAAAATGCAAACGCTATACTATTGCGTGAGTTGGAACACTCCTGTCAATAATAACTGAGCCGCCATAGTTGATGTAGCAACGCCCTCTACCTTCGGCCAATGCGCGTGCGCTGCACTCACCACATAATGATATGCAAAATTGCCCCTCGAAGCACCGCCGCCGCTAAATTACACTTTGTTTATGTACTTCACGACCTGTTCGTGTACATAATACGAACATATACAAATAGAACGATAAACATTTTTTTATTATTTTTATATTAATTCACATATAAATAGTTTTTAGATAAATAAAATCGATACGACCGTATATTTTACATTAACACGGGTACTTAACGACCTCAAAATGGCGGCGTTTTCCGCATAGAGACACAATCCTAACTAAACTTTACGAACTTCGATCTTTTAGGTATCTAGTGGTGAAATTAAATTTTCGGTGTAGATGATAGATGTGTAGCTGTAAAACCAAACTGCATCCCTCGAATTCGTTATCACGATATCTGATAGTGAAAGCAAATTTAAAGACTTATTTTACGTCAATAATAAAACTCTTTACACTCATAATTTCAAATTAGGAACCGTCTCTAAAAGCGGTCAAAATCAGTCTCGTCGTCACTTGTCTATGTTGTGTGTGTCTATATTATGTTTATTATACACTGTCCCTGCTGTTACAATGCATCTTCCATCCTTCCAACGCCATTTCAGATAAGGATCATTCCTCATTCCTTCCTCTTCATTTCGCTCATTCCGCTTCCGCTTCATTCCTTCATCATTTCGCTCGATCATATCGCCAAAGATTATCACATTTTTCACAAAAAATCCTAAGATTGTCGTATGCACACCAATATCAAAGATTAAACACCCAATCTAAGGTAAAATACCTGGCCAGGCCATAAAAATATACTTCCTGGTGCGAACACCTAAATATTTATGACAAATTAAATTTAAATTAAGTTTAAAATATTCTTGTATGAGTATGGGCAAAATTTTATAGAAACATCTGTGTCATTATATTTGTTTTGACAAATGTTTGTGTGTCCGTGTCACTTAATTGTATTTTTTATTTAATCAATAAAAAAAGCAAACATAAAAAATCTTATCTTTGAATTTTACCTCTTTAATGGCTGACGAGAAAAAATATAACCTCGCTTATTTAATACCAATTGTATTTTACTTTGACATTTCTAGAATAACCTTGACCATACAAAAACCTTGAACGTATCGAATATTTTACGAAATAAAATTTTCATTTGATATTTTAATATATAAACATTATATATAATATACCATGATTTAAAATAGTTGTAATATAATGCTGTTTTCCCTTTCAAAGATATTAAACGATAGTTAAACTGCAAGCGGTCATCCGATGGACATCAGCACCGACCGTGAACATCCGTAATATTAATAATACTGTACATGCATCGTTGAGGGTAGATATAATAGGATCAGAAGAAGACATTATTGGGAAGAGGGAAAGAAATAAAGGAAAGGGAAAGAGATTAAGCCTCCAGAACATTGCACTCACTGTACGTAATCCGATGACACAAAACGCCCGATATTCTGTGAGATACATATTAATCTGAGGACAGTATGAACAACTTAATTGGGAGAAAAGTACTTTTCCCTTTACTTTAAATCAGTTTACTAGGCAAAGGTTCTTCTTTACAGCGACATGCACGTCTGTTGAGTCCATAGTGTACTTATTTTACTTTTCTCACTCCAGTTCTGACATTCGGTAAAGTTATATTGCAGTGCTATGATTATTTATCGGTAAATCGATAAATAATCATGGCAGTCACTTTAGAAGCACGTTAAATTACGACCAACTAATTAATGTTCCCAACTAAGTATTCAAGTGGTGTTTTACATCATTATCATTTAGTAAGAAGCCAAATTAATAAATTTTAATAAGCCAACCATCCAAACATACGTTGTCCGATCCATAAAAACTAATCAATGAACATTTCAAAATCATTAATCAAAATGTACGTGCTCCGTAAAACCAATTTACTTTCACTAATAGTCCGTTGTGGCGAGACCTGATAAAAAGAGCATCCACAGACTGAGTGACGCCTACAAACGAAAGTGAATCTACGATTCTGGGAAGCCATTATCAACTTGGAGCGAGTTTTGTTATTCTAATGACGAAATATTTACAAACAGAGCAGCGTGTAAACGTGACGAGCCAGCTCTGACACTGTAGCCCGCTAATATCATTCTTGTGATGCGTTAATGAATGATTGGTTCAGTGGCGGAGCTACCGTTTTTGTGTCAAAGGTCGCGGTTTCGATTCCCGCATCGCGTTCATTATAATTGCTTTATGATCTATCCATACATGTGGCCTACAAGTGCATATTCCAAGTCCGAATTCCTTGAAACAATGTGGTGGGTTATTCTTCATTCCTTAATAAATTAGAAAACCCGCGAGAGAATATCTTTAGTAATTTTTTTTTGTAATTCTCCATTTTGCATCAGACATTATACTCTTACTACGTTAAAAAGTAGTTTTAAACTTAGTCAACCAGTGAAAAAGGTATATTTAATACATAAAAAGGCAGCACAGGCAAAAAATAATATAGTTAAAAATATATTTGTTCATACATAAAATAAAATTGTCAGTTACTCAAGAAATGGGGAGGCCCGTGCTCAGCAAGCAGTAGAACATATATACTGTGAAAAAAATATATACACTGAAAACTAGAATTTGCAACCGAAATAACTATCGCGAAATCTATACGTAATAATAGTATAACGTTGCTCTTTAGTTTTTTGGAAAAATATGCATATTCAAATAAAAAATATAATAAATGAACGTATTCCATATCCGTAAAACTAATTCCTGTCACTATCGCCCAACTATTCAGGCCGGTGTGTTTTTTCTGAAATTTCTTTTAGCACAACACTAGTGATTTTCAAAAATAAAAAAACGAGTTTTAATGGTTTTTCAAAACCGATATGACATTGGACCCATCGAAACAAACGAGCTTACACATTTCTGAAAGCCTGGTTATGCGTCTGCAATACCTTTGGTGTTACAGATATCTATGGGCTTGATTGTTTTCCATCTGGCTGGTGACTGACACACGTTCATTTGTCTCTCTTTTCCATAAGAACTAACGTTATTAATTAAATCAGTATAAATGAATTGTCTCGAAAAAAAAAAGCTTATTCCCGTATTGATAGGAAGAGATTCTACTTTGGAATAAGTTCGCTTTTCGTACATTTTAATTCTATATCCATTGTAACATTTGTTTTGTTTGTGGAAAAAACATATCGAAAAACAAATAATTGGTGAGATATATAATTCGACTGGTTTATATTATTTTTGGATTTTTATATATTCATAAGGTACCCTTGATATTAACATTGTCTCTGCGCGTCGAAATATTTTTACTTTGTAATATAAAGTGTGGCAGAATATTTTAGATTAGATAGAATCGACCGGTTTTTTTCCGCCAACTTACATCAGTGACGTTGTGTTTTTATTTCAGTTTTATAATCTTATACTATTGTAGCTTATATTGTTTAATTTTGGTGGCGTATTATACAACATAGTTCGATTGAGGTGTATAATTGAAGTGATATGAAATAAATGCGTGTATTGTTACTTTTAAAGTCGACTGAAAAAGTCCATCGAAGATTTTGGTAGAATGGCCACCATTTTTCAAGACTTGTTTGATAAATTGTTGTACTTACTTGATATTGACATAATAGTTATAACTAATTGCCATCAAAGAATACAAAAGTATTCGACCTACTCGTCTAGCCTTATAAAAAAATATTACAAATAAAATATTGGACTGGATGTCATATCGAAATACTTCTTAGTAATCACTATTAAGCTTCCTTATATTGAAAATTAAATTGTAATGGTCCATGTCATTGCCAATTGAACGTCAATGAGCCCTCAGTAAAAACGCAGAGAATTTACTTCTAGCCGCGATAATTGTTACAACATAGTTGAGCTAGCTCCGTACGCGGTTAAAAAGGGGCTCGGGTTAGACCAGTGATTGTCAAGTGACAATTACTGCCGCCAGGAATCGACATAATAAGAGAGAGATTACACTAAGCCGCCAATCCGCATTGGACTAGCGTGGTGGGTTAACGTCCGTTCCTCCAGAAATGGAGAGGCCCGTGCCGAGTAGTGGGACATATATGGGCTTACAAATAAAAAAAAACTCTAAGCCATGAATTCATAACAGTAAAATAATTTATGAAAAAAATACTCTCATTAGATGACGCAGCGACTCAATAATGACCTGTAGCTTCTAAAAAAGCGGTATAGAGAAAAATTTAGTCAATTGTGTATTTCTTTTATGGGATAGGAAGGCAAACGAGCAGGCGTGATACTTGATGGAAAGCAATCGACGCCGCCCATAGACATCCGCAGCGCCATAGGCAGTGCAGATGCGTTGCCGACCTTTAAGGAAAGTGCGTGTGGTACTTCCCCGGGCGAGCCGGCCCATTCATGCTACAGACAAATATTATGCCATTATATTGACAAAGTATTCGTCTGCAACGTGGCTCTACCACTATCGAAATACGCCATAGCATATCCTATTAGACACCATTTCAGTCTCTCTTACGACATCTCGTTCCAGTTGTTCAGCTAGATTATATAAGTCTTTAATAATCTAGTTAGAAGCTTAGATATCAATACTTATGTAAGACTACATTAACCGTTTTGGTGCCATTGTTTTTTAATCATATATACTTAAAAATGTCCAAGAAATCTTTTGATTTTGATGTCATTTACCCTAATAGATGGCCTTCTTGTGATGTCCACTTCCAGTATAACGGCAATAAATCTTCTCATTTCTTGGATGGTGACTGGCTTCCACAATTTTTCACGAGATTGAGGTTTTAAATTTGGATTGTTTTAAAATCGTGTAAAAACTGTGCGGCGCTATCTCGCTCGTGGCAAATTAGTTAGGGTGCTGATGAGGTTAAAACACCTAGGGGCTAAAATATAAAGTATCTTTATTTTTTTATAGTAGAGCAGGCAAACGAGCATGCGAGTCACCTCGTGGTAATCGATCACCGCCGCACATAGACATCCGCAACGGTGGTGGCACCGCAGATGCGTGTGCTCTGTTCTTGAATCCCCTTGATGCTTAGTAACCCCAAGTTTTTAAAAGCCAGTTTAGCTTTTCTCTGCAAATGAGTACGTCGATGAAGCTCATATTTGGCATTTTATCAAGGCGAGTGCTCTTAAAGTAAGGTGATATGACAAAGGGGCTCTTTTTTGCGAAAAACGCACAAACTTGTGTCTTTCGAAATTAAAATGAACAAGTTTTTGTCACTATGCGTCATTCGCATTGTGTTTATTTCAGTAACCTTGTATTTTTGTAATAAGTGAAATATTTTTTTACAGCACGAATGGAGAACCGCTGGCCTAGACGATCAAATTACTCGACGGTACAACAACCGGGAATACTTCGGCACAGCCACACGAATAGTTAACATGTAATTGCGTATGAGGAGATTGTTTTTCTCGCCGTTTAGACGATCCAATCGTCCGTTAATTGGTCTAATTGATTCAGAATCGGCCCGATTCGTACGCCATCAGAATTAAGATTGCGAGTGTGTGAACGCGACACAAAGGTTGTGGAATGCATACTGAGCCAGTCACACGTTGTTTAAACTTTTTAACGTTTGAAGAATTGAAGATAATATAAATGTAGTATATCCGCTTCACACTTTGTATTAATATTTGTACATTTATTTCTTATATATGTACTATTTTTATAACAGTTGTACATTTAAAAAGGTAAATAATTTAGCTATTAATAGCAGACCTTAATAAAGGACTAGGTACGTTACAAATGATAACTGTACATTTTAAAGTTATTAACATAAGTCTCTACTAGATGATGGACGAAACAAATGAGCAATCATAGTTACGATTTTGTCCTGAATGTCCTACAGTGCAAGAAACGATAAACCTTAAAGATTTGCTGTTGTCTTTGTACTGTAAACAGTGTATTGTATAGACGTGCTCATTTATTATTATAAATATTATTATTATACATATATTATTATTATAAAAGATAAATAGAAATACTAATGGAATGAAAAAAAGAACTATTAGTAATCGGTTTTATTTTATTTGTATAACAGCCCATATATGTCCCACTGTTGAGCAATGGAGAGGCCATTTCTGGAGGAACGGACGTTAACCCACCACGCTTGTCCAATGCGGATTGGCGGGGTTACCAGACTTGGAATAAATATTTGTAATCCATACATATATTTCCGATGCGAGGATCGAACCCGCGACCATTAACTCCGCGGACTCGGTTTTATTATCATCGGTTAACAAAAAGTAAGAAAAAATTCTTTCATTTATTCATTTGAATTAATGGCTTTCGATAGTGCCAAAATAGCACGGATGATTTCGCCAATATTATTATTATATCATTATTATATATAATGTTAAATATTACACATATATAATATTGAAGTTCTTATAATCAAATTTATTAATAATTTTATGTGCTATACACAAAATAGGGATATAAAAATTAGTGTTACTAGATAATTTTTTTTGTAAAGATACGCCTGTTTTCTATAAAATACACAAATAATAATACTACAGAAAAATCTGTTGTTTATAAAAAAGCATTTTTTATATATGATATTTATACAGAACTTCCTATTACCATGTTTTTCTCGCACTTTACCGAATTTTAGATACTCTAGTGAGAACAGCCTTGCTCTCGACCTTGTAAGGCTTCTGTTTTATATTTGTCTCCATCATTAGACCCATTGTCAATAGATATTTTAGTGCATACTCTTGCAAAATTATTTAAAACGGGTGTGTTTTAGTAATTTTGTTTTGTTGAATTTATGTACAGCGTCGATATTAAATTTTAAACGTCTCATGGGAAATTAAAATGAATTGTGACGTCATTTTGTTGAGGAATAGTACGGGAACAGAACAAATGTTTTGCTGATAGAAAGAAATTAACTTTTCTCATAGACATCTGCAAAAGCAGAGCCATTGCAGAAGGATTGCTTGCTTTGAGTAAGAAATAAGCTTGATTCTTTTAAAATTCCAATTTCGTATCAGTAAGTCACTGTTATTCGGTCACAGTATTTATATGTGTATTCGGGCAAAAGATAAGTTACTAAGTAGAGATTGCTACATATATGTAATAATGATAATGATCATATTTCAGTAATTAGTAAATCAATGATGCAACAAGGACGAATGTAACTGGTTTTTTTAAACTTACAAAGATTGCTAAAGTTCTAGATAGGTCATGACGCAGGGCAGTTGAACTGGCTTTTTTAGTTTTAACCCGCAAACTTTTGTCACATCAGTAAAGAAAAGGCAATAATAATAATACATCGTTCAATATTCAAAGAAAGGCACTTCCTGTATGTATTCTTTTTCGGTGTAAATTTATTATTTCCTATATTTACATGACCGATTGTTGGACTTTCTGATTTCTGATTCTGATTTCTGGAGGAATGAACGTTATTTGTTTAACGAACGTTGATTGATGGCGCACTCAGATCCAAAATAAATACCCGTAGGGTATTCATATACATAGTGATCACTACGCGAGAATAGAAGCCGCAACCTCAACACATACATATATGTAGAGTAGATACTATTGTTTACAAAGTACTAAAGGTGCGGAATACAAACTTATCAACAGCACTCATAGCAAATCAATCCTGAACAATGAAAATCAATGCCAATGAAATCATCGGTGACTTGTCAACTCGCCGTGATAATTACTTCAAACACGAAGGTCCGGCTTAAGAAAAAGTCATTCAATGGATTTGTAAAAAAAATATATATGTATGTCATATCCAGAAGCGTTTTATAGTAAGTGATGAAATGGATCAATGCCCTAATTTATCAAATGTATGTCTATTACATATTCCAATATATTTTCAGTGTATAAGGTATAGATAGATTTTTTTATATAACGTTAATGACATGAGATATAGGTTTATTTTTATTTCTGGTCAGTTAAATAATGGAAACTTGTAATGTAATAATTAATAACTATTACTGTGATTATTTAACATTTAAACAATTTATCCATTCGTTAAATACCCATTAATATCAATGTAATAAAATATATAAACATAATTACATGGAATAAACATATGACAGGAATCCGGCTGAATATTTGCGCCTCTTAATGAATTCTGGGTGATTTCGTTCATGTTTATTTTTTAAATTATTTTTTTTTTCAGGGTGCAGCGGTTTTTCTTATAGCAGAGCAGGCAAACGAACATGACCCGCATGTTCGTTTGCCTGCACCTGACCTGCTGGTAAGCGATCACCGCCGCACATAAACATCCACATCGTCGGAGGCGTCGCAGATGTGTTACCGGCCTATTTGTTTGTAACCAGAAGAACCTAGAAACCACAGAGCTCCATCCGCTACCATTCATCGCAGCGAAACGGATGGAGAGCCATTAATCGCTTTTCGCCTTCGTGAGAACCAGGACGTGACGGGTGGCGAACCACGTCGCCGTCATTTTCAACAAATTTTGGTATATTAAATTCGTCTTAGAGAATCCCTCGAGCCGCAAGAGAGGATGGAGGTCAGCCCCAGTGGAGCCCTGCATGCTGAGGTAAGGTACCATAGTACCCGGGGGAGCCCGATCCCGGGACGGTCGGCTCGCTTGCGACTAGGCTCGCCCCTTGCCACGCATCCATTGGCACGGCAGACCGTGGATTGGCGGAGAGGAAGGGAAAGGATTGAGAAGAAAGGAAAGGAAATGCGGATTGGGGGTTTACCATACTCGGAATAAACATTTATAAATCCATATATATATTTATTCCGAAACGGGAATCGAACCCGCGACCGCTGTTTTTACGTTCTTAAGTTTTTACATTCTTTAGAATTAATCTTTAAAATAATATAAAAACGTATAAAAATATTCAGAAGGTGAATGAGTGCTTCAAGTATCATGATTAATTTTGCCCAGTGTAATATGTATTCGCCAACGCGGCATGCACTTATGGTGTATGGCTATGAAACAATATAGACTAACGTAACCAAAATAAATCGTATTGCTCAGTACCGTGGGCGCTTGCCGGTAGTAGTATCAAGGCGAAAGTCCCGACCGCTTCGCGTCGTATTGCGCAACACAATAAATTCAAAGCGTCTGTTCAAATTAAGACGCACTTTTCGACCGGTTTCGGGCCGGTGCTATTTTTCGCGGTTGCTATGATGTGTAAAGCTATTTAAGATAGATATGTGAGTGTAAAATAATTCCCTCAAGCACGTTAGTATAACTGCGATAACGACCGGCACATGACGTTTTAAACGAACATTGGGACGTTGCCATAACGATTACGAATTTCGTTTCGGAATTAGCGTCTTGGTAAATTAAAGTGTGTACGGTTTGTGAAGGCGTTGAACAAAGTTTGAAGGCTAAAACGACCTTTTTATATGTTATAACAAAGTGTCGGTGATATACATAATCAGGTACGCCTCATTGATAACGATAAATACGTGAGCTGCTGATACTGTTGTGAAATACCGGGCGCTATTCGGACGTTATTCAGGTAAGAAATTTCCGACTGAAAATGTGTTAACTTTTTGTACACTTCCATATATTTTGGTTAGAGTTTTGATTTATTAAAAAAAATAGGTACATTGAAGGAACAAGATTTACACGTGCGTTTGATAGTGACAGTCAAATATACAACTCGTTATTTAACAACGTACGTGTTAGTGTATTTCATTTAACAGCCAGCACGGGCCCCTCCATTTCTGGAAGAACGGACGTTAACCCACCACGATTAGCTAATGCGGATTGGCGGGGTCACCAGACTCGGAATAAATATCTGTTGTAGGCCATATATATATTTATTCCGATGCGGGGATCGAACCTGCGACCATTGACTCCGTGGACGGGGGGCCGCGCCACCGAGCCAATTGGTCGTGTTACTGTATTAAATAGGCACTATTTTCAAATTTGTGACCTCATTCATTTCACGTTGGAAATACTTCATTGCATTGATAATATGCCTATGCCTTACGGTTTAAATCTTTTGCGTCAGTAAATTTTGACACCAGTGTCGCTGTATTTACTCGATTTATATTATATATAAGCTGGTTTGATGTTGCTATCACGCGCTATTTAGCTCTTTACAATTTCAATTACACAAAACACGCTAAAAATTTCAACACAATAATCGTCGATAATAGTGTTGCGTGTGATAAAAGTTTAAACGGTTTAGAATCAATACATATTGTTTGTGCAGGAACTTGCTGATCTACGTTAAATAAAGAAACGCAATTGTAAACAATAGTTACGGTAATTTTGCTTTTGATTAAACCAGGTAACCAGGTCATAAGAGTTAAGAGTGTTATTATTGACAGCGGATCGATATCAGGCGCACTTTACATTTATGAGTCACGACAAGTGTGAAGCTAGTGATAGGTGGATATGTGTGTGTAATTTTATCATAGTGAAGTTAGACACTAATCGATAATATATTGACATTCTTTAAGCACATGAGTTTCACCTTAAAGAGGTTTCTACCGTTGGAAAAAGAGACATTACTTTGATTAAGAAGTTGTCGTCTCTTTACGGCCTTCACTTTATTTTGGCTTAAGAATATATAACCTTACTTAAGATTTTTTTAATGGTATCTTACTGCAAACGAGCATGCGGTCAATAGTTGAAGTAATCACGGCCACCTGTGGACATCTGTAATACTAAGGGCAATGCAGATGCGCTGTCTACCCTAGGGTAGCGATATTTTACTTAGGGTAGGATGTCTACCTGAGGATTGAATGTGAATACTAAGATGGGAAGAAGCATTTCATGGCAACCTATAATATACTGAACCAAGTAGTGTTACTACCGCTTTTTCTTACATCGGATCAAATATATACATTTATTTGTGTGTTAACGTCCGTTCCTCCAGAAATCAAAAGGCTCCGTGTTCAAATGAAATCAAAATAAAAACTAAAGGAAGAGAGAAGAAAGTAATGAGAAGTGAAAGAAAGAAAAAGAAGGGAACTGCGTTGAGGCTCCGAATCCTCGAACTCACCGTTCGGAACGTGATAACAAAACAAAGTACTACCACTGAATACCGGTATTCTGTTGCGTGTAAATTGCGCTTTTATATGTAAATCAAACAAATCTATTCTCTCCGCATTAATCTAAAACTAAAGATATATAATTAAAATATTCTAAATAAAACTAAATTTAAATCAGTTTCAGGAAAGGAATCTTTCAAAATATAGATAGATAACATTTGGCATGGTTCCAATTATTTCGCAAATAACTGCACCAGACATATCTGTTAATAAACTACAAAATGTATTAGTCTAGCACTTACTTATATTGAAAAGATATATAATGATTTGCTGTTTCATTTCTTTTACAATAATTTTTAGTTCGTCATATCTCGATTGTAATTAACAACTTTTAAAATTAGGTATGTATTTAATTAATTATAACTAAATAAATCAAAAAAAAATATATAAGTTGCTGTTATATAAGTCAGAAGATAATAATATTAATCTTAAAATAAAAAAAAATTAATATAAAAATACTATTACTTTTGTACTTTTTGTATTTATATTTAGTAAACTGTCTACATAAAATTGAGTAAGCCTTATTTATGAGTAGATAAACTATCGTATGTGAATAACCATGCTACCTGAATTATAAACATCCATTGCACTTAGTCTATCTGGACAACAGATGGCGCTAAAATCAAACCGAATGCGATTTTTTATAAAGAAGTTCAGCAATATTTTGTTATTACTAAAATTCTTATTAGCCACTACAACAATGATAATAATGTTTGTGCTAATTACGCTGCCTTACTACAAAAGTTAATAAAAGATACGAACCCACTTCTTCTGATCATAATAGCAATGCTTCCTTACTGAGCTGTAAATAAATGCTTAAAATTTAAAAACTGAGGTCGCCATCAAGTGACATTTATAGAAAATGCCAGCCAAGAAGTATGAGAGAGAGAGAGAGAGAGAGAGAAGTAGCTAGACCAGGGATGAGCAACACGTTAAACATGTTTATGCGTCCCGCCAAGCATTTCTAAAATTGAATTTATTTTATCGACTTTCTCCCATGAATATATTGTTATAAAATTAATTATAATAAAATGGTTGTACATACTAAACCGAAACAAATTATTAATAAGTGTTACTTTATGTGCGGCCCGCCAAAAAATTTTAAAATTTACATTGGCCCTTTGATTAAAAAGGTTACTCACCCCTGAGCTAGACCTTCACAAGTTTGAGTATTTGTCCCGCCTTGAAAAATACATTCCATTTACGACTAAATAAGCAGATCGTAGATAACAGCACCTCGCACACACCGATAAAGTTGTTGCAAGTTGCAACGTATAGGGTGTCCGGTGGTAGAATTTGGTTATAGGCCAAATAATCATTAAACGCATGCTTACTGATTATTCGGATACATTGAAAGAACATCCTACCTTCACTTCACGCACATGGTCTCAACAGGATGGCGCCACACTACACACTGCTAGAGAGACCATGGAACTTCTTCGTGATTTCTTCTCTAAAAAAATTTATAAACCGTTTCGGCAATATTCCCTGGTTACTCAAGTCGCCGGACCTCATCTCTATGGACTATTTCTGTGGAGGTACTGTAGTGGTATATTCCTAAATGTACCACTAATGCATTCAAATTTTAACTGAAAAATTGGTATAAAACAAAAAGCATTAGTTCAACTTACCTCTTTTGAATAAACATGACACACACACACACACATATATATATATATATATATATATATATATATATATATATATATATATATATATATATATATATATATATATATATATATATATATATATATATATATATATATATATATATATATATATAGCGTAAGCAACAACGGCTGGTTCAGTACAGTACCTCAAAAGAAAAGTCTGTGAAAGAAATCCGACGACCATATCGGCACTAAAAGAAAATATCGTCTGCGTGGTTAAAAGCGTCACTACATCAGCGAGTGGCACAGAATACTTTGGCTAGATTACTAGAGCGTGCTTGACGTAACGGTTTATATCATTCTATACACCGGACACCCTATATAAATATTACAGTCTGACCTTGCCATTATATTGCCATACTATCTATATTATAATCAGTATAAACGTAACAATCGACTATTGTACGTTGGCTTCAATCATAAAGAGACGTGTTACTGAATTCACCACGATCGGCAGCGAATTAGGCATCTTTTGCTACGTTGCTGTTAGACCACTAGAATTTGCTCCAAATGTCAACTAATTACTAATTATTAAGGTGTCCATCCTTGTATATTTCACAGCGCATATTATGTCCCCTTGCCCAATATTATGATGGACACTAGCCTAGGCGGAATGAACCTAAATCCATCACACTTGTCCAAAACGAACTGGCGGGCCACCCAAACTTGGAAGGGAGGCTACACATATATATATTTACCTCGATGCAGGATTCAAACACGCAACCGTTGACACCAAAACCAGCAGCTTTGCTAGTGAGCCAATTAAATCGTGAATTCTTGCTTTACATCCCCATAATTAGATGAGTGAAATTTATTTATTTTTAACTACAATAGCTTAGTTGGGAAAAGTTAAGTACGCTACGATTTAAGGTTTCAAGTTCGAATATACCATTGAAGTATTGATATGAAACATATTTTCCTATCATAAGCATTATTAACTTAGTTGAAATAGTTATAAAGAATTCTAGTGATATAAAAACGTGGTTGAAAAAAATCAAATAATATTATAGTTTAACAATCTAAAATATATCATGGCTTTTATGATTCTACCTTCTACATACAATAACTTAGCCTGATTAAGCGTTGGAATGGAAAATAGAAGAAAAAACAAATTGCCGGTGGTAATAATCATCATCAACGACTATTATGATAGTTAAACACAACTCAAACTAGCTCGTGGTATGCGAGTCAGCCGCTCGAATAAGTCGATACATCCGCGACATCGGCGTCTGCCCTTTTGTAAACGTTGGTATCGATTCATCGGGATTTAAGTTTTTTGCCAATCTTTCGCAATTAATGAGCCGATTACGGCATCACCGCAAAAACGTATATCGTGCTACAAAGTAACTAGTCAAGGATGAGACGGTAAAAGAAACTTACGTTATGATGTAAAAAATGTTACCTATTTTTATAATAAGTGACAGCCCTGATTTTAGATATGGTATACAAAACACATTTAATGCCAAATTTATGGTACAATCCATTGATTACAATAACAAGATAATGTTCATAAATCTGTCTTAGGATGCACAGCAATTCGCTAAGATTTAATTGTCTTCACAGGGTTGACGAACAAATACCTAGGTTATTATATATTACTTGAAAATCCCAATGAAATAGGCTAAGCCGCTTTCCTTATTATAAATTTGTATAAAAAATTTCTGTTCGATGCGATTGTGTCAAATCCTCTTGGTAACTTAGTTAATTTCTGAAATAAGTGTTCTGTTTTCAAATCCCGATCAAAACTTTTTTTTTTTGTGAAATATAAATATTATTTTTTCCATATTTAGATATAATAAGTGTTTATAATTTGGATGCAGTCCCTACAAGAAAATAGTGATTGATATTTGATGATAGAATATTATTTTTGAAAGTTATTTATAAGCCACCTGCCCATCGTAATAAATAAGATAAAGAGTTGTTTTTGTGGACTTCGAGAAACCGGTGATTAGAGTAAGGTTTCGGATTGGATTCAGAGTGATTCTTTCTTTTTTTTTACCAAAAGTTGCACTTTTGAAGAGTTGGTTTTTTGAATTTGAATAACGATATTACATTTTTAATACTTTTTCTATTGAATAATAGATGGCGCTTATAAACAATTCCAAACCACATATTTGTAACTCACGTGTATCATCTAAACAAAAGAAATTGATAATTTTATAGCCGTGTTTTATTTTTTTATGTTTTAAAATAAAATTCGGCATTTTATATTTATTATGTTCGTTTAGGCTATTGAACAATAGATGTCGCAGTAAGCTAATTAATTTCGCGTTTTGATGACAATTCAAAATAAGACCACAATTGCCAAACCATTTAATTTAAATGAGAACCTTTTTTACTTTATTCGGTACAAATTTCATTGTTAAATAATAATAAAACGGTGAAGAAAAAAAATATAAAGTTTCTCTAAAGTGTATTAAAAATAACACAGTCAATAAAAAAACATTGAACTTTTTTCTTCACGTACTATGAATACATTATAAAATATGAATTAAGTCTATATGAATATGAAGTAAAAAACGTGTCAAAAAGGATAAGCTTTTGGTGTGTATTACATACAAACATACACAACACTTCATTGACGACGAGGGAAAAACTTAATAAAATAAAAAAAACTTTATAGTTCTTTAATTTACTCATTTAGTTAAAACTTTATTTTTGCCTTAACCTAAAGATTATAAAAAGACGGAGTTCTCTTTTCTTATCTCTTTAGGTATTTTCTGCTAGTCAAGAATTATAAGAACTTAAAACAGACAACAAAAGAAACGCTTTATAATAATGTTCCTCTTTGAAATACTCTTCTCGATATGTAATTTATTTTATTATATATTTTTGTTTTACCACCTCAACGTGTCCCGTTACATAACATACAAATTGATAGAAACATACATAAATGTGGTAAATAAATATAAAGATCAAAAGTTAAAATATTGTTACGAGCTGGGGTTCGGGGATCGGAAAAATGAAATCGGCCACTAGTTTCAATTTTCTTCATTTTTAGTTTCACTTTACTTCCACTTCTTTTCTTTCGATTTCCTTCCAATATAAATAAGGGAATCGGAAGAAACTTTTAAACTCGCACCGTCGCACCTTCATATAGGTAAAAAGATCGAAAGTTCTAGCATTCCCAAAATTCGAAAATGCTCCAGCGATGTGTAATATTTTCTAGATATCGTCCTATCTCTTTCCGTTCGCATCTATTTTCTATTAACTGTTCGTGTCACGCATTGCCGGACGTCTTGTCAATTTATTTTTAAAAGTTGTAATGGCTTGCTTGACCAAGATTTTGAGATTTCAAAATAAGGTTTCATAAAAAAAATTCATATGTCACACAACAATGCATTCTAGTCTATTTAATGGAATTTATTTTTGAACTCTTTAATAAACTTATTCTAGTACTTCCAAAAATACTGTAATTCAGGTGGATTATAGTGATTAGACATTATAATGAAATACTGTATTAGTTTTATACATATATGTACATATCGTCACGCTTATTTCCCAAAGGCAGAGACCACAGATCTCCATTTGGTACGATCTCGGCATACTTTCCTTGCTTCCTCCATATTCATCACTCCCCTCATGCAAGCTCTTGACCTAGCCTTTCCTTAAACCTCGTCAATTTGGTCAAGGTATGTTTTCCTTGGTTTTATGTCAAAATCAAAACTGTAAACCTTACAATAAAAACAATAGCTTGTAAAACAATAGCTGCACTGCATTGCCTAAACTTATTATAAGTATTAACAATAAAAACTTCAATCTTACTGTTTTAACTTCAGTAATAATGTTATTTCTTAAGGAAATTTTACTTCTTAAATATTAATTATGCGCCTTTTACATATCTAAATGACGGACGTTACATTTATTTTTCCAAAACAATCTTAATTTTTTATCTGTACATAATGTGTTTTGGCTTTAAAAGTAAATATGTAGCCGGCTTTTCGCGCCAACTTACATCAGTGACGTTGTGTTTTTATTTCATTTTCATAATCTTGTATTATTTTATCAGTTTTATTGGTTAATTGTGGTGGTGTATTATACAATATAGTTCGATTAAGGCGTATATGTGACGTGATATGAAATAAATGTGTATATCGTAACTCTTTAATTTAACTGAAAAAGTCATTAAAAAAAGTAGCCACCATTTTGTCAAGACGTAACGTGACAAGGTGACTAGTTACATTTTAAAAGACTTGATATTATTGTATTTTACTTGACACTGGCATAATAGTTATAACTAATTGCCATCAAAGAAAAGAATGTGTGAGTGTGTGTATGCATGTAGATACTTGTATATTTGATTATAACTATTATCTTTGTTTATCAATATTTTTTCATTCTTAGATATCATCAAAACGATAATGTATCACCAACTTACATCAAATTACCTTTTTAACATTGTGTCCATTCTGCGTTTGTCTGAAAGAAATGTTGCTATTAGCGATAAGACCGCCACTTGTATATAAATATTACAATCAATAACTGTATAAATTTCTTTTTGATGTACATAAAAGAATATATTTATCTAAAATTTATTCTTTTTTATTTTCCTAAAAGTGTCGGCCATACTAACATTACATACATACATTTACGTAACTTAAAAATGAAGAATATTAGAATAAATTTAAAACAAAATTATTTTCGTTCAAAGGACTAAATCTCGGTTAACCTTGAATATGTGATTTAAAGAAAGAGATAAGAGAATTAAAACCGCTTTTAACGTAATTAATTAAGAGTCATTTTTGATTGGGGCGATTACGCGCCTAATTAAAATGCTCTAGTTCCGCTAGTAGTTCCGTAATATTGGTTAGTCCAGAAATAATTCTTAGTAAGTAGTGCCGTCATAATGTTATCGAGATTGTTTAATCTCGGTAACGCCTGCTTTTAAAATCTGTTCGCAACGTTCATTGACATATGTGGTGTGACGTTAAAGCGACGAGTGACTAGTGTTATCATGTGTGTATTATTTCCACATTTTGATGTTATTTATAAAACAAAATTAAACAATTTTTAATACAGATTTTTACACTATGTTTACAGTAAGAGAGTAATTGAGGACTGCTAATATAATCTTTGCACTTGGCGTGTAGATCACCGACTGCTGATTGTTTTTATTAATATAAATGTATAATAAAAACTGTAAAACTACTAAATAAAAAAACATGATATTAGACTTTTTTAAAACAATTATATCTCATTGAATTATAATAATATACATGAATTTACTACATTTAATTATTTGCAGTTTCAGAAAAAATAGAAAAATTATTGTATTAAAATAACATGCTAATAAAAGTACAAGAGGTGTAATCATTTTTGATCTAAAACAAAGCAATATAAGAAAAATAAAAATATACCAATATTAAGTGTCCTGTCTCTAACTTATATAAAAAAATTCAAATATTGGGATACAAAAACTTTTATTGTATAAGGTGACATTTGAGCGCGATTTGGCAACTCATACACTGGCGCCTCGGACTGTCAAGTGACGTTTCGCGTGACGTCAATGTGACGTAATGTGACGCGACGCGGACACATCGCGCCGTGCCAAGGTCACACACAGCGCGCCAAACGGAAAGTATTATAAAATAGTCTGATTATGCCATTTGTTACATAATGACATCCACCTACTCATGTTAATCTGAGAACGAACGCACGCTTTTATTTTCAATATGTATTTGTGATCAAATCTTCTTTTATAGTATTTATATGAGCGGAAATCACGCTTCGGAAAATACATTTTCTTAATCTGAGAATTTTCGTGCTATCGTGAGGACGCAATGAATGACTTCATCTTTTATGTACGTGTTGTTCCTGACGTCGATATAACTAGATTGTTTCTCGTGAATCGTCGATAACGTCAGTTCCTATGTTCTCAGTTTTCAGTAGTCTGGGATTTTTCTTTTGTCACCACTAAAAAGTATTGAGAATAAATTGTATATTCACACTCTGAAAGAAATAGTAGCATAAATTCGTTTCAAATAATTGCCATGAACATTAATGAACTTAGTCATCATAAACACATTATGTATCTCTTTATCAGCTGCTTAATTACATAACTGTTATAAATGAAGGACAAGTTTCTATATTTGTCTTATAAATGAACGGTCAATGGCTTGTCCGACTAAGGAAAATGCGCTTCCGTAAATGATGACGTCTTTCCTCCTAAGGTAATTAATGTTAAATAGATATTATAAATAATTTGATAAGATTCCATGGTGAACTATTTTAAAATAGAATT
This sequence comes from Baronia brevicornis, assembly GCA_031353405.1. Lineage (NCBI taxonomy): Eukaryota > Metazoa > Arthropoda > Insecta > Lepidoptera > Papilionidae > Baronia > Baronia brevicornis. The sequence goes on from JASFAT010004443.1 coordinate 1,878,949, forward strand.
GATTATTGTATTGTTATATAATTTACGTATGAAAGTTTTAATAAAAAGTTTAAATCAATGGTCGCGGGTTCGATTCCCGCATCGGAATAATATATATATAAGGATTTATAAATATTTATTCCGAGTCTGGTAACCCCCCCAATCCGCATTTCCTTTCCTGCCCTTTCCTTTCTTCTCTATCCTTTCCCTTCCTCTTCGCCAATCCACGGTCTACTGTGCCAATGGATGCATGGCTAGGGGTGAGCCTAGTCGCAAGCGTGCCTACCGTCCCGGGATCGGGCTCCCCCGGGTACTATGGCTCTGCTGGGGCTGACCTCCATTCTCTCTTGCGGCTCGTGGGATTCACTAAGACGAATTTAATATATCTAATTTATTGAAAATGACGGCGACGTACCTGATTCTTCTCACGAGGGCGGAAAGCGACTAATGGCGAGCCATCTCGCTGCGATGAATGGTAGCGGGTAGAGCTCTGTGGACTCTGCCAACCCCTGCGGGGGATAGGCGTGAATATATAAAAATAAAATATTTAGAGAACTAATAGAGGCTCTAAGTGAATAAAAATTAAAACCTTAAAGTTGATTGAAAAAACAGTTTAAAAGAACACGGACTTAAAAAAAGTAACATTTCTATGCCATATTCATGCAATGTAGTTAAACATATTTCGCTCCATTATATAACTATAAATATGGTCATTCAAAATTTGATGCTGATAATCAGGTTAAATTAATCAAATCATATAAATTAAAGGGTTAATTAATTGTTCAACTAATGTAAATAAAAAAAAATTCAATAAGTAATTAAGTGTATTTTACTAGTTTAAATATGTCATCCAAGATATGAATCATGAGTGTAGTAGAAATTGAATGAATTGAAAATGTTCCTGTTTTTTGCAAATATGTTTCCATTGTGACCTGTTCAATCAGTGGAAGAGACTGACTGGTTTCCCCGCTGACTACATTCTTCTTTAAAATCCTTAAGAAACATTTCCAAAGGAATGGAAAAATGAAACGAATCCAAAGTCCATTAGTCATTTCCAGTTTTCTACCATGTTAGTTTTGCTTTGGAATGCTTAATCGAAACGTTTTAAATGTGTCATAGACAGAGGTTAATTTACAAAGAACTTGCATGTTCATCTTTTTAGCTTTAAAATTGTTACGGTAAATACTAAAAAAAATAAATACGGATAAATATACATCGTTTAAAATTACTGAACTTGATTTGTGAATATTTAATTATAAATAAATCAATCATGCATGCAGCCATTGTAATCAATTGAAAAAAGTTATCCGCCCGAATAACTGAGGGTTATTGCTATAATCTCCACGGACTAGGGATCGTAGATAACCCACTCGTATTTGCTATTTTTCCACAGTCAATTTATGTCCCACTGCTGAGCACGGGCCTCTCCATTTCTGGAGGAACGGACTTTAACCCACCACGCTTGTCCAATGCGAATTGGCGGGGTTACCAGACTCGGAATAAACATCTGTAGGCCATACATATATTTATTCCGATGCGGGGATCGAACTCGCGACCATTGACTCCGTGGACGGGGGGTCACACCACTGAGCCAATTGGTCGTAGTAAATTTATTAAACTTAAGGTTCGACAGTTGTTTAATTCCTCCTCATAAGTATGAGAGTGCTCGATGCAAGGTGAATATTTCTTTATTCTTTTTTTTCTTTAGTATAAGATGCACCACCTCCAAACCAATCTTCTCAGTTCCACCCGCAGGTTGACTAGTAGAGAATGGCCATTAAGTCCGCCTGTTGTGTATTTTGTGTAAAAAGGTTAAATAAATTAATAAAATATAGGTTAAGTTTAATTAATCATTTAATATATTTATAGATAAACTGATTAATAGCTGTATTAACGTCAATAGAATCTCACCATAGTTCTGATTATCGACTAGGCGTCGTGACCTCTTCAGCAATGCTACGCTCAGTGGTTTTTCCGACCATGTGAGAGTTTGAAGTAATTTGTATTGTGTCCGTATTGATATGGGTGAGTCACGAATGAGTCAGTCATCTCGTGAATGGGCCCCATGAAATCGGTAACGATCGCTGGAACGTATTTGTGACACATAATGAAACAACTGAAAACAATGCGACACTTTTTCTGCTACACAATAAATTGTTTTCTTGATACAATATTTACAAAGTAAACTGTAATGTAAGCAAATAATAAACATGTAATATTCCATGTGTTATTTTTTTGTTTCTTAATAAAGATAACCTAATTGATTCAGTGGTGCTTTCAAAGTCAATGGTCTCAGGTTCAATTCCCACATCAGGACCAATATTTATAAGTTTTTATTCTGAGTCGCCTTGAACAGGCGTGGGGGATTGCTTGTCCATTCCTTTAGGAATTAGGAGGCCACGAGCTTAGCGGTGGGACACATATGGGCTGTAAAAACTATTGTTTAATTACATTACAAAGCTGGAAATGGTATAATTATTAACATAATTGTTTATGATTAATTAAATTTATTCACGTATTAACATTTTTGACCGACCGATTGGCTCAGTGGCGGGGCCCTCCGCCCGCGGAGTCAACGGTCGCGGGTTCGATTCCCGCATCGGAATAAATATTTATATGGATTTATAAATGTTTATTCCGCGTCTGGTAACCCCCCAATCCGCATTTTCCTTTCCTGCCCCTTCCTTTCTTCTCTATCCTTTCCCTTCCTCTCCGCCAATCCACGGTCTGCCGTGCCAATGGATGCGTGGCTAGGGGCGAGCCTAGTCGAAAGCGTGCCGATCGTCCCGGGGTCGGGCTCCCCCGGGGACCTCAGCATGCAGGGCTCTGCTGGGGCTGACCTCCATCCTCCCTTGCGGCTCGTGGGATTCACTAAGACGAATTTAATATACCTAATTTGTCGAAAAATGACGGCGACGTGGTTCGCCACCCGTCACGTCCTGATTCTCACGAGGGCGAAAAGCGACCACTGACGAGCCGTTTCGCTGCAATGAATGGCAGCGGATGTAGCTCTGTGGTCTCTGCCGATCCCTGCGGGGGATAGGCGTGAATATATAAAAAAAAAAAAAAAATTAACATTTTTTATTGAGAGCGTCCAAAAATTTGATAACTACTAGGATATCATAAGCCACATAAAGTTGTTGAAAGCAGCAGACTTATATATGGTATAACATTTTATTTATGTCAATATATTTCATACAATCAACTTTTACTTAATTAAATAATATAAAGTTTGTAGACAGATAGAACTTTTACTCAGCTAAGATCCGCGACAAGCAAACCGAAACAGAAAATAATAATGTGTGTTTTTACACTGGAACAAGTGGATTTATGGGGAACTTAAACTAAATTTTACCGAAAAAACGGCCGTCTCTACCTCCCATCCACTATTAACAACAGCAAACACATACCACCACTATTCCACTTTGCACACGACATGTGTATCGCCAGTTTCGAAGACATTATTATTTTTTTTTTGTTTGCTTATCGCGGATCTTAGTTAAGTAAAAGTTCTAACTGTCCACCTAGTAATGGATTTCCGCAAATTAACGCCTGACTCCATTAATCAATACAAAGTTTTACAAACAACCAATGTACTATTGTGGGAATGCAATACGAAAAAAGAAATGCAACACTTTTCTCCATGATGTGTTATCACTATATTAATAAAACACTATCCGGATAAAAGTGGCACGTGCCCTTGAAGATGAAGTCAGAACTAGAGAGACACGGGTGACAAATATTTGTGTAATTTGTGAGTAATTCTATGCGCAACGGTTTCTGAATGTTATTTTACTCTTCGGGTGAGATGTGGATTTTGACACGTTTTTGTGGTCTTTAATTTTTGTCAAATATACGTACTTGTCAATAAAAACGCCATTTATCTCGTCGTACTGTTTATGAACAATATCAATAAAAATTTTTTCCTATATAAAGATAGGATAAAAATAAAAAAATACCAACTCGCCACAAAAAAAAAGTTTCATTTCCACCATGTGGACAAGTGACGATCCAGTACGATGCGTTTTCCAAAAACTTATTCCCACGCACCTTCACTTTGTAGAACTAGCTACCATAAGCCAAGCCCACAGGTATCTCGAAGGCCGTCAATGCTTCTGTAATGCTTAAGACGTTGTAAATGTCTATAGCTTTAGTCTATGGGTTGATTGTTTTCCATCAGGTGAGACGCTTGCTCAAATGCACTCTTATCTCATAAAATAAAAAGAAAGGGTGTTGGGCCTCCGGAACTAACGCTCACCGTACGAAGCGTGTTACCACTCAGACACCGGTTGTCTGCTGGAGTGTGTTACTTCCCTGGTGAGCCGGCCCATTCGTGCTACATATAAATATTATGCCATCCTTGACAAAGTATTCGTCTGCAGCGTGACTCTACCATTATCACAATACTGTTGTAACCCGATTATTATAACTTACTTAATTAAGTTAAATAGTCTTATACTTTTTTAAACGTAAAACCACATTCAAGGCGCCTTTAAGTGGTAGCGATACCACAGGCAAAACAATTTTCCAACATTTTGTTGCCTAGCATCGGTACCAACCAATTGCTAAAAAAATCTTTCAAAGCCAAATAATTGTGTGTGTGTGAGTGTCAATTGTGTATTGCCCGCCATTTGAATTCTCCTCCCCAGGTTGTGTCTTAATTCGTCTTCGTCGTTTTCTTCTTCGCTGCATCGCTTATGGCAGGATTTCGAAGATTATAATTAGGTAATTTGTATGCGCGTAGTTAAGGCGTTTAGAATTGATACATCCTTCGTGAAGTGCGCGCTTATATCGGGCCAATCGAATAGTGCACAATGATATTGTTAATCTCTCTATATTCCTCACATATATACAACGCGGATAATAAAAAAATACGTAAATGATGTATGCTATGTGGTAACTTTTATTTTATATATATATATATATATATATATATATATATATATATATATATATATATATATATATATATATATATATATATATATATATATGAATAAATTTGTTTATGTCGTTAATTTAATTATATATGTATGTTATATAAGAAGTGAATAACTTCTATCATCCAAATCAATCTCACCAAATATATATCTATTTTAACATCGTGTCCATCCAAAGGATGTCAGGAAGAAATCGTTATTAGCTATAAGATCTTTTTATATAAATATTGTATAATCAATTAGTGTGCCACATTGTTTTTGGTGTACTAGAAAGAACATATCTATCTATGTATATCTACAATCAATCCGGGTCACCTGACACATCGTTAATCCACGTATTAAATGTGCAATTACTACACAACTGCTTTTTGACTCATTATGACAACGGTTAATGTCATTAACACTTTCTCGCGCCGTATTTCGTAAGCTTAATATTAAATGGTTTCCAATATCTTAGTCATTCGTCGGAATTACCAAAAATAAAATAACACATTTCTATGAAATAAAACTACGGTAAATATAGGAAACTAACTTATTTGCTGAAGATAACGAAATTGTGGAAGCTAATCCTTGGTTGTGGTAGATTTTTTTTTATACTATACATATGAAAATTAATAGCATTTTAAACCTATAGGATTTTATCTGTTTTAGAATACAGGTGTTACAGGTGTTCAGGTCATTAGCAGGCTTGGGTATAACAATTTTAAATAAGCAACGTAAAAAATTATTATATATTGCTTATAGATTCACAACATAAAATAGGAGAGCTCGTTTTCTTCCCGTGGAAGTCGTAAGACGCTAATGTGCGAATAAATTCTGGTAGATGGGCAAGAATGTCTGTCTGAGAAAATAAGCTAATTTGCGATCTACAATCCATCTACCAAGGGAGGAGATTAAGGCAACATATCGCAATTTTGAGAGAGGAAAACATCCAGTACAGCCCACTGTTGCGATCATATTTAAGAAGAGTATGCAACAATTATGACAGTGATTGAGATGTCATCTGATTCATCATATTTCTTTAAAATGCATAAAAATTCTTCCCAGGAGATACGATCTGAATCCTCATTACTAAAAAAATGAAAAAGGATGTCGATTTCGTAACTTATCTGTTTCTATCTGCGACCACTCAAAACTGGGTTTCCATGGTGAATCACAAGGTGAAAGCGACCTTCGCCATTGCCGCACAAATAACAAAATAAATATTATTTTTGCATTGCTATCCGTGACTCAGTGTGATGCTGATCTGGATTCTGCGTGTGATGAGTGGTGTGAATGGAACGTAAAAGTCGATATTAGTTCCCGGTGGGACTTCCGGATCGTGATAGGTCCGCATGCTTCCCTATACTTTACTGTACGCTTGTGATTTTTTGGAACAGCATTCAAATAAATAAAATTTAGTATCCATCGAATCTTATTCTTGAAAATACTTTCGGTTAGCAAGTTGCAAGCGTTTCGTCCGATTGAAAATAAGCAACGTCATTTAAAAACATCTATAGTATCTATTCTGTGAGTTAACTTAAATTTGGTATTTATGTTACTATGTGAAGAATTTTGAATTCTTAATTATTCTTTAATTGGATCGGTAACCATTACTGTAATAAAATAAATTACTGTTAAGTAGTAGCTAAAGATTTCGTGTAGGTACAAATTTCGTTTTGAAGTTTGTATGGGAAAATTTAAAAATCTTTACAATAATGATCTTGAATAAAATTGCGAAAAGTAGGTACATTTCATATAAATGCAAATAAAATGACATGAAAATAGTAAAACAAACAGACAACGTGTACAAACCGTTTAAAATTATTTGATATAAATATAAAATATTTTCCACGCACCTGCATTCCGTCTGTATGCTTTACCTGGCTATTTTATTGTTATTTATTTACACAGACGTCTTACTGAATAATATGTTTGGTAATTTTTAAATGTTACATAAGCGTATTTTCTATTGTCATTATTTCATTAATAAATACAAACTTGCTGTGTACATACTAGTACATTATCAATTATAGTCCAGAACATAATGTGTATTCTATAATTTTATATATTTTGTGATGTTAATTTATTATGTGTGCGAAGTAAATAAAAAAACTGTATTATTTATATATTATGTCTCTACTTATAGAAAACGATAATTTATGAATCGTTTTAGTAGAAAAAATAATATATATATATATATATATATATATATATATATATATATATATATATATATATATATATATATATATATATATATATATATATATATATATATATATATATATATATTTTTTATACAAAGCTTGATGATTATCTGAAGAGAGTGATGAGTGTGCATGAAGCAAAAGATAAAAGATTTGTGCGGGATTGTAGCAGATGGAGTGTGATCAGTGGATACTTTGTCAAGACTGGCATATTATTTGTCTGTCGAATGAATGTGCCGGCTCCTGCAGAAAACGATGAACGATGAGCGGCCTGAGTTCCGGAGGCCCATCACCCTCCCCTTCCCCCTCCCACTTCCACTCCCTTAATGTCACTACCTTAAAGGCCGGTAAGGCTTCCGCACTGCCTATGGATGCGGATGTCTGTGAGCGACGTTGATTGCTTTCCATCAGGTGACGCGCCTGCTCGTTTGCCTTCCTATCCAATAAAAAAAAGAAAAAGAAATTAATTATAAATATGAAATTATGTATACTTGGCTGAGACCCGCGAAAACACATTTGAATAATTTTTTTTGCGCCGTTAAAGTGAACGAATTTGTGTAACTTAGTATAATAATATTGTTCTTTTTCCTTTTTCACCAACCTAACAATTAACACAGTTAATATTAATAATTAGCTTGCTGAAATTAAATATTATTATTAGAAGTTCATAAGTCGGTTCTTAAATAAGCAATACTAATTTGTTCATATTTATTTTCGCGGATCTTAAATAAATGTGTTTTGATTTTATAAAATTAATGTCTAAATTTTTATGCTATAGTATATATAGCATAAAAATTTAGACGTTAATTTTATAAAATCAAAACATAACCTTTGCCTTACAATCAATTTACACATTAGTCGCCGGTTCGTTTTCCGCATTGAGATTAATATATGTACGTATATATGACCTATTGTATTTCTATTGAGTACAGTGCCAATCCGCCTTGAACAAGTGTCGTAGGTTAATTTTTAGTTCTTCAGAAATGAGAAAGCCCCGTGCCCAGCAGTGGGACACACATGACTCAAATTAAGAATGGCTACATCAGTATCAGGACACACAAGATTACGTAAGGATTCATTTTAATTAACGTGTAAATTTAGTTCAGAAGAAGACGAAAAAAAGAATTCTAATGACGTTTATCTAAGTCAAACGTTATAATCAACTTCGAGATGACGTCAAAACTGACAAACGATAATGTAGTCTTTTTTAAGATCATTCCACATTGACATCACTGTTAAAAGTATAGTGAGACGTAAGCGGAGACGTATCTTTATTGACAGAACTAAATAAGGTGTTGGTGTCAGAACATATATAACTGTTGGCTAAATTACGTGTTACAAGCAAATAGCGAAAGCGCGCGGAGCAAACGAAGCAAACTACGCGGATCTCGAACGCGGAACAGCTGAAAGGTACTTTACCGATTGCGTCATTTCCGAATCACTGTGGTTGTTATTCTTTGACAGCCCGGTTTTCAATACGCCGCGGAGATCTTAGCGTTTTTGGCAGGTGAATGCTGAAATAGTTATTGGGTTACGCATCGAAACGCGATTCAGTGAACGTGGCACCAGCACGCGCCATCTCTTCGATATTGTTTTTGTGAGTCATGAAATATGTGGGCATTAATTAATATTAAAAATATTTATTTTTCAACCCATTAACAATAAATCCGTTACAATCCATTGCTGGTGTGAATTTCATCGCAAATGGGGATGTGTCTTGATAATCCTCACACGTACAAGCGGGTTCGGGATTGCAGATTGATTTTTTACTGCCCATTGAGACGGACAATATTAGGAGCAAATATGCTTCTACTGTTGTTCCCAACGCCATTTGAAAGAAAAGGCTAGATATCTAGTTAGACTCAATTTCCCACCATTGTTTTCTAAATACCAAGGAAAATATAACATGACCAAATAATTAAATTCATCAGTCAATTAATTTATTTTAGTTTTATATGGGAGAAAAAAAATTCTCTTATGTAACATATTTAGCAAGATATAAAAGTAGGAATTGATTTTTTTATATTACTTCATGTCTACAGCATATATGTTCTTCTGCGGAGCTCGTGCCTCCCTTAGTTAATGGACGGGAAAAAATGGACCTTAAATCTAAAATGTTCGGTCAAGGCGGATTAGTGATAGGTATTCAGAATAAATACCTGTATGCCATACATATATTTATTTATTTCGATGTGCAAATCTAAATCACAACCTCTTCACCCTTGAGTCAATTAGAACATCAGTAGTTGTTTGTATTTAAGATATACAATATATACACAATTGACGCTTTCTTAATTTTTATTTGAGTTAATATAATATACAACCATTTGTCATAATTGCATTTAATTCATAATTAAAAGAAAAAGTCAAGAGCGTTTCTCGATCGAGTTCATTGCTCTATAGTCAACATAGAATACTCGAGAAACAACCTCACTCAAGGTCTCCATTCATTGAGCGATACGTCAAGTTCATTGATGGCTTCACGCATGTTGTGACCGTACCGCACGTACGTATGTATGTACGTACGGCTACAGCGAGCCGATGTATTATTGATAGCGGTTGACGTCCATGTGTGCGTGCGCTATTCGTATGTATGGAGTGCGTTTCAATTTGTACCATTTATATGCGTGTGTGTGTGCACGCATGCATATTTGTGACAGGACGCTCAACAATAGCCGGAATAGGAAGCGACAACGGCAAAATGGGCGTGCAGACTGACTCCCCAGACAAGTTCCGTAAGCGGGTTCTTGGCACTACTGGACTCAGTTTTTGTTGTCTAATACATTACTCGCCGCTAGACAATACCGGGTCAAGAAAGCGGCTTTACGGGTGATAGATTTTCTGCTCGGCTCGCTATAAAACTTATTTGTACATTACGGATATCCTGGTTCGCATCAGTCGAAGGCTTCACGACATGTGCGCGTTGATTTTGATCGGAATTTAATCAATGTGACGGACTCTTGTAAGAGGTAGTAAGATCCGTGGCTAATTATAAACAGAAAACCAGTTCATTACACGGAGCCGGTAATTAATTAAAATATGATCACAAATCTACTATTTGTATGATAAACTTAATGTTTTGTCACGGTCTTTGTATGTCCCACGGCATTTCGTGAGGAATGGACTAGACCCACCGTGCTAGTCCAAGGTGGATTGACTTTCGACCGGACTCCGAAGCGAGAACTGAATCTATGCTCATTAATTCCGAATGCGGTAGCATCTTTACTGAGCTAATTAAGTCGTCAAACGCTTAATTAAAATATTATAATTTTACGGATTTGGATGAAACTTTACAGTAATATAGGTTATACATTGTAATAATATGTAGGCTACAATTTGTAATGATTTTATATAATTTTGGACGTAATATAACGATACATGTCAATTAAGTCGGAAAAAAATCTGGCCTCTGAGAGCTATCTTCGCGTACGCTGGCTAAACCATTGGAGTTACACAAAGATAATGTACCGTAGGATTGTTTGTCTTGAATAGTTCTAAATAAAAGTCCGCGACGGCATATATCTACCTTTTATGTGGAAGCCATTATGACCAAAATTGTGAACCATAAATTTAATTAAATTAGAAGAGATTTCATAATTCCAACTTCTGAATATTATAGGGAAAGATTGTATGGAATCCGTCAGTTTTGAAGTCAGACACATCTGAAACTTTTGGATGTACGAGTAATTAAATAAATATATATTTTTTACTATTAAGTAAAAAAAAAATATATTTATTTTAAATGATCTGTCACGAAACTTAATGTGGCAGACCAAATTCCACGCGAGCGAAGCTGCCGGCAAAAGCTAGTATATATATATACACAATAATTGTAATACTATGGTTCATACTTTTGATAATATTGATAAATTTAAAATTTTTGATAACACCAGAAGAAATGAAATGTTGCCAATATTTGGTACGGGGCGTATTTCGGTTGTATCGCAAAATTAATATACTCATTGACGTAATGTATATTGATAAAACAACAAAACACGCGTCACACTGTCATCTGGTAGATATTTGGAAAAATAAACTTACGTATTTGAATCAACCAAGAAAATGATGACTAAAGTTTGATAGTTAAAAACATAGTATATGTTTATTTATTTACTAGAAAGAAAGTCAGTGTTAAGCTACGCCTATCTCTCATAGTATAAAGGCGCATTCTATCCTTCTTCGCACGCGTCTCGGTAACGGAGTTCTGGAGGCTCAATACCCTCCCCCTCCTCCTCCCACTCCCACTCCCATAATGACACTTTCCTTAAAGGTGGGCAACGCTTCCGCACTGCCTATGGCGCTGCGGATGTCTATGAGCGGCGTTGACTGCTTTCAATCAGGTGACACGCCTGCTCGTTTGCCTTCTTAACCCATAAAGAAAATTAACTTCGTATTACCAACGGTCATGGGTGCAGTGCTTACTTAATATCAGTTGACACGTTTGTTTATCCATTTCATAAAATTTTTATTTTAAACAAATAGTATCTTCTTCTTTAGTTAACACTAGCTTTTGCCCGCGGCTTCGCTCGCGTGGAATTTGATCTGCCCCATTAAGTTTCGAGACAGATCATTTTAAATAAATATATTTTTTTCACTTAATAGTAAAAAAAAATTATTTAGTTACTCCTACTTATGGTTCAATTTTGGTCATAGTGGCTTCCACATAAAAGGTGAGGATAGATATATTCTGTCGTGGACTTTTATTTAGAACTATTCAAGACAAACAATCCTACGGTACATCATCTTTGTGTAACTCTAATGGTTTGGCAGCGTACGCCAAGATAGCTATCAGAGGTTAGATTTTTTTCCGACTTAATTGACATGTATCGTTATATTACAACCAAACTTACATAAAATCATAACAAATTGTAGTCTACATGTTATTCTGATGTATATCTTATAAACTGTAAAGTTTCATCCACATCCGTCCAGTAGTTTTTTCGTGAAAGAGTAACAAAAATACATACTCACAAACTTTCGCATTTATAATATTAGTAGGATAAATATAAATATTTGTGTTTTTGTTTCCTTTGCGCATTCGCGCATCCTTCATTCAACTGAGGTAAAACTTTGTATTATTTGCACTTGCGTGATGGTTTCTCATATAGCCTTCATCAACGCCAACCCATCCACCACTCAATCAACCACTCACACTCACCCTTGCTTTAACACATCGCTGTCATGAAAATTGCTTTCCACAGCGGTGGCTGCTATAGTGATCGTTGATTATAATAATCATTGTTTTGAATATTGTTGCTCATTATTGAATGTAACCCGGGAAAGGCCGGATACAACAGCTAGTTTAATATAAAAACAAAACGTTAAATTGTTTACAAGACTACATCACAATTTCAATTAAATACATCAGATAAAAGTATGAGATTACACGTGACTAATCTTGGCAATTAAAAAAAAAGCACCAAGCGAAGAATGTAGCCGGCAAAGCGCAGTAAGCAATTCAAAAATAGTTTAGAAATTCTCAAGGGCTATTAATGTTGTCCTCAGCACTACACTAATGATAAATGTAATGATCCCCAGTTTAAACGAGACTTTGGCCGTGGCTCTGTCTAGATTCTAATGAGTTTTACAAGGCGAGGAAATAGCTAAATTCTTTTTCTTTTGTGCGTATTTTTGTATAGACACAAAATCGTATGAAACATAAACAATATAGCGGGTCGCTTGAAGGGAAGCAGGTAACTAACACCACTCACGGACATCTTCAACATAAAAAACACTGCAGATGCATTATCTAATTTAGAGAAAGGGTTTGAAAAATGATAAGGAAAGAAAGATTTTATAACTGAAAAAAAAAAAGTCAATATGTGTTATATTTGAGAAATGTGAAACATATACGAACCAATTTGGAATTCCGGTGATTAAAATGTTGAAATTTTCGTTCGTTTACTATTATTTTAAGTACGCGTTTACCATGGAATATGCTATAAGCATAACTGTAAACAAGAATGAAACCACGAAAGAAATACGAAAAGGAAACCCGCCTAGTGAAAATATTTATTAACACGTGTTTCGTTGATAGTAGACATAATTCAAAATCATAGTCGTCCTCAAAACGGTTTATCGAGGATAGTACGTCATCATTATGGAAACAGTTCACTGCTGGACAATTTTCTTTTGTACCGTAATCCGTTTGGCAGGTAGAATGAAAATTGGAGATTGAAAACTGCAAGTTGATTTTTAATATTCAGATAAAAAAAATTGGGTAACTATTGTATGTCGGGAAGTATAGCATAAAGAGTTTATCTATCTATACAACCTCCTTTATGTCCAACTTTGGACGTAGACCTCTCCCAATCCATTACACTCCTATAAGTCTTGAGCTATCGACATCCAATCATGTCCTACGTGTCGGATTACATCATATTTCCATCTTGTAGATGGTCTACTTAGTGGTCTAGTATATGCTCCAGGTCATTAGTCTATTCGAGCAATCTGCGTGTCCACCTCTCATGGGTTATTTGACCAATATGTACCTTCATTTCCTTTCCATCCATTTCTTAGCACAAAGAGTAGATAATAAAATAAAAAAAAATGTTTTATCATCTTTTCTATCGGTTTTACAATTGCCATTGCTTAGACATATATTTTAATCGTATTTAGTATGTTTCATTCAGTATATAGCCAACATTTGAGTCTGAATACAAATTATGGTTATGACCTTCTCATGTGCTCGTCACAGCCGTTCCAAATATGACAGGTTGTAATTTCGCCAAACGTAACCACAGTCTGCGAACTCCCGATTTTCAAATTGTTACCAATGTGTTTGCACCTTCAATGCAAAATTAATACTCCAAAGTTTGTCCAGAATACACTGCTGTAACAATTTGAACATAGCTCCAATTAGGTTGGTGGTATATTCAAAAAGATCTAGGTCACGAATGCTATTGCTCCCGGCTCGGCTCAAACATCGATCCTAAATACTAAATTATCAAAGGTAGACTAATCACCAGTCTCGGATGCAAAAACGACCTCTCAAATCATATAAGATTGACTGCATTTTGACTCGGTTAAATTGCAACGTTTCAAGTCCTTCGTCATAAAGTTACACCTATATTTTTTATTTAATACGAATTAGTGTCTTACCACACCGTCGTGTTACCTTGAGATGTACCTAACTACATGTGATGATATTGAAAAATATACAGTACACATATATACATACATATGGTTATTCAATGCAGATTAGCGGTTCACCTAAATTCGGAATAAATACCTGTAGGTGAGACATATATATATATATATATATATATATATATATATATATATATATATATATATATATATATATATATATATATATATATATATATATATATATATATATATATATATATATATATATATATATATATATATATATATATATATATATATATATATATATATATATATATATATATATATATATATATATATATATATATATATATATATATATATATATATATATATATATATATATTCCGACGTGAGATTTAACCTGCCATAACTGATACCGAAGTAGGTGGCTTCGTCACTCAGCCAACTACTAGGTCGGTATATCTAAATATGCACAAGCTAATTACTTTAGTTGCATACCAATTGGTTCAGTGGCAGTGCCCTCCGCCCACGGAATCAATGGTCGCGAGTTCGATCCCCGCATTGGAATAAATATATGTATGGCCTACAGACATTTATTCCGAGTCTGGTAACCCCGCCAATCCGCACTGAATAAGCGTGGTGGGTTATTGTCCATTCCTCCAGAAATGGAGAGGCCCGTGCTCAGCAGTAGTACATATATGGGCTGTAGAAAAAAAATATTTCAGTATAGAACGAAACTGATAAAATCCTCTATCCTAGGTCATATTACCATTTATACATATAGGCTCATATAACATATTAATTGTAAATATCAGTAAAAAACATATTAATTGTAAAATATTAAAATTGTTTTGTGTAAATAAAGGTGCGCTTATTCATTGTTTTTGTTTAATTTACAGGTCAACTTCGAGCGCTTGCCAAGAATTAAAAGCATTACGTTATAAGGTATGTAAAAACTTTTTGATTAGGAACACCCCTTTTATAAATAATGAAGGATAATATTAAGGAATAATGAAGGATAAGAAGAATTCAATGTGTTCCACCTATCCGTACAATTACTGAATATCTGAAAATGAGGCTTGACGTTTTTACATAACGCCATACAATCATGGAAATTCGCGTTCTTTACTTCACTTTATCCCATTATTTCAATAAAATGGCGGCTGACAGGAATTGAAAGTGTGAAGCCAAATATCGAGTTAAGTGCCAATGATAAGGAAATGAAAGTTTTATTTTTAGCGTTTGAGTTCTATACGTGCCCAGTTTTAATTTATAATCTGTGCGCCCTATTATTACCAGAAATTCTATCCAAAGATTATTTATATAATAAAAGCTTAAAGTTGATATGAATATACACATATACACACACACATATGTATATGTATATGTATATATATATATATATATATATATATATATATATATATATATATATATATATATATATATATATATATATAAATCTTTAATATTTTTTATTTTTTTTACTTTTATAGCGATGACCGTCTCGATTATCTATGGAACGTCGCGATAGATTGCGACATGTCACGCTGACTTTAGTGCATTCACATCACTTTGTGTAAATGTGAAATTTCGAATTGATTTTTAAAATATTTTATGTGAATGTATTTTTGAGGAAATTATTTATTTATGTTAGATAATTGCGATGTATCATGTGTTATAAATTATCGTCGGAGAGAGACGTTGGCTCGTTGTTAAGCAGTGCGACAGAACGCGTCCTTCAGAGGTCATCATGTTGAACGAATGGTTTCATCGGAGAGAAGAATATATAAGAAGAGTCCAGGTAGACAAAAAGACGACAATATTCTAAATAGTTTCGGATTACGTTTATAAATTTATAATGTGAGAACAGATTCCTTACATCAATATCAATATCAGCTCGCTGAAGTCCACCTCTGGACATAGCCCTCACTCAAGACGCGCCACCTAGCCTAATCTTCGGCTACACGCATCCAGTCTCTGCCAGCCGCCTTGCGCAGATCGTCGCTCCACGTCGTCCATTTAGCAGGTGGGCGTCCCACACTACGTTTGCCGAGTTACGGTCTGTACTCCAGCACTCGTTTACTCCAACGATTGTCGGTTGTCCGACAAACATCAACCCATTGCCACTTCAATCTATTAACTTGAAGAGCTATGTCGGTAACTCTGGTTCTCCAGCGAATTTCTTCATTTCGAATTGTATCCACCAGAGAATATCCAAGCATGGCCCTCTCCATAGCCCTCGGAGGGACTTTGAGCTTGTCAAAGAGACGGACCGTTTTTATTTATTCCTTACGTATTGTACACACACACACAGTAATTTTCGTAAAATGTAGGTGTATTATATTCTAGAGGTGGAGTAATAACGGTTCACATGGAAATATTCTGTGTTATATACCACAAACAAAGTTATACAATCGCACGGTTATTTATTAACAAAGGGCTCATCGTTTATAGAGTTTTCTTCCAGACAAACATTGTATGGACAAAATATGGGCATTAAGTAGTAATCGCTCAATTGGCAAGACACGGGCTGTCTATCTGTACGTCGTGAGTTTTTATCCTGTACTGGGCTATTGTTGTCGACCATTTCTTACCTAAAGCGATATTTAAAAACATTACTAGTCTTGTTGTATAAGAAAAAAAAAATCTACTAATTTTGACAGCATTGCTGGTGTACGAAAAAGTATATCAATATTATCATCATTATCAGCTTGTGGCAGTCCACCTTTCAAGATGCCTATGCCGGTCTTAGATTACGGCCGCTCTGGTCAGATCATCGCTCTATTTAACCGCATCTAAAGGGCGCGGTCCTACTCAGTACTCGTATACTCCAACGATTAAAAATGCGGTGTCGCGGTTGCCTATGGGCGGCGTTGATTACTTTCTCTCAGGCGAGACGCTTACTCGTTTGCCCTACTATCCCATAAAAAAAATCTAATACATAAATGCTTCATATAACATGGTATAGTTTTGTTTATAGTGATACTGAAAGTGATACTGAACTTTTACTATTGACATGTTTTTGTATACTCATATATACATAGCGAGAGTGGACGCTTGTTCAAGGTGAAGATTGGTGAGGCACCCAGACTCAATAAATAACTGTAGACCATACGTATATTTATCGCGCTTCAGGAATCGAACCAGTGACCATTGACTGCAACATACATCACATATAGGATAAATAGAAAAAAACTGGTTATGTTATCATGTAACTTAGCAGATGGCTTCAGCTAAGAAATAATATTACCTATTCAATGATAATCGCTTTTAATGGGGTACGTATGAAGGCACACAAGCAAACGCGTCACCATATAGATAGCAATCAACGTTGCCAATGGATTTTCACAAAACTCTTGATAAATTTACTCATAACACTTGTACTAACAATCAAGAAATATCGAATTCAAATAATGTTATTTAAATATTAATAGAATTCAAATATTATTAATAGAATTCAAATATTATTAATAGAATTCAAATATTATTATTCTATCAACCATTAAAGTACCAATGATAATTATCACGCGCGTGCGAAGATTTATTTATGTTTCTGATGCGTATTTTCCTGTATCAGTATTCCGTTACACTAATTGTTCAGAACTTACTCCCGATGAGAGTTATCGCTCAACGGTTCTTGTAACATGGATTCAGTTTCTTACAGAAAGCTCAATATATTAATAAAATGAATACCATACCGTATACCGTAATAATTGACCATACCGTATGTGAATAATGGGAGAGGAAGAATGACCAATGGGAAGAATAGAAGGATGTAAAGGAAGGAGAAGGGAGTAGAGCAGCCCTACACCCCTGAAAAATGATGTGAAGTTGGGTTCCTGGGGTGACCCAGCCGATCCATTCATCTATGGTTCTAGTACTATTTTTAGGTATCTTTTTGCTTTTAATCAGTTTATATCAATTAAACAACTTGATATAAATTGAATAAATTTTATAATCAATTATTCATTTTTTATTCATAAATTAAGTAATATCAATTAATCATTTGTTTAATGTTGAGTCTTTGAGAAACTTTAGTCTCTGATCCCTGATGAAAATAAGGTTAATATAAACTCCACATACACTACTAAACGATGCAAAGAGATATGTAGTGTGATTATTTTAACTTATGTAATTGGTTTAATTGCGTCCATTGTTTTCACGTCGCTCTTTCGCGAGTTAGCGCTCATAACTTATTCTAATTTGAGTTCAACACTGTCATAAATATTCTCCAAAACTCGTAATATAAAACTTTAAAATATTTTTTTATTAAAAATGTTAACATAAAAAGTTATGAGATCAAAATTAACATACACATTATTATGGAGAAAAAATTTTGACGTGCAGATCTGGGCTTTATATTCAACTCACTTCTACATTTTATAAAATCTAGATCAGCAACAAAAAACCAACGCTTCCCCTTCACGTTTTTACCATCGTAATGACCTTCGATCTCAATTCTTGTCCAGCTAATTACTACATAATTTGACGTTGGAGAAATAATGTTTTAATTGTACAGTGTTTTCGTCGAGTTTCCTTGCCAATTAGTACTGGTGATATAATCTTTATATTATCCTACTGCGGAGGTACATAAAAAGCGGGGGAAATGATTTAATTAGCAACGGTTCTTAAGTGTTTAATTTCTGGGTCCGCGGCTCGACAGCGGCGTCAGTTGCGTGTGACCGCAGTGAGACATCCAAACGAATGTGCAGATGATTTCGTCGAGTGCAAAATTTCAAACTCGAAAACTGGCAACAAAAAGTAGAGAAAAGGGCCAACCGCCGTAGCGTGCCCACCCAGTCGGCCGGCTATACCGTCCTGCTATGTCGCTCCGCAGCGCTCGCTAGCGAATACCGCCAATTCCTTTGCTACACACGACCCAACCCAACAGGGTTTATAAACTGTAACAAATTCACGCGATTTCATACTCGATGTCCTTCACATTCAGGTTCAATATCGTATGCAGTCGGCACTGCTAATTTTCCGACAGAGATAATGGTTAAATTGTTTCGGCATGTCAAATCAAACGAAATTATGCTGTTATATCTTGTTTAATAGCGGTACGTTTATGTTGGTTTCGTTCATACCAACATGGATACCCCCAAGTGAGATTTCTCTTTAAATGAATTCTACAAAAAATTCCTCCCTTCTTTGTCAAGACATAATTAAGCCTTTTATCAACGTGATACTTTTTAGTATATCATATAAGAAAACCTTTAATATCATATTAATATAATGGTAGAATAAAATGTATTGCATATTGATTCTCCATATTTGAACGCAAATATTTGATTTTACTTTTTTAAATTTAAGTTTAAAGGAATTTTAAAATATGAGTACATTAAAAATAAAACAACGTTATTGCATTATATAGGATTTCGGGATGTGTTTGCGTATTACTTTATTTATAATTTTTGTACAAGTGAAGATTATTAATGCATTTACAAAAATCATTCGTCTGATTTTGATATAATAATTTAAACATTTCAAATAATTATTAAGTTCGTCACAGACTTAAACGTATTGTGCAAGTATTTTTGATAGATGGTCATATATTTCGACATAATATTTCTTTAGTTTGTGATTATTAGTGACGTTATTAACTAATTTTCAATTATTATAGTTTTAATCAATTGTGTGAGGCTCGATCATTTAACTAGGGCTGTAATTGTATCGGAATTACAGAATCGAACGCGGATCCGGTTGAAATTTTTTCGATTTCGACGGGTTTCCAACTTTCACCGACTTTCAAGGTGTAAATAAATATTATATTTCTCTTAAAGTAAGGAAAAATACCATAAATTCTTTTTCGAGATATTTTAAATGAAAAAAGAAGTACTATTTGAAATACTCAATATACCAAACCAAGGTGTTTGAACAATCGTTTTAAGTTAGATAGAGCAGGAGGTTACTACATGAAGTAACCTAAAAACTTGCATGTACGGCCCATGGACTGTTAATATTTTTTTCGTGTATGGGAACACGAACACTCTAGGTATTAACCAAAAACATGTGGTAAATATATTTCAATTAAAATCTTTTTATTTATTCAATTTCCTTTCTATCAGCTTTTATTTTTTTAATCAAATTTTATTTTCTGTTTTTTTTTGTCTGTTAAATATGCACTTTGAAATCGATTGCAACTAATTTCCTGGTGCTTTGAACTTGAAATTGAAAGAGAGTTTAGAACTACAATAGATAACTAGATAAAAAGAAATTTCTTCTGTATGTTTGGAAAAAAATTGTTACCGACTTTAAACTATTATCTGGTGAGCTACTGAATTTAACAAAACTAGAAAGCAGATAATAAGTCTTTTTCTTTTAAAATACAAAGCTTTTAAAATAAACTAAGATGTAAAAAATATATATAGATGTAAAATACGGAAAAATCTTAGAGCAGGTGCGTGATTTTTTAAACACGTTAATTCACAATCTTCTTCTTTTTTGTATACACCCTACATTTTTCATTATTTATAGTATATTCCTATTTTTTATAGTATATTATTTAATATTAGTTTATTCCTATTTATAGTATATCCTTTTCATAGTTTTTAGCAGTCGTAATAGAAGACTATTG
Source organism: Baronia brevicornis (assembly GCA_031353405.1). NCBI lineage: Eukaryota > Metazoa > Arthropoda > Insecta > Lepidoptera > Papilionidae > Baronia > Baronia brevicornis. The sequence goes on from JASFAT010004443.1 coordinate 1,899,735, forward strand.
GATATGGGCGTCCCTCTAAACTGGCGTCCCTCGTCCCTGAGAAGTGAGGCTTTTTATTGAAGTGCATGAAGCAGGCGACAAACAAAGATGATTGAAAAGTTCTGCAGCAGGATTATACCTACCCGAAAAACAGTCTTAACCACAAAGAACTATTAATATAATAGGATTTATAAAAAAAATCGTGAAAGGATTCGTAAAAAATATTTTTTTCTATCACGAGTTTATCTAAAAATTTATAAGTTTACTTATATATTTTTTAATTTATATATAATATTATTGTTCAAATCGGTTAAGGAAATAAAGGCTTATTATTACTATTTCCATTATTAACACAATTCTCATTAATAATAATAACATTTTTATTAGGATTATAAATCCTTAGTAGCGGAATAAACCAAGTCATAGTCGTGCACAATGTGGCTGCTTTTTGAATTTTACCCATTTACCTTAACCTCATTTAGAAAGATGGACATCCAAATTTTTACCAATGAGTCCATTCACAAAGACCACTATGAGTACAATGACAGTAGAATCAACATGCAACATTGCGGAAATCTTATGCGCAAGGTCAATGTATTTTATTTGCTTTTTTGTATTTTATTATTATTAAACATTTTTTTTCCATTTACTACTGGCGATTGCTCCCACAGTCGACTTGGACAGAGAAGTGGCTCTATGCCGGAAACCATATAAATATTTTTACTTATTGTTCTTTTTGAAACATATTAAAGATTTTTTGTATGAAAAGAAGCAAACATTTTTTTCTAATATTTTAACATTAAAAAAAATGTTTGCTTGTTCGTTGTATACACGTTTTTGAACCATTCATCCACAACAACAATAATTTTATATAGATGAGATGGGAATTATTAGGTATTATTTTCTACGGCAGTTCATGTTTTTCACGTATGTGAACATAAACTTTCTTTCCTTTGAAAAACGATACTTACTTTATATATATATATATATATATATATATATATATATATATATATATATATATATATATTATATCATATATATTTATCATATATATGTATTTTCGAAATATTACATTATATAGGTACCTTAAAATTGGAGACGTTATCCACTTCTAATAGTTTTAAAATAGCATGTAGGGTATAAAACCCTGTGAAATCTATATTAAACATATCATGCTGTATACGTAGCTTTTTAGATATTGGTCACTGAGCAGCCTCTATTACAAGAGAATGGCGGAACTAAGTATGAGTTTGTGAAATGTGTTCATTAGTCAGTGATCCGATTGTATTTTTCCTCGGAAAGTTTTTATAACGGAAAGAATAGGACCCAGCATTTAGTTCTAGTAATTGGCTAAAAAATCCCTTATTTCTTTCGTCATAAACCCTGAGTTACGACGTCACGGAAGTAAGTCGCGTGAAGAAATCGACTTAATAGTTTTATTAAGTTTACATTGCTGCTTTTGTTTTTTTCTGTTTGTAATTACGCCTATGCTTGCCCGCAATGGACATGATTTGAATATAATAAACAAAGCGTAGTGACGATATGATAATTAATACGTCACACGTTACGTTGTAATCTTCCACGCAGCATTCGAATCCGGTCGCCATTGATGAGTCACTCTTGAATTAAGTTCGAATTGATATCGCAACGATCAGAGCGTCACAACGTTTCATTGAAATTGTTTTACGCTAATGTTGATTAGCGATTACTCAATCATCCTCTTAGCTACGAATCTCTTACGGACGGACTTGGGAATTGTCTTTGAGAATTGAACATAATACTTTGAAGATTTATAAATAACACTTTTTATAATAAGCGAAGACTAGCTAAGTTTTTCTTTAATATAACTAAAATTATTTTTATCCATTCCAACTAAGCTAAATAATAAATAACTTTTGCTAGGAATATTACCCCGATCCTTATCATTGCTACCTTTACAACATGTATATAATTTACAATACAATATTTATAGTATGTAGTAGAATATAATAGTTATGTATGTAATAACAACTATACAAAGGTGGGCTATATGTGAGACCCTAATTAGTAGGTACTCACACTAAGATACCCTGTGTCGTAGGTACGGTTATAAACACACAAAAGACAAGAACAAACACCGATACCACAATAAAATCAAAATATTAATATTTGTATCCATAGCCCATATAGATTTTGTTTCGATACGGGAATCGAATCCATGACTTTGAGTTTTAAAGTAAACCCTTCGACACAGCCCTATTTGCGTTGTCAATATTTTGTAAGCGAATATTTGTATTTGTAATTTTAAAGTAAAAAATATCTGTTACATCGAATTTTTTTACAACATTATCCATTTTTACAACCCACATTATCCCACTGTTGAGCACGCGGCTCCATTTCAACGGGAATGAACATTAACCCACCACACTTGTTCAAAGCAGATTGGGAAAAAACATTATACTTTAAAAAGACAAAAATAAAACAAGTTTCCGAAAAAGAAAATAATCGTATCAATAGGGAATTCAGTCATGCTATACCACGAATAGGTCGATCGGGGAAGTACCGCATCCTCACAAAATATCCTAAGTAAGGCTTAAAGTGACTGTTTTGTGATTTTTATATGTAACGACGTGTCGTACGGTGAATGTAAGACCCACATTTCTTTTTTTTATGGAATAGGAAGGCGAACGAGCAGCTGTGTCACCTGATGGAAAGCAATCAGTGCCGCCCATGGACATCCGCAGCGCCATAGGCAGTGTGGAAGCGTTTCCTACCTTTAAGGAAAGTGTCATTATGGTAGTGGGAGTCGGGGGATGGAGAGGGGGAGGGTGTTGGTCCTCCGGAACTCAGCCGCTCACCGTACGAAGTGTGGTAGTTAAGCTACCACTCAGACGCCAGTTTTCTGCAGGAGTATAGTACTTTATCGGGCGAGCTGGCCCATTCATGCTACAGACGAATATTATGCCGTTCTTGACAAAGTATTGAGCTATGATTTTACTCTTCAACCAAAACCAAAATTATTTATACCGACACAAAAATAATGTGAAAACGTGATAAACTGTAAAATACCCAAAGAGTTGTATGTGATAACTCAAAAATAATCAGTTTCAACACTGTACTAAATTTTCTATTGGTTGTAGAGCTGTGAGACTCACACCATTCGACGCAGAATTTACGCAATAAAATATTTTGACATCTGTGTACAGCGTTTTCGCGTATTCTGCTAAAATGCTTCTACTTTTAAACAACGCGTAGGTACTATATAACATTTAGCAGAGCATTATAATAATATTCGCTCTCACTTAATATAATATTTTGTATCATCGTCATGTGGTTAACAAATGATTAAAATGTTTTTCTATTTCTAACAAAGACTCACCGAGACGCGCCATCTACTACAATGCGTATACGTATCTAGTTTTTGCCAGCCGCCCTAGGCAGACCTTCGCTCCATCTCATCGGATTGCCTCCTATACTAGATTTGCTAAAACACGGTTACTAATCCAGCACTTACTGAAAGTGCTAAGTTATCCGACAAAATTTACTATAGATTCTTAAACAACGCAATGAGTTGATTATTCAAACCTATTTAAGACTACCTTGTCTTTACCTACTTCATTATATTGTGTGCAGGTAACTGAAATAATGCACAGGAACACTACGGTATAGCAGGATGCGGAACGCGAAGTTATTCGCTTGAACTTCTAAGTGAGCGCGAATATATCTGATATGAATATTGATATTGGTACACAAACAATTGATTGAATAACATTCGACTGTGGAACCCGATCGGATACCATTCCATTGGACAGTAGCATAATATGAAAATCTATCTAAAAGTATATGATGAAATGTCTTTACTACCCAAATAAAGAACATAATTATACATTATATATTTAAAACAAAATATTTATTAATGCTACTTCTGTACTATTTATCATTAATATGTTAACTGTGTCCTGCCCGTACTCTCTTACGGTGCCGAAACGTGGACACAGACAGTTCGTCTCCTCGCGAAGCTCAAAGTCGCTCAGAGGGCTATGGAGAGAGCTATGCTCGGGGTTTCTCTGGTGGACAGAATTCGAAGTGAAGAAATTCGCCGGAGAACCATAGTCACCGACATTGCTCTTCAAGTTAGCAGACTGAAGTGGCAATGGGCTGGACACGTTTGTCGGAGAACCGACAATCGTTGGAGTAGACGAGTGCTGGAGTGGAGACCGCGACTCGGCAAACGTAGTGTGGGACGCCCTCCTGCTAGATGGAGCGACGATTTGCGCAAGGCGGCTGGCAGAGACTGGATGCGTGTAGCCGAAGATCGGGCTAGGTGGCGCGCCTTGGGTGAGACCTATGTCCAGCAGTAGACTGCCGCGGGCTAATATTGAATATTGAATGTTAACTGTGTAAGGTGACCCAAAACATTTAACACAACTTCATTTAATAGTGTTCTCTCGCTCTCTACGGGAAGCCACGTCTAAATTTTTACAATTCCCTTGATACCTAATTTTTTATTCATATTAATTTTTTGTTTGTATACCATATATAACTGAGTGAAAAATCTTCTAAAGATAGAGCCATCAAATATCTTAGTTCACAGCAGATATACATATATGTAAATGTATTTGTATGATGACATACTTACAATATTTTAAAAAAGTAAGAAAAGAAAAATACTATGAACATTAAAAAGGTTATATAGGGATTATTAAGGCTCTATTCATCAAAAAAAACTATTCATTATGTGCAAAAGTTTTATTTGCTTGTCTTTTGTTCATTTAATTAAAAATATATTTTAGCTTATTCCTCTGTCGTGGAAGGAGTCGCACAAAGTCATTTATTTATTTCATAATAAGAGTCATTTTTCGTGTTCAGCTGTACAACTATAAGTATATATAAATAAATAAATATCAGTAAGTGATGATATTATATATTTTAAACCCCTTTTTCTGCCACTGCATCTCCTCCACAATTCTTTCCCATACTACCCCGTTTTTGGCAGCACGGCTCTCATTCAATGCATATATTTAAAACATTATGATGATTTGATTCCGACTTAGTGATTTGATCCAATTTTTTAACTACTGTTTTGTTTTTTCTCCATGTTCAGTTTTCAATGTATATATTTAAAACATTATGTTGTTTTAATTCCTACTGATTGATTTTGGTCCAATATTTAACTACTATTATATATTTATTTTTTTTACTCGTTTAGTCAATGTGGGATATATTACAAACATTTTATATAATGTTCCGTCGTAATATTTTAACAAGCATACCCACACGAAAGTGTCTTCATTCGCACATTGGAACAGGAAAGGGGGCGTATTGTTGACGGGCAATTTATCACAAACAAACATCCAATGATACCTCTATTCACGGCGTTTCTAAGCGAAATTTCACGGTGTCCACTTGTTAACAGCGACAATTGTTACGCCATTTCAAATTTCAGTTTGCGCTCCATTTGTACGGTTGTCGGACAATATGACAATGCAACTGCGTTTCTTGAGCAGCCGAACATTTGTTTTTGTGGGCACAGTTTATGGACCTCCTCGGTGCTGGCAGCATTCGTGCACCGTTAGTACCTACTGAAACAAAGATACAAGGTTTTACATAGCCTTATCGCTCGACAATAGACCGATTTATTGCGTCATATATTACGTAGTGAAAGTTAACTTTGTCTTTGTTTCTAATGCGCGTTTGTTAACGGTAAACAAAACAAGACATCGGATACAAAGACGCCGCCCTTGTACAGAAGTCTGCTTATTTTACGAACGCCACTAAAAATGTTTGCGAATTTTTAAATGGTTCTATTATAGGCTTATGTTTTATGAGCTAGTGAGCGGTATAATGTATTCAGTCATAAATATTTTTTTAGTTTCAAGGATACAGATAATTAATATGGCTTATATTAACTATCTGTTCTATTTTATTTTTCTATTTATAAGTTCTTGTATCGATGTTGTATGTAATTTTTTATATGTTTTGTAAACGAAAGAACTGCATAATAATTATCTAACAAACGTATGGAAAAAAATTGTTTGATTCTTAAGACAAGATTCGGATGAGAAAATTCATAATAGTGGTAGAGCCACGCTGCACACGAATACTTTATCAAGAATAGCATAATATTTGTCTATAGCATAGGCTGGCTCGGGCCACCCACCGCAGAAAATCGGCGCCTCTGAGTAGTATAATAGCTTACCTAACTCGCTTCGTACGGCTGAGTTCCAGAGGCCCAACACCGTCTTCCTCCCTCTGAATGACACTTTCCTTAAAGATCGGCAACGCTTCCGCACTGACTATGGCGCTGTGGTCTATGGGCTGCGTTGATTGCTTTCCTTCAGGTGACACGCTTGCTCGTTTGTCTTCCTATCCCATAAAGAAAAAGAGAAAATGTCTTTTACTTTTGGTATCTTCTGGTAAAAATTACCGGTAGGAGAACATTAGTACCTTACAGAATATTCTGCTGCTATTAAGCTTCACAGCGTCTGAATCTTGTGAGTGAATGATACAAGTGATTCTTAAGAATACGATTTTGGACTTTAATGGACTAACAATTAAAAAAATAATCAATAAATTCCGATTTATATTCTCACATATACGCTTCTACCCATCCTAAAGTATATGTGCATATATAATAGTAGTATTTACTTACATAGTCATCTCGTAAGACACCCACTTATAAATGGGATGCAACTAACCTTTGCCGCGAACCTCCACCAAAAATGCGTGGTATTCAAGTCGTTATTTATTTATCTATTTCATGTGAGAACAACAGCTTATTCCAAGATACATAAGATATGAGACAATTATATAACAATAAACCCAGTTAATGCTCTCTCATAATAATGTACTAACTAACAGAGATTAAGAGTAGCACGTTAAAAAATTAATATACATATAAACACAAAATAAAATCAATATAAAAGATGAAACAAGAAATAACAGTAACGACTTATCATCAAATGTTAGCTTTGGTATTGAATCAAATTGTTTATGTATGCGTGTAACATGGACGTGTGTATGTATATGCATATGACTGTGTGTGTGTGTGTGCGTGTGTGTTTTGTGGATATTTGTAAGTGTGACGTTGATCTATAATTGTTATGTATGAGTGTTATAATTAAATGAGAATAAAATTTATGACATTCCCTAAATTAACATGTGTGTAGGTCAACGCACAAATCAAAGTGTTATTTACAATTTAATTAAACTAAATAAACCATGGTAGATAAGTTATTAACTGTCACACAAGAAGAGGGTTCATAATTCGTTCCGCACTAGTTTTTGTCCGGCTGACCGAGCGCCGGTGGACGCGCCGATTTGGTCGGAATACTTTTGTATTGTTATGACTTGATCCGGGTAAAACCCCGGGGTGATCCCTAATTATCACTTAATACGACGGAACCATGCCATCTAGCGATTAAATGCGATTGATTTTTAAATAGAATGGAGAGAATACAAATCGGACATGGCCTTTTGTGTTCAAGAACATGCTTTATTCGGAAAATCCATAAATATTAATTTCAAGCCTAATTAATAGCTTCGTTAGCAGTAGCTTTTAACAATCAACCAGTGGACGAAGACTTTTCCAATGATTTGTATTATGTGGAATTAATAAGTAGCTTCGATAGCAGAAGCTTTTATCTGTCAACTGGTGGATGAAATATGATTTGTCTTTTCGAATTATGATTTGTCTTATGCGGTATTGTGTTTCTATAAATTGGTGTTCTTGGTGCTTAGGCCTTTATTGCTTTGTCGGTAGAACTAGGGAGCAAAAAGCCTAAAAGTCGCGGACTGCGGTAATCAGCGATGACGATAAAATGGTGACGAAGTGTTCTTCACTCGTAGTCTTTAAACCCCGCGCGATAATTCTACGTATGACTAGCTTATGATATTTTCAGCCTCGCTTCGATATATCGCCAGCTTTCATCGTCTATTGCTTACAATCAAGATGCATCAAGAAGGCGCCAAGGCTAACTTGTAACGTTATCGTGTTATTAATACATATAACAAGCGATAAAACTCAAAAGTCAAATTTTTTAGTCTGCATCTAAAAACATAACGTGTATTAAATTGTATTTTAAACTCGAAATCGTTCGAACCAGGATCTAGTGCGATTTAATCACAGTAAGCTGTTAAGCATAGCTAATAAGACTCGAAAAAAAAAACCAAGATTTGGTGTAGTACGCAGCGAACCGAAAACACAATTAGTATGTTGTTTACAAATTTAATAGACTGCTGTTGTACCTAGTACATTGGTGTCTTTAAACTTTTTTGCATTGGCCAAACATACTCGACGATAGTAGGAAACGCAATGAATGTATTTATTACGCACTGGTATCCCTCGTTTTCGAGTCAATGGTCGCGGGTTCATTGCGATAAATATTTATATGGTCTACAGGTATTAATTCCGAGTCTGTATGCCCGCCAATCCTCCTTGGTTAAACGTGGTGGGTAAATACCCCTAGAGATGGGGAGGTTAGATTATGAAAAAAAGTAGACAAATGTTGGACCCAGTTTTAACTAACGTAGGTTGAGACGCCTCACGACTAAATGGATATATTTTTGTTATTATGAAATATTATAAAAACGTTGTAAAGGAAATATGTTTAAATATATATATTTGTACGTATTTTCGTGTATTTAACTGGCAAAAGAAATTTACGTCGCGAATGTGGTTGGAAGGGGACGACCACGAAAAACATATCTTGACCAATTTGCTTAAGAAAATCCAGATCAAGACTACCGGCTTGCATGAGGAGAATAATGAGTGTGAAGGAAGCGAGAGAAGTATGTTGAGATCGTAGCAGATGGAGATCTTTTGTCTCTGCCTACCCCTACGGGAGACAGGCGTGACGATATGTATATGTGTCTATGTATTTTTAACTTAATTAATTAATTAATTATTATTATAATTTATGTACCTGTATAGTTATGGTCAATATTTCGGTAAATGTGAAATATCTGTTGTAAAATATCTCTCTCATTAACCCAAAGGTTGACTTTCCATTAAGTCCGTCTCTGTATCAAATAAATAAATAAGTATACTAATAATATATCTTAGTGTTTAATCATGAACGGAATCCGACTTGTGCTTAGTTGTAAACATACATGGACAAACAAATTTGTAAATTTATTTAGCGTAGCAAAAGGTATTCATTTCAAACTTTGAAAGCAGTAACACCCCAGGCAGCCTCTCTCACTCATTCATACAATAACGTTTTATTATACAACTTATGGGTCTAAGATAGCCATGCTTACATTGGCAGTATGCCGGTAGAATGAGATAATTTATTAACAGTAATAAGATACGTTTATACTGTAATCAAGCGTTTTGTTTTTATGGAAAAGGTATTCAGACGAGCAAGCATATAACATTCATGGCAACTTAGGGTTTTAAAAGGATTGTTAATTGTTTGTTAGGAATTGGAGGGAAAGAATCAAAAAATAATTATTTGATTTTATTTGATAATTGTTTTCTTTTTATATAGATTAATTAATTTTAGTATTATAAGGGAGAAAAAAAACTCTTATATAAATATTTAGCACGATGCAAATTTGGGGTATAAATACTGTCAGTGGCGAAGTATGTAGATCGCCCTAAAAGAAGTAGGAATTGGCTTATATTAGATTATTGTACTTGTTGTACATTCAGTGGTAGAATCACACTATTAACCGAATATTTGTTTGTGGCATGAATGAATGAGCTAACTTGCCTGGGAAATTAATTCACACCAGAGACCGTCTTCTGAGTAGTAGCTTTGCTAGTAAACTTAATTTAGCCGGAGGCTCCACCCCCTTTCCCTTCCCCATCCACCCTTACTCACGCCCTATTAACCAACGTTTTTCCCAAAGGCAGGCAACGTACATTTTTGCAGTACCTCTGCCTTTATATGTAACCTACTTAACTGATACTTAGATCACTGATATCAGATTCCCTCTATGAATCTTTATATATAAAAATCAATTGCTGTTCGTTAGTCTCGCTAAAACTCTTATACTCAAATTTTTTTTATTTTTTTTTTATATATTCACGCCTATCCCCCGCAGGGGTTGGCAGAGACCACAGAGCTCCATCCGCTGCCATTCATCGCAGCGAAACGGCTCGTCATTGCTCGCTTTTCGCCCTCGTGAGAATCAGGACGTGACGGGTGGCGAACCACGTCGCCGTCATTTTCGACAAATTAGGTATATTAAATTCGTCTTTAGTGAATCCCACGAGCCGCAAGGGAGGATGGAGGTCAGGTTAGCCCCAGCAGACTCCTGCATGCTGAGGTAAGGCACCATAGTCCCCGGGGGAGCCCGACCCCGGGACGATCGGCACGTTTACGACTAGGCTCGCCCCTAGCCACGCATCCATTGGCACGGCAGACCGTGGATTGGCGGAGAGGAAGGGAAAGGATAGAGAAGAAAGGAAGGGGCAGGAAAGGAAATGCGGATTGGGGGGGTTACCAGACTCGGAATAAACATTTAAAAATCCATATAAATATTTATTCCGATGCGGGAATCGAACCCGCGACCATTGACTCCGCGGGCGGAGAGCCCCGCCACTGAGCCAATCGGTCGTCTCAATATTTATACTCAAATTTTGAATTATTTTTGGAAGTCCAGGGAAAAGGTGAGTCAATATGATAAAAGTATTTGGATTATAGTAAAAGCAGTTCCTTAGAAACTATTCCTACTTGTCAAATATTTGATGTTCGTCCCGTCCGTTCAGAAATCAATTCAATTCAAAAGTGAAGTTTTTTTTTTTCATTTCGTTTGGTTTTTTTATTGATTACGATTTCTTTTTGTTCCTGCTACGTTTTGACCACACTTTTTACTTAAGTTGAAACATTCTGCAATTATCGTTCAGCTTTTTTATTTATTGATATACCGATATATAGATGCCGAGGCGATACGAAGTTTGGCGGGTCAGCTAGTGTATATATAAAAATGAAAAATGTGACCACCACCTCTGACGCACGAATGGAAATAATGTATTATGGGGAAATAAAATTAAATTCGTTTATGTTCCAAGAATAATTACTTTGACCATCCTCATGAGCAATTGTTCTTAAAATAAAATTATGAACTAAAGCTAATTTCATTTTTACTACGTGGTAAGATAGTGCTAACATTGCGCAAAGGATTTTTATGTTTAGTCACAATGACATGGCGGGTTTAGGGTGATCACCGTCTCATGCAAATGATAATTGGCACGTCCGCCTTGAGAGGACTTATATGTCCGTACTTATGTGACGTATGCGCTTATATGACCTACCATCAATTATAAATTTAGAGTTGATAAGTTAGTCATTATCTTTTAGCTTACATTTATTCATGTTTATTATGAGGCAGAAAGGTATACAAGCAAACATGTGACCTAGTGGAACGCAATCTATGTCGCCCATAGATATTTGCGATGCTTTGGGTATTGTTTATTTATAGATTTAGGATCAGTATTAGTTGGTTGGTATGAAGAAATTTGTCAGAGGATCAAAGTCACTGATATAGTCTTCCGAGTTAGTAAATTGAAGTGGCAATGGACCGGTCACGTTTATCCGAAATCTTATAATTTCTAGAGTAGACGATTGCTGGAGTGGAGACCGAGTCTTGGCACTTTGCCGCACCATCTAGCCGGGGGGTGTCCCACACTACATTTAATGTTCACGCCCCCCGGCTAAATGGTGCGATGATCTGCGCAGACTAGCTGGCAGAGACCGATGTGTGTCAAGTTGAAAATCGGGTTAGTTGGCGTTTCTTGGGGCTATGTCCAGTAGTGGACTCCCTCAGGTTGTTGTTGATGATGATGATGATTGGTTGTCAAGGTTGTTTTCCCCATTCCACTAATTTTTAAGTGTAATTTCCCTATGAAGATGAAAGTGTTTTCTAATTTATAGATAAATATTTTCATATTTATATCATTTCTATACAAAAAAATAGGAATTATTTCGTCGGGTGATGTAGATATTGATGGTGTTATTACTAACAAACTTACTTATAAATCTTAATATGTTTTTGAAATTTCTAAGAACTTTTCGCCGTAATAATTTGGGAGATATAAATAGAAATTGATAGACTGCTGTGGATGGAAGGTCAAGCAAATGACCTTTGAACTAAGATCTCCACAACAACTTAGAGCTCTACAACATCCCATCCCATGCCCTTCCTTTCAATTTTCAAATTAATTCTAATTTATTTTTTGTATATTGGTAATATACTGTATAAATTATATGTAATAATAATCTGTATAGATTACATTTTCTCCTACCGAATTTCGCACCTTAAGATCTTAACCCGTTAACCTACAATGACGGGCATAGCCCGCGTACGGTGATCGCGCCAGAAGTGAATATTACGTGGAATATTTGATATGCATTACAGGCCGATGCAATAATTGTGGTAGACGCAAAACGTATTATAAAATGTTTATTTATACAAAAATCCAAAATCTAAAATACGAACGCTGCGTAAGCTTGAATACGATTTCGGCCCAACAACATCTTCGAATCTAAATCGTAGGTTAAGGATTTAAAGAACGTGTATATTATAATATGGAACGCGCGTATGTCGAAGTAACTGCGGCCACAGTTACGTGCCCGCATACATGTCAGCGTATTTTTAGCACAGTCAATATGCATTACCGCAGGATATACCGGCACACGGTTTAAAGTAAATTTTGACTATATATGGCGAAACAGTGAGGTATACCGTGACGAACTATGGTGAATATAATGTTTTTGACAGATCCTATTAAGTATTGGACCCTAAATATTGTACGGAGTAAAAACCACTTTGTGGGACCTAGATGAAGTTTTGTGACGGCAAACTTTCTCGAAAATGTGGTATTGAGTCGACTCTCATGTATACTTTACGAGTAAATGGTAAGAAATATTGGCAAAACTAGGCTTTGTGGGAAGTAGGTAGGTAAACTTTAATTTATTTATTTTTCATGTACAGATTCTAGTAATATACAAAAGCGAACTTCATGCTGAAATACATTCTCTACCTTTAACCTTTGGGTTAATGGAAAAGATTTTTTTAAAGTAGGTACAATAACAAATAAAAATATATAATTAAATACATAGACTAATATACTTTATCAAAATAAATACTACGTACGTATACATAAACATTCACAATAAACACACAATGTACAATTATGACGGAGGAGGATAAATTTGGAATTTTAAATAAAAGTCCTTAACTCTACCCTTAAAGCAAGGTATGCGCTTTTTGTTATAAAGGCTTTTAGTTATAACTTACAATTCAATACATTAATTATAAATTTTGACTATATATGCCCACTATTAAGGATCTCCCTGAAGAGAATAGATATTAAAACACCACGCATGTCCAAGTCAGATTGGCGGCGCACCCAGACACTTGTAAATAAAAACTTGTAGTTCATGATAATAAATGCTCATAACTCTATTATTTTTCAAATATTCTCAAATAATGATAACAATTTTTAATATGAAGAAAATTCTTATTTCATGTCCTATATTATAATTGGATATAATACATGAGAATTGTATTATACAATTTTAATTTTCTATTTCATATTTTACTAGCTTTTGCCCGCGGCTTCGCTCGCGTGGAATTTGGTCTGCCACATTAAGTTTCGTGACAGATCATTTTAAATAAATATATTTTTTTTTACTTAATAGTAAAAAATATATATTTATTTAATTACTCGTACATCCAAAATTTCAGATGTGTCTGACTTCAAAACTGACGGATTCCATACAATCTTTCCCTATAATATTTTTAATTTATTTATAGTTCACAATTTTGGTCAAAGTGGCTTCCACATAAAAGGTAGATATATGCTGTCGCGGACTTTTATTTAGAAATATTCAAGTCAAACAATCCTACTATACATTATCTTTGTGTAAGTCCAATGGTTTAGGCAGCGTACGCCAAGATAGCTCTCAGAGGCCAGATTTTTTCCAACTTAATCCGACATGTATCGTTATATTACGACCAAAATTAGATAAAATCATTACAAATTGTAGCCTATATGTTATTCCGATGTATAACTTATATTACTGTAAAGTTTCATCTAAATCCGTTCAATAGTTTTTTCGTGAAAGAGTAAAAAGCATACATCCATACTCACAAACTGTCGCATTTATAATATAAGTAGGATTTCCATCAAAACAAGATGAAATTTTTGTTTAATTTTTTTGTGTAATTAAATATTTAGCACGAACTTGATTATAATTTTAAAATAACAATAATATAAGTCTGTAATTTGTATCAACATTTAAACAGTAGCATGGACACACTCGTATAAACATCCAAATCGACTAGACTGCACGTCGTCCGAGTGTTGTTATGATTTGCTTCGCACATTCATACACAGGTACCTCTACTCGCTAAACAATTTAATCAATGTAAGTATTATCAACAGGAAACACCCCGCTGATATAGCGACAAGTGTCTCAGTGTGGTATGATGCTGCCACGGTTCACGGAACTCTTGTGACGTAATTAGCCATCCGGTCGCGTTAACCAAAACGCGTGTTAGCTAAACAAACTTTAGCGAGACTCTCCCATTTGACGTGTGCTAGGATCCTCTTCGTCGTAGGTACCTACTGTAGTGATCCATTCATACATGTATCACTAATGTAATAAAACATTTTGTATTATTTCTTTTTATATTCGTTATTTAAAGTTTGAAATAAAATGTTTTCTATTAAAACAAAATATTAGTTCAACTGACGTCTCTTAAATAGACATGTCATCCTTCCGGCACATATATAAAATGTAAATTGAAAAGTGTTAATAAAATATAATAAAGAACAAATATTAATATGATATAAATGTACAATGAAACAAGAAGAATAAATTAATATCGTTTTGAAGAATTTTATTTGAAGATAAAAATCCCCTAAAGATCCTGGGTGTCGCCGTAAGAAGTCGCTTATCAAAGAACGCACGTGTTAATAATTTTTTTATTTGCTTTAAATTGGGTAATCTACAAGATTTTCAATCGATGATGATGATGATTTTCAATTAACATATTTATATATATAATAACAAATTTATAAAATACCGCCGTACGTTAACTTTTTTCTGTTTTGATCTTTTTACTATGTTACCTTTCTGCACTCTATATAAACTGTTACTATGCGCTAGGTACAAAGTTTTTACATATAATATGTATTATAGATATTTTCGTATACTTTTTCAATATTTTTTTTACAAAATATATATATGTTACACTATTGGGCACTAGGCCTCTCGATTTCTAGGGAAATGGACCACCAAGTTTATCCAAGGTGGACTAGCGAGGCACCCAGACTAGGTAGAAATTCCTATATGCCATACATATATGGGCTTTAAAATATGAAAGCCGTGATACAGGCGTTCCTATTATGAGGCTATGAGTGCAAAGCATTTATTTCATTCATGTACCATATCAATGTATATGTATGAAGTATATGGACAGTCAAGTTTTACTTAGCTGAGTAAAACTTTTGACTGTCCATATAGTGATGGATTTCCGCAGAGTAACGCCTGACTCCATTAATAATGTATGAAGTAAGCTATCACTTACGCGATCACTTGAATTTTTTAAATCTAGAAATTTTTCTTCTACTGAGACCTCTTCTACCTTCAATTCTATCCTCAATAATGACTTTTAATAAATTGTATTTTTATCTTGTTTCGATAAATTCGCCAATCGTAGGCCAAATTAAATTCCTTGGATCAAATGAATTCAGATCGGCATCATGCCTGTGATACAAGCGTAGACATATATGTGTATGTGTATACACTGACATGTCTGGATATTTACGGATGTTGCAATTAAATCGCCTTGGAAGTCATCATCACATTTACAATTGCATACATTATACAGCACTAGGTCACGCAGCTCAATTAATGGTGAAATTCAATAAGGATCACACACAAATTCGCGTGATATCTGACTCAACTGAAATTTTCAATGACTAACTGTTTTAGTTACGTGCTCAAGATGTGAGTCAAGCTGAAACAAAATTACTCTGTGAAGAATTTTTATGAATGCCATATCGTTTGGCATCATCTCATATTAATGTAAACATAACAATTATAATATTATTATAAAATATAATAACCTGTAGTTTTATATACAGATATTTATTTATTTATTTACTATTTTTAGAACAAGATAATTAATTATATCAATAAATTTTTTAGGTATTAAAATTTTAAAATTAGTTTATTTTTTTGTCTTGTATACATTGCGGATGTCTGTGGGCCGCGGTGAATACTTAAGTACCATCAGATTACTGGCATGCCCGTTTGCTTGTCTTGCTATAAAAATGTGCCTAAATCTTTAATTTTAGTAAATTGTTGTTGACCTACGGGAAGGACTTTAATTAGTATTACCATTTTACAATGAGTAATGTGACAATTCTTTCGTAATTTTTTTTTCTCTAAGTACAAGAATATAGACACATCTATAATTATAATTTTTGCATGCCAGCCAAGCTAGTTATATATAAATAATTTATTTTATGTTATATATTTTATTAGATCGTAAAAATAATTATCCCGATGCAGGAATCGAACGCCCGACCAGAAAAAATCAAACACATTGCCAGTGCGCCATTGGGATCATCGACATTATAAGATAAATAATTACTTCACTCAAACATATATCCGTTGTAGACAGACAATTATTAAGGTATCCAAAAATATCCAACCCTCGTATACGTCGCTATATTGGTATCTAAGTATAACTCTATAATGAATCCCGACAGATTAAGACATTTTCTTTCACGTTATAAGAAAAATAAGATACTTTGGATTACATTTTATTTGCTATGTTTTTTTTATTTCATTAATTCTTATTGATATAGAGAGTGAATAGAGACCCTATTTACTTGGAGATAAGATGGAGATCCCTGTAAGGTAGTGCGTTTTTGGATGATTAGCTCAGTGGCGAAGCAGTATGGTTTAGGAGTCAATGGTCGCGGGTTTTATTACCGCATCGGGATAAGTATGTGTATGGCCTACAAGGGTTTATTCCGAGTCTGGGAGCGCCGCCGATCTACGTAGACAAACGTGGTGGGTTAATGTACATTCATCTTGAAATAGGAAGGCGTGTGCCCAACAGGGAGACACCTATATTTTGTACCTATAATGGTTTCCCTATATCCAAAATTCTCCAAATACCTACCTACTTATGCAATATAGTAGCGCTCAAGTTATAACTATGTTACTTACTATGTATGAATAAAAACATTTCTTGATTTTATGCACTGATATCGTAGTCTATTTAAATTTTTAATTTTTTTAATAAGTTTTTATATAATTTCGACTACGAATATTTCAAACATGTGTCGCGCTGCTGGGCATGGGGCCTTCCCCATTTTTAAAGAATTTTGTTTATTTTTTTAGCTTTAAATAAAGGCAGAAGTGGTACATACGTCGATTTAATGCCAAAAGGCATTCTCTACTGCTTTTATTTCATTCTCTTCCAGTCAAACTTTAGGTTAACTGGTAGAGAATGAGATAAAAATACAAGAAATATTGGGGACGTGGTTACCTAGCTTATATTAAAAAAATAAGTGCTATAAAAGATAATTTAAATAATAAATTATTATTATTATTAAATAATACACATGAATTTTTAATAATTTGTTGAAAAATGACGGCGACATGGTTCGCCACCCGTTACGTCCTGATTCTCACGAGGGCGAGAAGCGACCAATGGAGAGCCGTTTCGCTGCAATAAATGGTAGCGGATGAAGCTCTGTGGTCTCTGCCAACCCCTGCGGGGATAGGCGTGAATATATTTTAAAAAAATATATACACATGAAACTAATATTAATATTGGTATATGAATTTGTCTCTGATAAACACAAGTTTAATGTGCGAATTCTCTTTCTTAATATTTTTCTACGAGTATATTCTCATTTTACTGACTATCGTTGCTGTTCTCACAATGAAACCTCTTTATCATTTTCTTTGCAATATCCTGTTATTTAACATAATTAGTTCGTGAATTTCCTGCCACATATTAATTAATCTTTTTATGTTTACGTTAATTTTGACCAATATAACTTACCAATAATGATAAAACTATACAATATAAGTTACTAAAAATGACTTATGTTTTCGCTTGTTATATCGTTAATTAAATAATTAACAGTTTATTGTTCCGTACCACGCTTTGTCCATTATGATTTTAACTAGACTACGACATACGTAATTATTTAATCAATCTTTCTATATTTCTTCATGTTATTTATTTATAATTATTTTAGCCCTATTTACTTACGTAAAGTAAATAACGGTGAAATAAAATTAAACTGTTTGCACATGACAATACCGTTCATAATAAAAAGTTGACCTTTACACAGTTGTCGTGAGGTGTGTGCGCACGTCATCGCACCGCCGAACGAGAAATTGTAGAGCGGAAACTTTTCGAAAGCGCCCGCCGGTTCAATGGAAAAGTCGCGTTGCGAAACCACACCAGTGAAATCCCCAACCCCTATCTACCCGAAGGTCTCTAACATCCGGCGCTGGTTACATAGGCCGCAGTCGGGTGGGATGGGGTCTCGGCCCGCAGGCCCGCCCTCCGCCCACCATTGGCCGCTTCGACGCCGCCAGGGAGAATCCTACCGGCTATTCGTCACGCAGCGCCCCACTGCCTCCACCACGTGTTTCGTGTATACTAGGCTTTATCTTACGCGCCGTCGTACCAATTCATTTAGTCGCTTGCCCGACACCACGCGTGCGACATCACGATATTTCGGGGGATGTCAATTGCGATCGATTGTTATGGATTGCACTAACATACCGTCTTTTGCGTTATTCCGACCGACGGGCACTGTGATCGTTAGGTTGAAGATGGAAGTGTCGGACACCCGCTGCCCACCCGTGGCCTGCTCGGCTGCGGCCTACACCAACGTCGTGCACAGGCCGTCAGCTTGTGAAGAATGCACTAGGACTAGATTGAATAGCCAATACAGTGACTGTGATAGTGGTTTAGTGGAAAAATGTCGACCGTACAAAGCGAGTGCAGCTAGAAGTAGTAAGCTTTATTTTTTTTAATTCAATTATTTTTAAGTTTCTAGCATTAAAATATTATTTTTTGAATTTATAATTTTTTCATCTACCATACTTGATCGAATCGAAAAATAATTACCTCTTACTTACTTTGAATATAATCCACATTAAACAATTATATAAAACTTTTTAATTATATATAAATTTAAAATGAAAGAAAACATTTGTATTTATATAGACCAAATTTATATTTATTTTTATTTAATTCAAAGCTGAAAGTTTAATCCAAACAAAAATTTTATCTTGTATCGCTTCGGTGGGAAGACCCAACACACTTAATCAATATGACTTATCAAAACAATTACGCGTACAGATCTTAGACAACATGGATATGTAAGACAAATATCCGGTCCATGCTCTATATATGAATATTATCTTGTATAACTTATTGTAGTTAGCAATATAGCTACTAAGCGCATACCGATTTATTCTTTATATTATATTATATTAATGCCGCATTACGCGCGAAAAATCAGATTCGCTCACGAAACAATTTTAAATACGAAGACAAAACAACTAACTGGGGTTTATACTGTAATTAAAACAGTACACTGTCACCGGAGTGACATGTCTCACTAAATGATTCTATCCTTTAACAGTTGCACAGTTATGCACGCAAGGAGGCATTTCGTAATTAAAAACCGACGTTCTATCCTTGTCTATATATGGCCATGAAATTATTTATGTACGTATATTTTACAATAGATCGATATTTAATAATATGTAAACATACACCAAATACAATCTTGTAAAATGAACACAACGCAATAATGTAAAAAAAGTGTATATATCAACCTGAAAAAGATTTTTATTACATTCATTTAAATCACCTTTAAATTCGTAGCTATTATGTTACTATTTAATGAAACTAGAATTTTTCTGATGCAGTAATTAATTGACAAATAAAAAATTGCTTTTTTAAATATAAAACGGTCACATGGATATCTTTTTAAAAACTGTTACATATAACTTATGCGACTGACTATACTATTAAAAATATCATTTTGACCATGTCTTTATTAATTAATTGATAATTGAATATTTTTGAGCGCTACCTGGTCTAATAAAGAACCCATTAGATTGTTGCCTATTCATTGTGTGGATGATAATATAGAGCTGTGTAAATGGATCATAGCATAGAAGGACTTCGCTGTCCCTCATAATTTTATGAAAAAAAAAAATCTCATCAATTACATAAAGCTGATTTGTTCATACTGTACAACAATTATAGACCTGAATGTTATTTACTATTAAGTATAAATATCCACGTAATGCGATGAAGCTTATATGATGTTATGCTTGCCGATTCGACTCTTTTGGAAAATAAGTGTCAACTGCGAGGGACGTATTGCTGTAGGTATATTTACGGGCCTCTACTGTGTGGTAACTATAATTCCGTCCGAACCTTTCTCTATCCAATGAAAACAATTTTATTATTGATACTATCGAAGGTGAATTCGGGTATTGTCTTCGAGAAATTACACATACCCAAATTACACCCAGAGACATGAAAATTAAATTTGTGTTGAAAATCAAATTTAAATTTCAACCGGGATTTGAACACAGAGCCCATAGCTCAAGTCAGGTATTCTAGCTACTGAGCCAATTCGGCGTATTTACCATTAAATATCTATTAAATTTACGTAATGCAATAAAAACCAAAAAAAGTATAGGGCAAACAAACCAATGTCGATTCGACCATAAATTTTCCCGGAAGTTGCGGATAAGTTGCTTCGTTTATGTTTTATTAGTTAATTGCATTTTAAATTATATCAATCATCATTTGCACGGTTGCAGTGGAAAATATTCTTTTGACTTTCGAAAAACCCACTCTAGTTCCGCATACACGCATAAAAAATGTACCCGGCTATTGGTGCAGACCCGTGACCTAACAAATGCATTAACTTGCGTACGAGACCAATTAAATTTATTGCTGTAATGCGTTATTAATCATTGTTATTCACTATTCAAAGGCGAGAAAAATCAAAAAAGGTTTGCTCGTGGCTAACAAACTTTATATATACAAAAATATCTGTTATGAAGTACAAACCGATATGTTTTCTTATATAGCTAAAATCATTGTTTTATGGACAAAGAATGTATACATATTATAAAGTAGTAAATAATAGAAACAAATTTTTTATAACACACTTCCAACATTTATTACTTTTAATTTTATTTCTAGACAGTAAAATATAGATGTTTTATTGTTATGAACGTGCTTTTGTGACACTAAGTACAAAGCGATCCAAAGCCTTATATTGGGAAAAAATGTGTTTCTCTTTTTTTCTGAGATACTTAACTCAAAAAATATAGTTTCGATTGAAATTTGACCTAGAATTTTTGATTACGAAGGTAGCTATACTAACCACTTTATCAAGAATTCGTCAATATATGACATATAAATGAACATATAAAATTTGTAACTCGTACTGTATTCAATGTAAGTACATATTATGTGTATAGAAAGTGGCTGCATAATTTACTGCGTAGGCGACTAAACAGGAAAATAACTGTCTGTCTCCAATCAGTGTAATTAATTGAAATAAACTGGAGAAAAACTTTAAACAAACGCGTAGCTATTTGCCGTAACTAACTGTTCTATCTCTTTAGCCTTAAAAACTTGTTGTTTTAAACGTTTATTTATTTCACGTGTGTAGGTAGGTGTTATTAAAAACAAAAATAAATATAAAATTTATACTTCAAAACTCAATATGAATAGAAATTTAAAATGTTTTTTTTTTCACGAAAGAAGTCAAATCAAATATTTGTCACTTCATCTTAGGTGATAATGTATTATTAACAGATGCTACACGTAAATACTATATGGTGAAATTAAACCTACAATATTTGGTAGCAAGCGCAACTCTTATTACCGTTATATTGTATATGGATATATATATATATATATATATATATATATATATATATATATATATATATATATATATATATATATATATATATATATATATATATATATATATATATATATATCACTATACACATTTAAATACGAGCGTTAAACTGGACTACCTATTTGATAGTAAAGAAAAAACTATTCGCTCTACCCAAAGAGATCCATATTGCATCGTGCTGAAAGTATGGACTTTAATGCATAGAATTCTCTCTACGTAAAGAGATCTTCTTTATGTAGAGAAGACATAAACGAGACATCTTCTTAACATAAAATGTAAAGAAGACGTCTCGTTTATGACCTCTCAGAAAATATGCTAGCTTTAACATTTGCTAAAGTCAGCATATATTCGGTTTTTAATCCTATATACGATTATATGTTTTTATATAATACTATTCTATAATCTGTGATATCAGTCGTCTAGTAAAATAAAGGTATTTTTAAATATAAAACCATTTAAACAAACCGTTACAATACTCCTGTTTGGAGCGTTCAAATAATTTTGCGTTCAAAAGGCTATTATTTAAGGTATAATATCAGTTGTTACCTTATTAAATTTAATTCAGGGAAAATTTGCGCGTGCTTGTTTCGATAATTTCAAGGCAGGCGAAGTCGGCGGCCGATCATCTTCGAAGCGGTATTACCATTTAGAGTTATTATCTGTTAATGAAGAGGGCATCACTGTGTCCTGTGATAACAGCCGCCAAGCTCTCCCGTGAAATTGTTACCTTAATTATAACCAGTAAGTTTTTACGAGCCCTGGTTTATTATGTATGTCCAATATAACAAAGTGATGAAATAGTTCGAAGGTTTTATTATGAGATAAGAAGGCAAACGATCATTGTATCCTCTGATGGTATGCAATCGATGCCACCAATAACTTCTCCAAAACTTTCTGCAAAGCACATTTAAGGAAGCGTCATCGGTCTTTGTGAAATGTATAGATTTATTTTTTGAAGGTTCCAATATAACCGATACGCGGTTTGAAAATACTGCAAAGGTAGAGTGTTGGTGCGTGGAAAGAAGTTTTGGAACAACTCACCGATTGCCAATCAAACAGATGTGTCGAACTTTTTTACTATTTATTAATGTAGAGAGTTACAAACGAGTAGTGAGGTAAAGTGAGTTCACAGTTAAATTCACAAGTATATATTATTTTGAAAGAAAATTTTGTGTCAAAACCAGCGTGTGCCGGAAAATAATTTGGCAGTCTGCCGAATTGAAACAATAAACTTTCAAATATCACACGAAATGACCTATATCCAATATTTGAACCTGTTAACTCATAAATGAGAGTATTAAGAAGTATGTGCGGTGTAACTTTGAACGATAGAATAAGAAATGAAGATATAAGAGAGCGATGTGGAGTAAAAGAACGTGTCGTGACAAAAGTTGAGAAAGGGATGCTTAGATGGTTTGGGCACATACAGAGGATGGATGAAAAACGACTGGCAAAAGAAATTTACGTTACGAATGTGGATGGAAGGGTCGGTAGGGGAAGAGCACGGAAAACATACCTTGACCAAATAGCTGAAGTTTTTAAAAAAGGCCAGGTCAAGAGTACCCTTAGCCGGCGGGCTTGCATAAGGAGAATAATGAGTGTGGAGGAAGCAAGGAAGGTATGCCGAAATCGTAGCAGATCCCCTACGGGAGACAGGCGTGACGATATGTATGTGTTAATTCTTAATTTACTTCATTTTACAAATTAATTATGAACGCAGTGATAGCTCACTTGTTAAGGATCGGGCTTATGATCTGATGAAAATTCGCATCTTCTATTGGACTATTGATGTGAACCATTTCCTTGCACAAGCATTATTAGTTTAGTGGAAATGGTTAACGAGAATTGTAGTAAATTTTAATTTTATTTTTTTAACATTACTATTGTCTACCTTACTTCTTACTGTAAATATAATGTCTTATTTAAAAAAAATAGTGTAAACATAGTATGTTGAGAATAATTTAGTTTATTAATCGCGAATTTTGACTGAAGTCAATAACTTTTTGACCTCAACACTGGATTACCATAATGATTGCGCAGGCGCCGACCACGTTTATGGACCGAATGGCGCGAACTTTTCTCGGTTTTCGAGCCGAAATTCTAGTTAGCGGGCGCGCGATTTCTTTTTAAAAAGGTTAACAAGATGCTCTCGTTTGGGTCGTTTTTCGTTGCGCGCAGCCTCCTTTTGTGTACGGGCGAGCTGTTAAAAAATAAACGAATTCTTTGTTTCTCGGGTAGTCGGGCCGACCTCCGACGCGGTCCCTACTTTTTTATGCCCCCTTATAACCTGTGTATTACCTACGTGTAGGTATCTACGCTTTTTATGGTCGCTCGCTCAGATCTTCAATGGGCTAAGGAATTCGATCGAGTCTCCTCTTAGTCCATTTGTAGATTTTTTTTGTGACTATAGTAATTATCGATCTTTTGTATATGGTGCTTTATGAGTCGATCTTTGAGTATAAATTAGTTCCACGCGTAACAAATTTAATTAATGTGTCGTTTACTTTCGTACTTTGATACGTCTAATTGATTTTTTTGTAAATGAAATTTAGTCGTGGCCGATTACGAAGTCATTTTGCGTATAGTTTGGATAACCTGAGAATTTTTTCACGAACGCCCTCCTCGAGAAAATGGCGTGGCTCTCACGGTGACTCTACACCTTTTTTACGCGCTGACCTGTTATTTTTTTTGGGTTGAACTTTTGACGGCGGTCTCGCGGCTGCTTGCTTTTGACCGGCGCACTAATAAAATGTTATGATCGTGTGTTTAACGCGTGTTGTGTGTCGGTCCTTCCTTTTGACATGATCGTTATTGCCCGACCCCGCCTTTGCGGTCGCCTTTTGTGTTCCGAATGTATAACAACGTTGTTATCGTGTCAATTAAACGATATAGGCTCTATAACTGAAACTCGTCTAGTTAGTTCGCCGCGTTTTGTTTTCTCTTATTTCGTTCTTTTACGCAAATTGCTGTGATTTTCAAAGTGCGATGCAAAGAGACAGTATATATCGATGTCTCTATCGCACTTCGGTGAGGGGCGTGTGATAATCGGGATCGGTTCACAGGGCTTAGTTAAATAATAAGCGGCAAAGCGCCCTGTAACTATATTATTTTTTGTTCGAACGCCGCACTGCCCCCGGGCTAAGGAGCGAAATCGCCACAAAGCTTGCTAACGAGTTATAATAAGAGAAAAAAAAAAACGCACGCGCATACAATTTTGTACAGTAGACAACACAGCTAAAGTATTATTGGTTTCACGTTTGATGAATAAATTTGTTGACTCTTGAAAAACGGTCAAAATGATTTGAAGTTCCTCTGAAAATGTTTTCCCAGTGTGCAGTTTTCAAAGATAACTTTCTTTCGTAGTGCGCGTTGTAAATCTATATTTATATCTGTATGTACATCCAGTCAGTAGTAGTAGGTAGTAAGAAATAGTAGAAGTAGGAAATGGTAGGTAGACTTGTAGCCAATTTTTATATTTATTCCGATATGGGTATAGAACCAATGAATTCTAAGTAAGTAACTTCAGACCTTAATAGTCTAAGTAAACTTTTAAGTATATGTTTGAAGGGATTCCGTATAGAAACTCACCTGTCACACGTTATTAAGACCTCAGACACTTCTTATGTCAACCACGAACTGAAGTGGTCATTGTTTGCATGAATTGCATGCATTGATTCCAGAGACCTTCGCGGGAGTGTTCAACAACTTCCTAAAGTCTCATGGCATAAGGGACAGGCAGACTGTGACTGGATTCGGAATGCACTCCGTTCTCAAATTAACTATGATACGAAATGAAATGAACGTAGAAGCTGCCTACGTTACAGAAGACTGGCGTAAAATGTTATTACGTTAGTCACCGTATACCAGACATAACACAGGTGATTCACACATTGAGTCAAAACACATAAAAAGCGATCTATTTGTGAGTAACATTACCAGTTACCGAAAACAGCGTCAATTATCTAACTGATAGTGTTTACGCGCTAATATCTACGGCGGGAAGTAGTGTCAGTTGTCACTCATACGCGCCGGTATCCACATACGATGACCCAAATGGCTCAGTGGTAAAGTTGCCGCCTTCGGTGTCAATGGTAGGGGCTTCAATTTACGCGTTTACATTCGTCCGTCCGCGGATCCGTCTTGGATACGCTTGGTAGGTAACGCGCACTCTCCCCACGTGGCGGTAGTTCCCTTGTCCAAAAGTATATTAGCTGTATTTTGTAACACGTATATTCAACCCGAAAAAGTTTCTTAGTCAAAATTCTGATATATACATGTATTTTATTTTATACTAGGAACTTATTTTGCTCTATATTCACCGAAAAGATTTGAATTTGTTTAAAATCCTTATTGACGTAAATTTTTGTTTCAAATATCACTACTGTATTTTAACACTAGTAGAAATATTTTGAAAAATGTCAACTAAGCTGTGCACTTTACATTGAGAACGCAACTCACACAAATTGAGCCATTGTAGCTTTATCCAAAAGCGATCTTTACTAGTTTTATAAAAGAGAGTCGCGAATTTATCAATTGCGAAAAATGTTTTTCAGTTTACTATGTAGTTACATATATAGGACCACCACGTTTCACAGTTACGAAGCTGAGTAAATATTATTCAATTTTAGTGTTACATATCTACTACTATTAAGATACGTACAGAAAATATGATGAACGATGTATTAATAGCTTTGTGATGCAACAGAACAACGGTGTCATCGTCATCATCAGAACATATGTGTCAGTCCACAGCTGCACATTGTCCTCTCCATAATTGTTTGGTGTGGACATTATAGCCATACTTAACTAATGGATTGAGGTTTGCAAAATGATTATTATCACACTATAGATTAGAGTAATTTAGTTTTATAGGTTAGTTTAAATAACAATAAAAATAAAATAATAATGCGAAATTAAATAACTGTATAGCATTGTTTCTATGTTCAATAAAGAATATTTATATGTATGTCGACGCAAAAAACCTAAAACGTAGTAATGCAAAAAATGAAAACTTACCACCAGAACCAAAAAATTTTTTAAGACTTCTGAAAAAATTGTATCTGATCACTCCAAAACAGTCAGTTTTAACATAGCAAAATTTTCTATTGGTCGGAGAGCTGCGAGACTCAGATCATTCGACGCAGTATTTTGTTTGATCCCGAATATACAATAAATTGCTTTTTTGCGACGATATATATCGATATATATAAATATTATCGATCGATTTTTATGTCGATATCTATCTAAATATGTACGCCATATATATACTTAAGTATATTACGTATCGGAGAGCGTGGGGGGTTGTCTATTCTAAATATCTATTCTCCCAAATATGGGGAGGCCAAGGGCACATTTGTCTAATGTGTATGAGGTAATAAAGAAATATTTTGAAAAATAATATAGTATTGGATATCGGAAGAGTGTCCGGTCGGTTGGTGGCAACCGTTAAATTGTGTCGCATTAGTGATTCACTTCGGTTCACTGGACAATTAGCAAAGGCTGTCCACCTCTGGGCCGCGATGTATTTATTCATCGGATGTTCAACGATTACCATAATCGATAGCATCGCTCGCGTCGCATACGGAACAGCGTAAGTCTTGACGCGTTCATTGACGAGATGCAACGATAGAAAGTAAATTCGTTGGAAGCATACTGCTGAACCTCGAATTTTTTTTTTATCTGAATTAGATTATTTTTAGTGACTTACAATTTATTTTGTTTTATATATATGTAAATTTATAATAGGAATGAATCTACTCTAGATAGGTTTGACAATGTCTTAAAGGAATTTTACATGAGCAGGTAAAGGTGAAAATATTACAAAGATAATTATGGTGAAAATAAAGTGTTTTATTTTATTGCATGTTTAGTTTACACGTATTATAATGGGGTATATATAATTCTTCTATTCCTATATATGTCTATACATGTATATTTTGAATATTTTTTGATCCCTTCAAACTCTGTGCTATAAAAGATTGTTCAATAATTTTATTATCAACTTGAAATACAATACTAAAATATCATTTCCATATAAAATATGTATATGAGGCAGACTATTAAACTGCGGTCGGAAAAAACATTTTGTCTTGAAACGCCTGCCACTAAATCTTTTCTTTTTCTTACGGGAGCAGCGAGTTTAATATTATTTTTCCATTTATTCATCAGGATACGTCAACGTCTGCGCTGCGGTGTGTCTGTTGTTGTTGGTGGGCGGACTGTCCCCCCGGTCGTCGGCGGCGCCGCACCGGAGCCGCGGCATGGAGCGGCAGAGACGGGCCGCGGGCACCTCACAGGAGAATCGCCTGTGGGCGAACCCCTGCGATTACAATAACTCTAATGTGAGTCTCCCAAGCTCCATATACACACAAGTTCCACAAATGATCAAGATGAAACAAGTACTAAAATGATCAATATGAAACAAATTCCATAAACGATCAATATGAAACAAGTTCCACAAATGATCTTTATTACTATCAGTAATAAAGATTATTCGATCATATTGATTCAACTAGTAATAAAGATCATTTGATCATATTGACTCTACTAGTAATAAAGAGCATATGATCATATTGTTAGTTTAATAATAGGTTATATAAGGAAAATATCTTCTGCTCAGAACAAGCGATAAACATAGCTTTTTTTATAATTTCTTCTCGTATTTAATTTTCATTCAAAGCAAATAAATATTAAATATGTTTTATATCTATCTATCTTTTATATAAGTCGCCTAAGTGGCGAAGCCAACGTTTTCGAAGTCAGTGGTCGCGAGTTCGATTCTTGCGTCGGGAGAAATGTACACATGAATGGCCTACAGATTTTTATTACTACTCTGGATTGACTGGTTAAGATCTATTTTACTCCTTCAGATAGCGGTAGGCTCGTACACATCTATCTGGGTCATTTATGGGCTAAAATGATAAGACATTATAGATATATTATGCATTTTAACAAAATTTTATTTATATCATACATAAATCAAATTTGCTACGTTTTGATAAATTATAGTAAAAACAAACTATTGTGTTTACAATGTTAATATCATTATAGTTGTAAAAACAAAAATATTTTCAAATTATAATCGTTATAACAACCAGAAGCACTTCGATTCATACGTCTCCTGAATTTTAAATGAGCATTGTTTTTTCTTTTCAGTCAAAATCAGCTTTAAAATACTCGCCGAAATATGCTAAGGATGTCGCTTCGCAAGCAAGAAATGCGCTCAAATCTACGGCGCAGTACAAAGACAAATTCGTAAGTTTTTATTTTATTATACGAACATTTTGTGTGTTTTTTTTTTCATTGAGGTTTCCAGCCGAGTGACGAATGACGAGTGACGAGACAATCGCGACGTAGTATTCGCGTCCACATCGATATGCCCGCCGCGTCGCGCTAAATGAACGGACGCAGCCTGCGGCCGAACAATGCCGATAAAACTTTACACTAAGGACATCTATGCATATCTTTAGCGTTTAATGCGATTTTATCGATTTATGAATGAAAGTTACCGTGTTAAATCTCATGCGATTCGATTCTTTTTCAATTGTTCGATCGTATAACTTGTGTTCGCTTGAAGAAGTTTGACGGCGAATTTCTTTAATTAATGATTCCCGGCGTGTACACTTTTAGCGCCGTTTTTGCACCGAGTCGCATGGCGCGGCGCGGCGTGGAAGATAGATTGCATCGGCGCGGGCGCCGCCGGTTTCGTGGCCCAACGTCCGGCCTCCGCTTCCTCCCTTTTAATTATAATTTTGCACTGCGTTCACGTGACGTCATTGGCAACAACCTAAGTTCAAATCACGTATTGAAATCCTACATAGCGAACACGATCGAATTGATTCAATTAAAAAGTAATAGGTCAAATTATTTAACATATTTCCTTACGTAATACATACTATTTCATCATTTAACTTTACTTATCTTGCATTCATGAGATGGATCAGCAGTCAATAGGAACCATCATAAAACACTTCTGACAATCCGATCCCAAGAATTATTACTATAGATATTTCCGAATCGGAAGTAAGGTGGCCCGATCAACGAGCAATAATGCTATGTCGCTGTCGCGCCTCGAATCATTTATGGACGAGCCCTTACCACTGTATATAATCACCGCGTCGTTCGTTATTGTTTATGTGTACATTTCGATTGCGGACGACGGTGGCAGTGAGATGTGCGGAGTGGAACGGTCAATGGAAGTGGAGGTGCGGTCGCGTGTCGCTGGGACTCGCGCTGCGGTGTGTCGCGATGTTCGCGCATGAGGTACGGTGGCATTTGTAATGGGCCCGGCGGGTCGTAACGACGGCGACGTCCTGTCCGCCCGCCGCTGCCTCCACCTCGTAAAATGACATTATCGACGCACAGTAGCCGGAACGGGCTACAGGACGGTGCGCGTACGCATCGAATACTGATTGCGCATTAGTATTGCGCGACACACCTGCCCGTCGTATTTTTTTCTGTCTCTCCCCCTTAATGTCGGTCATTCGTTACTAATGTATCATATTTATTGCGATTTAGACGAAGCTCCGAAGCGATGAACCGCCATTGTTGCCGATTTCCAAGGACGTTCACGGTTCCTTTGTTTCGCGGGCGCATATTTCACTTTGTGTTAAATCCCGTGGTGGGTCAGATTATTCACATCGATCCTCCGGTTTGACGCGTTACTCATACTTTTTTTTTGTGCGTGAGCAAGGAAACAAAGAGAATGTAGCCACAACATAACAGGAAAGAGGCCGTGTGACATACAAAAGTAAAATAACGATATTGTTAGAGCTATCGTGTGTCGTCAACCCATTCCTTATAAATAACAACTGGCCGCTGAGTACCGAGAACGCAATAACAAATTCAACGAACCCTACCGGTACTGTGTGAGTCCGCGCCACCGGTGACTGCCAACCGTGTGAATGTGCTTAAGTGTCGCTCGGGCTTTCGGCCGGGGCCGGTGTCAAAATATTATCGCGTCACATTTTGAATTTGGAATTGCTGTGATATCCATCAAAAGAGTTTCGTGTTCGTCGCTTCAAAAATGCAATGGGCAACGCGATCGGTTGAAAACGAGCTCGCGTCTCACAGCGTCACTAGATATATAGACATTGAATTATACATGACGGTACATATAATATGTATGTACGTACATACTAAGCGATAGTGTTGTTCACACGGGCGACAGGCTGTCTGGCGTTGGCTTGGTATGCGCACGTGTGCCGTATATACATCGAACGGGTGCGCTTGTGTGAGTGCATGTTTATTTGATAAGCTTCCGATGTTTCGAGCTAGGTATCCGGATGCTTTGTCATCGAATATCTTAGATTGCGGCCCACCCATGAATGGATGCACATATGTAGGTGTAGGAGACTCCTCCCGGAATGCTTACTCGTAGGTATTTTATTTCGCACTTCCATGGGAGCTAACTTGCAATAGTTTCGTAATAAATTCCGTCACGTTCTTATGAGTAAAACTTTTTCTCTAAAATCATATACATTATTTGTAAAGACTTTTAAAAATTTATAATATGAGATTGATTCGCAGTTTGTTATAGCTTTGTAATGATATTTTTTGAATGATAATATTTAAAATTTTTCCTGTCCCTTTTCTTTTAGTCTTTTGAATGTATTTATGAATTTTCAAACTTTACCATGGGTTAGATTGATAACAATCTGTAGGGAAGTTTGCAGTAGGTAACTAAGTACCTATTGCAGCAATAAGTAAGGATTAGGCCTTTAATCTTCAATTCTTAGGGAGGCCAATGACAAGAATAATAGCCCGAGGAATTGTTTGGAATAATTCCCTCCGCCGAATTCCACAACCCCACAACTCGCCGTAAAGGAAAATTTCATCCCCACCATCTGGATGAGTGGCGATCTACTACGAGTGCGTTTCTCTCGTAACTTCTTTCCGCGCACCACCAGTTTGTGGAACCAGCTACCCTCGGCGGTCTTTCCGAACCGATACGACATTGGATAAACAAGCCTATACATACCAAAAAGTCCGGCAACGCTTCCGCGACTCCTGCGGTATCGCGATGGGCAGTGTTGATTGCTTTCCATCAGGCGACACGCTTTCTCGTTTGCCCTCCTATCCTATAAAAAAAATGAAAAAATTAATAAACAAATTTATATTTTTGTGGGTGTAATGATTATCGTGATAATGATTGATAAATGAAAAAGTTTCAAAAAGAAGCATATTGCAATATAGCAATAGCAATAATATTTTAATCATTAATTAAAACACTATATAAAAATATTTTTCTTATGCTTAAATAAATATAACATGAACACATTTAATTAGGTTCCATAAATAGTGTATCAATGTCGATAGAGACAAATAGATAACATTTCGGATATGGTGTCACGGACGGGACGAACACCTGTGACTTTTCGTGTGGGCCAGTAACTAATGAGTATCTGGGAGGTACGCGTGGTACCTACATTCCAGCGATGGACTCTAGTGATATGGACAGTCAAAAGTTTTACTTAGCTAAGAT
Source organism: Baronia brevicornis (assembly GCA_031353405.1). Lineage (NCBI taxonomy): Eukaryota > Metazoa > Arthropoda > Insecta > Lepidoptera > Papilionidae > Baronia > Baronia brevicornis. The sequence goes on from JASFAT010004443.1 coordinate 1,932,146, forward strand.
CCGCGACAAGCAAAACAATAACAGAAAATTAATAATGTGTGTTTTTCCGTTGGGTTTAGTGGATTATTTGGAACTTTAAACCAAAAACTTACCGAAAATCGGCCATCAACTCTCCACCCACCAACCACTATACACAACGCCAAACACACACTATCACTTTTCCATCTTGTACACGACACGTGTTTCGCCCTGTCTACGGAAGACAACCGAAAACTTTTCGGTTGTCTTCCGTAGAGTCTACTATACCTGAAGATGCCTCGTGTTGGGGCGAAACACGTGTCGTGTACAAGATGGAAAAGTGATAGTGTGTGTTTGGCGTTGTGTATAGTGGTTGGTGGGTGGAGAGTTGATGGCCGATTTTCGGTAAGTTTTTGGTTTAAAGTTCCAAATAATCCACTAAACCCAACGGAAAAACACACATTATTAATTTTCTGTTATTGTTTTGCTTGTCGCGGATCTTAGCTAAGTAAAACTTTTGACTGTCCATATAGTGATGGATTTCCGCGAAGTAACGCCTGACTCCATTAATAAGACTCTAGTGATTCACAGATTTTATTGTTTCACTAGAAACTTTCTTGGGTTTAATATGAGTAATACTAATAAATGAAAAAATTTAATTTATTTATATTTTTTTATATATTTGATCTTTATGTAGATATCGATACAACAAGCAAAAACATAATAATACAAGTAATACTAATAAATGAAAAAATTTAATTTATTTATATTTTTTTATATATTTGATCTTTATATACATATTGATACAAAAAGCGAAAACGTAGTAAACCGCAAAATGAAAACATCACCAGAGCCAAAATATTAAGATTTCCGAAAAAATTATATCTGATCAACGCTGTATAAAATTATTATTGGTCGTAGAGCTGTCTCTTTCTCCTTTTGATTCGAATATCATTTGTTGTTTTTTTAAAGATATCTAGCAACTTTTTCGCGTTAGTAGAATTTTTATTAACACCTTCAATTAGGCTAAAAATGCTAAAACTATGGTTCACGTGTAACGGTACATAAGAGAAAAATTTACAACTATAGATTATAATGGCAACCCCTAACCAATTGAGCTATTGCGATTTAATAACAAAAAATTGCCAGTTATAAACTTCTTGTTTTACAATATTATCAACAATTTCACATTTGATTAATTTCGAGACCTTGCCTTTCATACGTTTCCAAAAATTTCTGTTATCTCTCACCTTTTGAAAAGTTTCAATAGCCGGCCAATTGTTAAACAATATTTGGATATAAATTTCGACGGAATCACGAATATTGCGGCGGGGAGATAACGATATTGCACAATGCGGCGTTTTTCGGCGGTTCGTCACGAATGCATAGGCCTCTTTTAATTAGCCTCATTGTTGTGTCACCACACATAATTGTACAGCAATCTTTACTTTCAAAAGGGACGAACGATACGTTGTTGCATCTGCCACCGATAGTTGGATTGTTGCGATCTTATCAACCCTCTTTCGTGTACCGCAAAGGCAATTTTCGTTCGACGGCCGCCAGTCACGTATGGTCCGGGCGTAGTGTCAAATTTTAATGTCGAAACGGTTTGTTACGTGACATGTCGCCGGTGGCGGCGGTGAGACCTCCGGTTTAGTTCTCATCTTTCACACGACCTTGACTGACCCACAACAATGACCACTGATCGCAATCGCATCAGAAGTCATCATAAACCCTTAATATCTTATATTAATATTAATGTCCTTCTAATATCTTCTAATGTCTTATATTAATATTAATGTTCTTAATTCTGTACACAGAACAGAAAAAAAAATTAGAATGGCACACATTAGTAATTTAGGCAAAAGGAGTAAGTAGCTCAGCTTGTTAGATCGGATTATGAGACCCGCTAGATATTATGCGGGGGTTCTTTAATGTCGAAGACACCTCATACCGTCTGGAATTATCATATATTTCGTATCTTGTGTAGGTATTTGTTAATGATCAATGATTTTAGTTGGCTCCTTAACTTTATTTTAATATGATTTTTTTTATTGTTAATACTGTGGAACTATGCATTTGCAGCGAAATCTATTGCCGCAATTACATTAGAACAGTTAATCGTTCAATTCAAGGTTCCGTTTCTGTGATGCGGAAAATTAATGTTAAACATGAACATAAATCACTTGTATGTGTTTATTATTATTATTGGACGACCAATTGGCTCAGTGGCGGGGCTCTCCACCCGCAGGTCAATGGTCACGGGTTCAATTCCCGCATCGGTAAAATTGAATATATTTATGTGAACTTATATTTAGCTAAGATCCGCGTAAAGCAAACATAAACAGAAAAATAATAATGTGTGTTTTCTACTGGAAGAAGTGGATTTACGGGGAACTTAAAGCAAATCTTAACGAAAAAACGGCCGTCAACAACTCTCCACCTCCTAACCACTAGCCACAACACCAAACACACACTACCACTTTTACACAATGCACATGATACGTGTTTCGCCTCAATACGAAGCATCATCAGGTATAGTAGAACACGAAAGTCTACGGAAGACAACCCCTTCTAAAACTTTTTAATTTTTCTGTTTTTGTTTGCTTGTCGCGGATTTTAGCTAAGTAAAAGTTCTTTCTAACTATCCACACAGTAATCGATTTCCGCAAAGTAACGCCTGACTCCATTAATTAACCTAAATACATATATTTACGTAGGGCCTACAGGTATTTATTCTGTCTGGATGAAGGCGTGATGGGTTTTCCCATTTTCTCGAGTAATGGGGATGTCCTTGCCCAGCAATGGGATATATGTAACATATATGGGCTGTATAAATAAATATAATGACATTAAATAATCATCGCATTAATTTGTCCCAATTACCTATATATAATATTACTGTGTATTTTTGTTACAGGCGTTAAAATTGCACAGTTACCCGAGTTTCGATGAGCTAGTCCAAGCTTGGGCCGGGTACGACTGGCTGCGAAAGTTCCCCTGGTTCCGCGAGGAAGTGCTGCCTAAGGAGAAAGTCCTCAACCAGTCAATGCCCGACGAGTACATGAACCAGTTGATGGTGAGTGTACAAATAAATCAAACGTTAATACCTACTTAACATATCGCAGTCTTGTTTGGAATATTATTTCCTATTTTTCATTTGAACGCTGTTGCCTTTTACATTGCATATTTTGAAGTAGAATAAAAGCAAAATGTCGTCTTTTTCGCCAACAATTCATAAATAATGTATTATACATATCTTATGTATATGGAGCAATAAAATATCTGGGTCTATGTCGACTTATGGCAAAGTTAAGGTTAGGTCCCCTAGTGATCCTCCCCTCCTATAGTTCTCAATTGTTATTGCGAATAACTTATAAATGTTATCAAACTAAATTTTAGTATCGACAGAGATTTAAATCTGAATCCCTCATGTCAGAATTCAAAAGCGCTCACCACTAAGCCAAAAGAGCCTCTTAGGCATATTTTGGTCCTGTTAAAGATATGTTTATCGCTATTAAACATTAGCTATCCTCACAAGTTGAGTAGTTATGCCGTAATCTTTACTATTAGCGAACGAATTGCAGATCAAAGATTGATTTTTATTACGCAGGATTAATGTAGATGTTTTGTTACTGATCATTCTGGCCCCAATGGCACCTTAGACGCACGGCATAAAAGTGGGATGGTCTGTCGGAAACCAAACAGTGGTTTACAAGTTAAAATCACAAAATTTTTTAATCGAATACTGTTTAATAAATTACGAATTCTCCAATCCGATCCGAAAGTGGCAGCCAACAACCGGGGTAGCATTTGCTCCTTGACCTAAAAGCAATGGGAATCAACCCCGAAGATACTTACACCCTGTTCGTAGGGTACGAAAGCTTCTGTTAGTTCAATGATTAAACATTGCTTGCCACCCAATGAGAGAATCAACTTATCAGCACGGGCCTGTCTAATGATAGTTACTATGCTCCGCCCGTGTTAGCTAACATTTTCTTTCAGTAAATAAATAATCAAATAACGGTTTTTCGCGTGTAATTGTCATTTGTTAAGATTTTTCGCCGCGTATAACTCTTATTTCGGCCACATTAACTGCGACGAAACCGGCTTATTTTTGCCGCTGTATCAATCGAAATTCGAAGGCGACGAATTCGCTGATGCCAAAACGTGCACGCCGATGAGTTTTTCAATCGATTTCAAAGAATCGACAGCGTCGGTGGCACTCATTGTTGTAAGCCGACAGTCGTTTTACGTGAGAACACAATGGTTTCGCAATGTGGACATTTCAATCCCACATTTCGTCTTCAAGTTCGATTTGATGTTGACTCGGAAGCTGATATCCATATTGTTTTAATTGTATTCATGAACGTTAGATAGCTGTACAACATGTCTGCGATATAAGTATTTTTCATTGACGACACTGTATCATCTTGTGTGCCAGTTACACTAATCTTAGGTGTAAAAAATGAGCCATTTTTCACCTTTTCTTTAATTTTAGTTTGATGTCTTTATATATAGAAATCGTTCCTAATTAGCTCAGTGGTAAAGCTCCCGCTTTTTGAGCTCACGGTAGATAGGTCTTAATATCAAGTAAATAATAAATCGAGTGCTCCACCAATCCGCCTTGGAAACGTGTTGTTCCTCTACAAATAGGGAGGTCCGTGCCCCGTAAAGACACATTCATTTATATATGGGCTGTGAAAAAAGGTCCGGAAAGCGTAGCATACTAATCAAAACGAAAGGCAACACCTAGCGTGCCTCACGCTCAATAAAGATGAAAATTGTAATGAATAAGATTACATTATAGAATCAAATTTTTATTGCCTGTGCATAAAATAAATGGACTAAATCCATTTATATCTAATTTACAGTAAAAATAGAAAAAAATTCACACTGTTCATGGATTTTGGCAAATTTTTTTATTAGAGTAGTATGGGTGTGGAGAGATTCAGTAGTGGACTATTTCAACTGTAATGATGATGATTATAATCACATAACGTCTGCTTATATTCATGTTTTTAAGAAAACTATTTTTTTGTTGGCAGGGTAAGATGGATGAAGTATTACCGCCAATGTACAAAGGTCTCAAGATGGTGGTCGCTGGCCTGTACGCCATCAGCAACGAAGGGCTCAACGACAACATAATTTCTGATGAAAGTTTGAAAGGCAGCATCAACCTTACCATGCACGATGTTCGGGCAGTTCTTTGCTTATTTAATGTAAGTATGATTTGACAAACTGAATAAATAGGTAGGCAGAGACCACATATCTCTGCTACGATCTCTTGCATCCTCCACACTCATTATTCTCCTCATGCAAGCCCGCCGGTTAAGGGTACTCTTGACCTGGCCTTTCTGAAAAACTTCGGCAATTTGGTCAAGGTATGGTTTCCGTGGTCGTCCCATACCGACCCTTCCATCCACATTCTTAACGTAAATTTATTTTGCCAGTCGTCTTTCATCCATCCTCTTTATATGCCCAAACCATCTAAGCATCCCCTTTTCAACATTTGTCACTGTCTGTCTGTCAATTTTAGGAGTGAAATATAATATTTAATGAAGTAATCTTAATATTGAATTTGATTAATTCTATTTCTCTATTTACAGGACATAATGAAGTCTCGAAACTTAGAAATAATGCCGCTGCCGGATTCAGAAATTCCAGACTTTAAAACGGAGGACAAATTGTCGATGGGGCTCCTCGTCTACAGAGACACCCTCAACTATTTGGAGTATCTGGCTCAAGTGTTCCAGAAGATGTACGAAACGGCACCAAAGCAAACTGATTGAGGCAGATAGTTCCGGTTGTGTTTAAATAGAATTAAGGTTTAAAGACCGCTAACGATTTTGCTGAGTTACTGCCCCAACTCCACCCGAATTGTATGGGTCGCCTACTGTATAATTATTGGTGCTTTTATTTAGGACTAAAACGTAACGTTCAGTTACGTCGACCCGCTCCTCAGTCTCTGTTGGTCCGATACAGAATCTCCTCCTAATAAAATTACACCTTTGGCTGTTAATATGTAGTAGAAAAATGTCTTTGCCATTAAATTGCCATTTTGGTCTAGAACGAATTAGTTCCTCTTTGTTTTTTTTTGTGTGTGTAAATAGTAACGAATTTAAAATGTATTATTTATTGTTTAACAGAGAACATGCTAAATTTTCCGATATCCTAGTCAAGGTCTTCTTAACTTATTTATTTCTTGCTTCAACAACACTTTAGTTTCAATTTCTTTGTTAATTGTATTATTATTATTAATATTAGGTTTTAGTGTTATGATATTTCATTCCACCAAACTTGATCAGTATGATTTAACTTGATCAACTTTAGTAAATTATTGAGTTAGTTCATAGTGACGATGCTGGATCATGGTGACTTTATTTTTGTTTGTTTGCGATTGTCTTCGCTGTCTTATCCGCGAGTGCTGCGGTCGAGGCTGCGTATTGAGTTATTTTAATTGTACATTATAATTCCTAATTGCGTTAGTATTAATTGACTCTTTGTTAACTATTTATACCACTGTTACAAAATCCAATGAAATATGACTAGCTTTAATAGAGCTGTTAATTATATTATTGTAAAGTACAGAGCCAGTGTATTTATGACTTAATATCATTATTTGTATAGTTCAAATAGTATTTATAGCGGCGGCAAACATAATCGCTATGTTTGTGGAATTAAATTATTATTACATTTACTTTCTCTGTGTTTTTTTTTAATTGACATTTCACTAATACAAATACAATTACACTCGATCGAGTGTAGTACGGAAAAACTAGAAACGTAAATTAAATCAATATATTTGAAATAGAATTTACAATATTTTAATTATTGAATTAACATAAGTATTATATATTAATTGAATAAATAATATAGTTAAGGACCACGCCATTTTCGCCGTGGATGTCGTTCGAGGAGTCTATGTAAAAAAATACCAAAATGTGAATAGCAGCGCTTAATTGAGCAATAGAAACCAATCTTGATCCCACATTTGGGGGATTTTGGGGACAACCCTCCCCCCACCTTGTCAACATTTCACTATTACAAGGGCTGATGTTCAACATCGGACTTTTATATATAAACTACAAATATCAAGATTGCCTAGTTTTACAATATATTCAGTTTTAAAAATTAATGACCAAAGAAAACAAAGTGTGCGTGTATTGAATACAACGAGCCCGAGTCAACACTGCACCGCGCTAGACTCGTTCCCATGAGTCGGGACTGGAAACAATTTCATATCTTGACACAATATATTCACAAAGCGACACATATTTGCGTTGGTGACTTAGCCGCTCCAACGAATTAGAGCGGGAGGCTATGGGAGTTAAAAAATAATAAAAAACCATCAAAATTCCTACACTTATTAAAGGATAAGTTACTTTAAGTTATTACATTAGGATTCAAATTTGTTTGACTATTGTACATGAAAATATATAATAGTTTTGCTTCTGCAAGCCGTTGAGCTGCCGATCAAACGGCTGGCCGTCATATTTGTTTAATAAGTTAGTAATGCCAAGTTGTCGCCGGGAGTCCTCTAGGTGTTAAGTTTGTTTTGTGGATTACTCGGAAGAATCAAAAAGTCTCCCAAGTTTGACCCCCTACCTTGTTACATATCAGTTTAGACGATTATGCGCATATTTCTTCGAATAAGCAAACTGAAATGGCAATAGGCTGGTAGACGAGTGCTGGAGTAGAGATCGCGTCTTGGCAAACATAGTGTGCCCTCTACGCTGAGCGGTTAGCAGAAGCTGAAAGCGTGAAGGCGAAGGTCAGATTATGTGGCGCGCCTTGGCGTAGACTTACGCATGTGTGTCCGTAGTGTACAGTAGTGGATTATCACAGGCTTGTTTATGATACACATATATAACTTAGGAAAGGGGTTTTCCGGAAGGAGAAACGAACGACTAAAGATTTGTAGGAAACCCAATGTTAAAGACATTTTATCGCGGGGTATGATAGTGGAGCCATAGACCGAGACGTCGTCTCGATTCAGGCTACGGTCCCCTCCACTCGATTCTATAAAGTTCACTTATACGTATAACGTATGCTACGTTAAGAGACCGAGCCGTCGTCGATGTTTCACATCTACCAAGCCTGCTATGACGCTTCTATTTTTTACACTGACAAACTTAAACTAAACAATAACTATGATTATAACTGTGACTTAAAAACTGATGTAACATCAGTAATATATATATATATATATATATATATATATATATATATATATATATATATATATATATATATATATATATATATATATATATATATATATATATATATATATATACAGGACATTCTCACCTGCGTTTCCAGTTTTCCATGTAGCCCAAGCGACATTTGCTCGTGCGACAACGCGACCTCGTCAATATGAAACACATATTTACATATTAAGCAAAGCTTATTGAATGTACCTCACCTACCGCGTCGTCTCGATTTCAGCAATATCGTTATTATTTGTACATGTTAAAAAAATGTTTATTTTATAAATTGTGGTAATATTTTACACACCGAAAAATACAGACAGATTTTCAATACAAATCAATTATTATTCACTTGGATGAAAAAAATCATGTTATTGCAAAAAATATTTTTTATAAAAAACAAACAAAACGTTATTGGTAAAACACTGTTTGCTTATGAAAATCTACCTGCTACATATATCAGCTACACTATAGGTGCCTTACATACATACAGGGTGATAGGATCGTTAATTTGCAAAAATTTGTTTTTTTTTTACAAATCATTACGCATGTCACTCAATTGGTTGTAAATAACATGTGCAACACCGTGGAAACACTAGTTGCGTTGCCTACATGTAAAAGATGAACTATAATGATAAGAAGAGAATGTGATAAAAGAAAGATCAGCAAGTGTTAAAATTGAAGCAGAAAGATGGGCTTTTAACATTAACCGAATAAAGCTCAGCCGAAAACCTACTTTTATTAGGTGCATAAAGAAGTGGGTTTTCTGTAGTATTTCTCCAAACGAGCTCATATATTTTGCAGAAAAAAAATTGGCAAAAATTGTGCAATGGTTTTATTATTTTATTATCAATTGATTGATTATGATCCTCCAATATAATATAATCTTAAACAATATTTACATAAATATGCCTCAGTTTAAAAAAAATAATTTCAAATGTTGCTAATCGATCATTTGAGTTGAACAAAAAAAATTGAGTGTACTTCTTCAACCCATGACAAAATTGATAATATAGTCAAAGAGTAAACAACAATGAAGTATTATTATACACTGAACGGATAAATTTGCATGCAAACACAACTTTGTATTTCATAAATGTCATATTGAACTTTAACCAAGAACACTTCCACAACACGATCGGCCATATTATTGTGAAGTGCTTTGCATTCATGGTCATCATTTTAATCTCCTATGCCATCGGTTCTATAAAACCAATACCGCATCAATTGTATCCGATGATGGGACTAGGTGGCGTTACTAGAGAGAGACATATGTCCAACATTGGACCGCCTCAGACTGATAATGTGACTACCATGAAATAATATGCATGCTAACGCGCGTATTGCATTTGATAGTAAAGCAAAATTACAAAATAAAGCAGGAAGGTAAGAAAAGGAACCTTTTTTATAGAAAAGATCAATCAAATCATTTGATAACAAGAAGTCGTCGCCTTTGGACATTATAACTCCAAGGGTATTGTCGATACGTTGCCTAAATGAAGTTCATATGTGAAGGAGGATAAAAGGGAAGTATAAATTACTTATTATAAGAAATTATAAGAAGATTATATATTACATATTACTTCTTATAAGATATTATAAGAAAGGAAAATAAAAAAAAGATTTGACTTTTGGCTCTCATCTCTTATCGAAGAAAGGGCAAGTAACTAAGATACTATTGAAAAGTCAGTTTGCTGCAGATGTGTGATTCTCTGTTAGGTTGGTAGTCCTGTATTATGTTAAGCACGTGATAAACAAATTTTTTAAAAAATATTTAATTTATTTATACAAAACTTAAATTCTGCATATTAGGAGGTAGGAGTACATTTCCATTAGGAGGTACGTTGATCTACAAAAACTCAAACTACATCTGTTGGAAACTGTAACGTGAATGCAAAAGAAAAATCTCAGACGTTTCAGTTCACTTCGGACCTTTCTTTTACCACATCCTGATCAGTGATATACCATTTGCCCCATGAAATATTTTGAACAGTTTTTTTTTATGGGTAGGAGGGCAAACGAGCAGGCGTGTCACCTGACGGAAAGCAATCAGCATCGCCCATAGACATCCGTAGCGCTATAGGCATTGCGGAAGCGTTGCCGACCTTTAAGGGAAGTGCCATTATGGGAGTGGGAGGGGGGAAGGGGAGGGGGGGTTGTTGGGCCTCCGGAGCTCAGACCGCTCACCGTACGAAGCGCGGTAACTAAGCTATCACTCAGACGCCGATTTTCTGTGGAAGTATGGTACTTCCCCGAGCGAGCCGGCCCATTCATGCTACAGACAAATAATATGCCATTCTTGACAAAGTATTCGTCTGCAGCGTGGCTCTACCACTTACAAAAAGTTGGACCCTAAAAAGGCACAAAATATTTTCACATTCGTTTAACGATCCGTCGGCGAGTCACAATGGCGTTTAGGGCGCACCGAACGCGCATGCGCTGTTTATCTCGCTCACGTTCCCTTGTTTTATTTATTAGAAAGATTTATTATTTAGTGTAGCTCACACACGGCGCGTCACGAATCCGGGACGAAAAAAGCAGTGTATGTTAATGCGGTACCCGTTCGCACGTGACAATCTCTCCCTTAATCATTCGTACGCTTAAATTAACCTCTTTGAGACATTTAAAATTATCTCGTTTACTTCCTGCGTCGTCGTTAAAAACTCAAGGTCCGGGTGACCACCACCACGGTTGACAATAAAGGTACCACGATGAGGTTTATCTGTACAATATTTGCTATATACTCGTACATTGGAGCGCCAATCGGTTAGGAGTTAATTTCTCTGCGCAGAGCAACTCATCTTAAAGGAGAAGTAGACTGCGGCAGGTTGACGATGATGAATTTAATATATAATTTTATTTATAGAAATATTTCAATTACATATTTAGAAAATCGCGTAGTGCGTCGATATTCACTTCTTCAGAAACGGGAAATCACCATAGGCAGCACAGTCATGTATAAAAAAATCATTTATCAACACATTAACATTTATAAGTCAGATTCTTAATTAAGAATCCTTCTCTTTCGTGTAGGTATATCTAGATTAAAAATAATTTTGCTTGTATAAATCAGTTTACGTAATGTGATTTTCCCACGAGGCTCATGAGCTACTAAAAAAAGAAGTCAATATATTCGATTGGAGTCATACTTGACCTGCGCCAAACCACAGGTCCGCCGTGACCGAGTAGGCAAACACACGCACAAAGAGAAGACACTGATGGCCAACAATCCTTGTTTGACATTATCTGTGTACTTTGCGAGCCCTCAACGCAAATAACCAGCGACAACCTCACGTGGATTTAGTAAAGCCGGAAAGAAATCAAGTAGTTAGAGATATTCTTTTTGTACAATAACTCATGAATGTTAAAATATTATTTTAAATCTTAAAATTTACAAATAAATATTATTAATTCATAAATAATTAATAATATTTATTTATTTATTTATCACTACCTACTGTATATACAAGGTTGGGTTACCGATGGTTTCCGAATTAGGTGTACGGCCGGCCATATTTCAAGACCCATACTTATAACTTATATATCGATCTTAGCTATGCAAAAGCTAATTTATATTAATTATGAAAGACAAAAGAGAAGAAATAAAGAGTAATGGCCTCTTTAATTATTTTATGTTTAATTTTCATTTTTATATTTTTAATTAATAGTAAAATATTCCCAGTTATTTATAATTACTAGTGGTCGTTCTGTAAGTAACATTCGATCGTAGTTCTCTTCTTGCCCTCATGTTCCATATGTATGAACTTTAATTGTACCAAATCTCACACAGTTTTTTTCCCACATTAATATACATGTAGATTATTAAAAAAACAAAAATATAAGTATTTCAAAAGTCGTATTCACTCGCTTTTTATCCTGTCTCTCTGTTCTATATGTATTTTACTATCGATTTTAAGTTTGCATTCCGATATGCTAGAAAGTTAAAAAGTGTTATAGAACAGAAGAATAATGCAATGCAAAAAGATTAATTTTATCTGTCTCTTTGTACATTTGTCTGTTGTATTGTATGTTTTCTCGATCAATACGATAATGGAATAGATTTTAAAGTAACTTCGCGACGCACTAAATAATTTAAACTTGAAAAATTAGAACTGAATAATACTGCAATATAAATTTACTTTTTATATTTTTTTGATCGTCTATAAAAAGCTTGATATCTATTTCAAACTTATTTTCGGATGAGCTAGACACGTGAAAAATGACTCAAATTATAAAGTAAGAGAAATATTAAGGACGTTCAATGTATGAGTAGTTTGTGCATGCACCCCATTTCTTTATTATTATCATACATTTAAGTCTAGTAATTTTGAATTGTTGTATATACATATATTAAAATATTATACGATAAGTTTATATTTAAAATAAAATGTAATAAAAATTAAAAATAAGAGAGTTAGGTAAAAAGGCTTTATAATTTAGCGCATGCATTAATACTGCCCTGAATTTAGTATTCAAAGTGTCTTATCTTATAAATATACTAAATACGAATCGGTTTGACATTTTGGTACTTAAAAGTGGAATTAAATCAAACCCAGACAGGATTGACGACGAGCGATTGCAAGCAATTATCTTTTCGTCTCCTAAGGTCATACACGATCCGCTTATAAGACGTCCTTGCCTTGGCTTGAAATCGAAAAGACGTAAGCGTCCTATGTACCCATATCGACATAGTACGTTTTATCCACAGCGTTGCGACAACGCTCTCCAAACTATGACAGGAAGTACAGCGCATGCCTTTCTCCAGATGTTGTCAAGCGGTGGTAATATTCGTTAGATAAATAATATAGTTGTTTGAATTTATGTATGAAAAACTAATATAAAAAATAATTAAACGTAGTAAAGACATGCATGAATGTAACGGTTAGCCTGGACAAGTACCTATCACATCGTCTCCGAATCACGGCAATAAGTAATTTTTTTTCTGTGTTACCGTGTTTCGTACGGCTAAATCCTTTTTTCCTCCCATTCTTACCTCTTACAATTTCTTTACTTCCCTCTTCTTCTTCTATTGATTTCTACTACCACTTTTCTATACACATCTATAAGATAAATAATGCATCTGCAGTGGTTTTAGTAGTGTAAATACTATGCGACGGTATTACTTATACACTATCGTTGGACCTGCGTGCTCGTTCTCCTAACTCTTCAAATAAAAGATAGTTTCTTCTTTCTTTAAAAGAAACATGCCTTGCTACCTACTAAAAACACCGCGATGAAGAGAGTTATAGAGTAGTTTTTGTGTGGTGTGAAAGTTTTCATCTTCCTTTTAACGACTTGCAAGCGATAGGTCCACAAACTTTGGACAACTTTAAAGTTTATGATTCGGTTAGAAACGCTTATCTTCATAGTAAGATATCGCTAAAACACCTGCCTAGGTGCATCATTTTAGTAGAGTATGGTAGCGATCTAAAGTATAATCAGTTAAATACCGCGCCCCAAAGTAATATCAGTGTGGAAAGAAGCGCCATATACATCGTTAGTTAATTGCTAAAGTAATACATTTATTGCATTTACTTCGATTCGTAACCCCTGATAAGCTGACCGCGGTGTCAAGGCAGGTGGTACTAATAATTACTACAAATGAACTTACAGGATATTTAGTTAATCGTTCACTTTGTTCAAATAATTATAAAAACGTATAAAGCAGTTTAAATAATAATAAACTATTATATATAACAATTGCTTCTATTTCCTTTTATTGCATCGAGGTTATTCTGTATTTGAATAAACAATTAACTAATGACTGAACTGATAATTTCAAAAGGCTTTCAATAACATGATTTTTGTCGCATTGGTACGCAATAAATGGTGATATTAGTTTTCAAGCTTTATTCTATGACTTAGTTCCGTACAATCAACAGCCTACGGCAATTCATTGCTGAACATAGGCCTCCCCCAAAAAGCACCACCTAGTCCGATAGGTGTTCTATTGAGATAATACTAGCAAAACGGTTTGAAATTTTTAAAAATCTTAGTTATTCTTTTTGATCAAAATAGAACTTTGTTCGATTTGAATAAGTCTATTTCCTCTCTATCTCTCTATACTTAAGAAATTGTCAGTTATAGAGGAGTAATCAGTTAGTTGAGCAATTTTTCTTTGTCGGGTGTTCATTATTATTGTCATTTAGTCTAATGGCAAATTTTATCACGTATTTTTAACATAAACCACCTTATTTCAAAACGATCAAACAAAAACTAAAACTGTAAAACTATAAAACAAAAATTGACTAATATATTCTATTAAATATATTATATAATAATTAATAAAAGTTTTGTAAAGTAGTGCTTCTGCTTAACATGGCATACATGCATACGTCCCCTTAAGATATTAAGATTACGCAAATCTTGATAACAAGTCTATATTGCAAATAACTGTGCAGCATTCGGGTATATTACTTCAATTTAGGTCACTGTGTGTCCGGATGGAGAGGAATTCTTGTGTCGGAGGTTGAAACTGAGCATTCTCACGACCCTAAATGACAATGTAATGGTCGCTGATTCATACTTCTCGCGTAAGTGCAAAAGAAAGTAATGATGTGAGCATATTTTTAAATTCATTAGAGCCTCCATATTAAATAATTGCAACGATGAATCACCAAGGTTCGCCGCTCTTCAGTTCATACCTATAACATAACAGTGATGAGATTGAGATTATATCAAAGAATCCTAATGAAATCGTGTTTATTGCTTGTTTTTGAGATAGATTAGGCGAGAGAATTATGTTCGTAGTTTTTATTCGGTTTATATACAACCCTATGTATTTTGGTTTTCGTCGATTTGTTTGTAAATTGTTAGCACTGGTGATAGAGAAAAGTCTATTAGGTGGTTATGAAAGAATAAATTAATGTACAGAGTTATTTAATAAGTTTCTTTTATATTCCTTCATTTTGTCTATCCTATCATTATTCAAATCTTACTTTACTAGGCTTTGCTTTGATGGCAATTAGTTACTACTATGCCAGTGTCAAGTAAAATACAATAATATTAAATCTTTTGAATTGTAACTAGTCAGCTTGTCACGTTACGTCTTGATAAAATAGTGGCTATTTTACCAAAACATTCCATGGACTTTTTCAGTCAACTTAAAAAGTCACGATACACGCATTTATTTCATATTACTTCACTTATAATTTATTATTCAATTGAACTATATTGTATAATACGCCACCATAATTAAACAATTTAACTGATAATAATATAAGATTATAAAAATGAAATAAAAACACAACGTCACTGATGTAAGTTGGCGAGAAACGTCCTACTCAAATCTTACTCTAAAATAAATAACAAATCAGAATTATTATACTACATTAGAGTCTTCAAGAAACAAACCTACACATATCTCCAAGATATGCTTTTGCAATGGCTATGGTGTCGCTTCTGCAATGCAAAGGTGTGCAGCGTTGATTACTTTCTACCAGGAAACACGGTTGCTCAGTTGCCTTCTCATCTCATGAAAATAAACGTATCGCTAATGTTTTTGTTATATTGTAAATATTTATTTACAAAATTTCTTTTACTATGTTAGAAACTTGTGAATAGTGAAATGGAAAGTATAATGAATAATGTTTATTTTTAGTTATTGGATTTAGACTATATGTTTATCCACTCCACTTCAAACCCAATAAATTGCTATTATGTATGTTAAAACTCTATTAAGCGATCATACTTTTTATTATACTTCAAAGAATAAAAACTCTTTGATGTCCATTCGAATCATTTCATGTTTGTTATTACAGATGTGGGTTCATCGGAGTAACGATTAGATTCATCTAGCGAGGCAAACAGCGATGATTGTATATCCCGGATTTTTTTACGTATTTCGCAGCAAGAAAATTGCAATCCAGTGAAGTTGTGAGCCGATAGTCACCAATCGGAAGTTGTTAGAATCAAAGCTTACCGAAATACATTGATTAATTTTCTTTTAAATTATTGCTAGACTTTGACACCAGATGTTTTAATGAAGTACCGAATAAACGATAACAAACGCCAATTCATTAATGAGAAATACTAAAAGAGTAGATCGGGATTTGGCTCCTAATCTACTGCAATCCAAAGTGTTAATTTTGTAATGAAAGCTACTTTTAACAGTGTGTACAAAACATAAAGTATTAACTATTTAATACGTCAGTACAACAGAAAGTATTCTGTTTAGAAAAAGGTTGAAAATTTAAGCATTTTGAATTAATTGGCGATGATAATGATTGATTCATATTAAAATATCATCCATCAATCAAAAATCAACCTAAATGACTGACTGGAAAACTACCAAGGTATCGGAGTCAGTGGCCCTGGATCGGGAATTGTATCTACATTGGGATAAATATAATATATGTATAATACAAGTATATGTATGTTAATAATTTATATATATATATAGATATATATATAAATTTTCCATCGCTTAAGCGGGGTTTGAGGAAACAGGGACAGCCTTCGTTGCCGAATCATTGACGTTATTATCGGGAAGTTGTGATCATTCTACTCTAGTGATGTTTTAAAGGTCATTTTCCAACAACGCTATTCAAATCAATAAATGAATTAATTCAAAAAATGTTTTTTACTATTAAAACTTCTTTGATTTCATTACAAACATCAGTATTTTACACTGTAGAATAAAAAAGATAAGTAAAATATTCGATAATATCAAACAAAAAATAAAAAGTTTAGCCGGAATGAACGAGACGCATTAAATATTTCAAACAAAAGATAAAAAAACCTAAAACTATACAAAATGGAATTAGCCACTACAACTAGGTAAATAATTAGCATAATGTCGTATTGAAGGACACAAAAGAAGTACTAGGGTATCATAATCCTAAATGACAATAGGTAAAGCAAAAACAGGATTGTGAATTAGGAAGAATTAAAAAACTTGAAATGGAAATTGTTAATTATTATTTACACCCTCATACTTATAGCGCCATTCAAGGACTGCCTGCGCTCTGGGTGCAATAAACACACTAATGACGAGGACAAACATCCAGATTCAAAATAAATATTTATCCTAATTAATCAATTAAAACAATGCGAAAATCAAGCCTGCGACTCTTGTCTCGAAAATCAATACCCTTTGCTACCGAGCCAATAATATAATATTTAAACGAAAAATAAAATTCATAGTCAAAAGTTACATACATATTTATTACATCAGCTTTTCGCTGATGACAAGGTCATGATGGGCAACGCGGCACTCCGATTCTAATCAACGTCACCTCAGACTAACTTCTCATCACATACACTACACGTATACATCGCCCAAATAATCCTCCCTCTCCGACAACGATCCAAACTAAGACCTCGACCTCAGTGCTACTTGATGCTAGCTCCTCCTTTAGTTTCGTGATACATTTTATCTTTATAATGCAAAATAGGCGCACGTTGACATGGAATTGCGGAGTTTCAAAATCAGCCCATTGTTTTCTATCATGTGATATACAGCTGTTCCCTATTTCTTTCGGTCTTGAATCTTTCTTTGGTGTCGTAAGAGGCAACTAGATGAGTAACCAATAGACCAGTACGGGCAGCAGTATCCATTTTCTTTTACACATATAACCAAAATTAATCTGTGACCTCCAGTCCGTCTATGGAGCATAGAGATACGCCAACACCCTCGATATAAAAGCCAGTTTCACAAAGTGAACAGTTTTTCAAATTCAAATTCTTGAATCGTGTTTGTTTTAATTGACGAAAAGACAATGCAGTAAAGCTTATAGTCAACTGCAGACTACCGCGATGATAAATGGACTCGAGACCAAATATTGATATATTGAACTTATTATTTTTTTAAAAGAACGCGAAAGAGCATTTGAGAAATACTTGCGTCGTTTCTTCTATCGCAGAACGCCCCGTTGCTTCCAACGCAGTGTTAATTTGTTAGTTTAAATTTTGACGTCAAAAATCAAGATGTATTAGTAGATACGTTGAAAAAAAAATTATTGATATTAAAACATAAAAAATACTCAATCAACGAAAGTGAATCAATTCAAATCTTTGGCAAAAAAACGAGATGAGTAATTTTATAGCATCGTTATAGACGGCTGTGCAAACTTACCGATATAACGCGTCAAGCTATCTTCGTCATTATCACATCACGCGCAAGACGTAAAATTGCGTGAGCTAAATTTTACAAATCGTAAGTGAATGGCTATTATCGTCCACATCATTTAAATTTTTTAACCCTGACCTTAAATATGATACAGCGTGTTTTCAAGTTCATTAAACCTAGTTCACGTTAGTTATATAATGTCAATTTTTGTTTTACAAGTTATTGAAGATAAAATACAGAATAATAAGTCATGCGCAGTGATTTAGTATTGTACACCACCACGGGTGGTGATGATCAGGCATGATGACTAAGGTGATGGTAAAAGACCATCAGGCGATAAGGCTTACCAGTTTAGGTAAACTAGAACAACAACAACAATAACTGTAGGTACTCACAACTACTGCACAACTCGCCATAAAGAAAATTTCATCCCCACCATTTAGATGAATAGTGATCCAGTACGATGCGTTTTTACGTACATACATATCATCATGCCTGTCTCCCGTGAGGGTAGGCAGAGACCACAGATCTCCATCTGCTACGATCTCGGCATACTTTCCTTACTTCTTCCAAACTCATTACTCTTCTCATGCAAGCCCGCCGGCTAAGGGTAGGTACTCTTGACCTGACCGTCCTTTAGCAATTTAATCAAGGTATGTTTTTCGTGGTCTTCCCCTTCCGACCCTTCTATCCACATTCGCAACGTAAATTTCTTTTGCCGGTTATTTTTCATCCATCCCATCTTCCATCCATCCATTTGATACGTTTTATGACATTGCAGTCTTTAAAACGAAGCCAACTCTTATCTCAAAAGTCGGCAACACATTTACAATGTCTATGGTGTTGCAGAGAGAAGACCGGCGTTGATTGATTTTCATCTTGCGAATGTTTCCTCATTTGCCTCTCTATCCCAAAAAAATGCATGTGAAATCAATAATATAAGAATGACAAAGGAAATTTTGAATAAATATAAAAGAAAATTTGAATAGGTATAAAAAGATAATTTTATTCATCAAAATTGTTGCAATGATTGCAAAATTGATAATTAGTGAATTCCTGCAATGTCCACGCGACCTCCCGTGTTGCTGTAAATATGAATCACGTTCACACGGGGACAAGTGACGATGACTCATTGCGCAAAGATTCACCTGTATCTCCCTAATACCCACAACATGACGGTCGCAATCAGTCTAAAGTCTAGAATATAAAACACACGCGAATAACTTCCACTGATTCACTACATGCAAATATACGACCCATTCAATGATTGTTTGCTTAATGAGTTGTACTGGCAAGATGCTAATGAACAATTTAATGTTTTCTTTACTATCGGAACTATATATCTTAACACTACCGGAATCACCATTTGGCTTTGTAATTACTGAAACTAATCTAAGTGCTATTAAAGTATACTTTGAAGCTGATTATGAATTTAAAAAAAAAATCCCATAGGTTTTTGCACTTGTCATTAGTCCGATTACGTTTAAAGAAGGATTTGAAAGCGTTGATCAAGACGTAAACAACTGTTTTCGTATTGATCGTTTTGTTGGTGATTTATTTGTTACCCTAATGGGGGCCTTATTTAACATAATACTTTATGTTCTTATCACTGCATTCAAACTTGTTAATGATTCGTTTAACCAAAATCGGTTGTCGAGAGATAAGAGCGACTCAAAAAGTGTTTCTTTTATTTAAGACAGGAGCATCTTTTTTATTATTTTTGTAATTTTTTAAGGTGACAATTTTACACAAAGCATCGTGTTTAAGCTGGTCGAAGATTAGATAACATTTGCTATGGAAATTATCCCAGCGGATAGACAAGGACTTGAGACAAAAATAAAGGAATTCCAAATGCGATGCGTTCCCAGACCCCTGAGTTTGCTTTGGCCGCGTTAATTGTTTCGTAATCTGTGATCGTGTGAATGTCTGTTTTACGATGACAACGACACTGTGTTTTCCCTTTCTTGTTTATTTACGTACAAAATGATGCGGCGTTATCGATCCAAAGGTTGTTGTGTTAGGCTGCCGTGTGCAGTTTCTTCGTTTCATCTCATTTTTTTTGTGTGAACTGGTTTTACACATTATTGGTGGTCTAGTTGCAATTCGAGCCTTAATTTCTTGTTTCAATGACCTTTCAATAATCTGCTATGCATTTAGCCACCCACTATGATAATAGCTTACAAGATTTTAATCTGTTATTTATAATTCAAAACATATATATAATAAAATTTATTATACCTATCAATATAATATATATGTACTCACAATTTATTTATCTTGTATAATATGATTAGTGCCTATGAAGGTCTTACGATGTCTTTTTTTTTCATAAATATTTTAGTCCCTAGCCTGCCTAGCGAGAATTTTTTTGAAACTTTCTTTACGCGTTTTTACGTGTTTTAGTTTTTTACTTATAAATTTTTTCTACATTTTATATTATATTTAAAAGAATCACTGTTAAAATAAACAATTTATGTAATATATGAAATTAATAAGAACTAGAGAATCTACTGACTTTACTCATATATGGCAAATTTCTTATTATTTTTTTAAATAATAAAGTTTTTCAAAAATATGTTTATTAATTAAAAAAAATCACTATTTTAATATTCGAATATAAAAACATCGATTATATTGTATTATAATGTTATTACGGAATCCGCCGGAGAACTTAAGTCACCAAAATACCAATCTGAGAGTAAGCAAAGTGAAGTGGCAATTGGCTGGTCATGATGGTCGCCTCAACCGATGCGAGCAGATGATACAGAGAAAGGAATGGATCAGATAACATCCGCAACTCAACCGCTCACCGGACGAAGCGCGGTAGCTAAGCTACCATTTAGACGCCGGTTTTCTGCGGGAGTGTGGTACTTCCCCGGGCGAGCCAGCTCATTCATGCTACAAACAAATAATATACCATTCTTAACAAATTATTCGTCTGCAGCGTGGCTCTACTTCTACCAAACGTGTGCTGCAGTGCCGCGTGTTAACAAACATGGTGTAGTCCCTCGTCCAGACGGAGCGGCGATCTGCTTAAAGTGGCTGTTGGTAGGAATTGGAAGTGTGAAACAGAAGATCGGATTAGTTGACGCGTATTAGGAGGCCAATGTTAAAAATATTAAAAAACATAATGGTTCGTCCATTATGTTTTTTTTTTTACGGGATAGTAAGGCAAACGAGCAGGTATATCTCCCGATGAAAAGCAGCATTAATGATATGATGATATTTTAGTTTAAAGTCAGATATTATAGGTGAAGATTTATTATATCTTTGAACACATAACATACATTAAAATTTAGAAACAAAAATAGGGCACGGCAGAATATTATGACGAAATAACTTCACATAATTATTTCAATTCAATAATGATCATCATGAACTTAAACCACAAGTGTAAAAGCCGGAAGGTAAAACGATATTATAACGATGGTGTATTCATTGTAAGGGCAAATATACACCGACAATTTAATGATCTAAATTTGCGGTCGGTGTCAAGTTACGGGTGTAAACTTTAGGCGGCTTACTTTATGCTTTTTGGAGATCGAAGCTATATTAATGTTCAATGTAGTTCTTAATATATCGTCTTCCTGCAATGTTTCAAGGCAAACAGTGATTTTTTTCTCCCGATATCTAGGGAAATGGACATTAACTTACCACGCTTGTCCAAAACAGCTTGGTCCAAGCCTGTCCAAGGGACATTCAGGTACAGGATAAATCCCTCCTTATAGGCATATTTTTAATACAATTCGGGAATTGAACCTTTGATTCTCAGTGGTGGCTTCGCCACTGAGCCATTTCGGCAGTATAATATGATAATAGTAATAATAATTCTTTATTTGCATAATGTAAGGTGTAACAAGATGAAAAAAGACATTTAAAATCTCCTTCACATTGCCACTTATGGCGTACAAATTTCATTAATTATTTATATATTATACATATGTCGACATGTATTTAAATATTTTAAATGTAAATATAATATACATTAATACCACCCAAACAGTCCACTTCTGGACATTGGCCTTCCTTAAAATTAAGGGGTGTTGCCGTAATCCCAAATGCTCGAAATTGAAAGTCGTAGATTGGGGGTAAACTACTCAAAGTACTAAGTTCAAATCTATATTGAACATAAATTTTTTTTGTACTCAGATTAGGATAGGCCTGTTAAGGAAGGCCAATATTTAGAAGTTGACTACTACGACTCGATGTCAAACTCGTTAAATTATATAATGATTTATGAATGACCAGCACGTTACAAAAACTTTAAAGCATATAATTAGCGAGTGATCAATAAATCGCTTATCTCGTAAACCTATCTGTAACACATAAACAAATAAATGTTCCTCAAACATCCGCGGCACCGCAAAACGAAATTCCACACGGGAATGTCGTGTAGGTCAAATAAAAGAATTCGGTCCTTTAACAATAACATAATCGGATGCGCCAGCGCCGGCGCCGCTCCGGCGACTGCTTAACACAATGCCACCAAAATATAATAAAATAGATATATGTAGGTAGATATGTACTTACGATGGTACGGTGTGAATTTATAAATGATAAAGACTGGGAAAGTGATCATTATAACCACTTATTTTTCACGGCCCACATATGTCCCACTGCTGAGCATGCCCCCTCCATTTCTGGAGGAATGTACAATAACCAACCACACTTGTCCAATGTGGATTGGCGGGGTTACCAGACTCGAAAAAAATATGTGTAGCCCAAAACATATATTCATTCCGATGCGGGAATCGAACCTGCGACCTATGACTATGTGGGGTGGGGTCCCACTACTGAGCCAATTGGTTGTTCATTACTACCATACATTTTCTTAATTACTTTTGTATATATTATTTAAAGTATCACTCCTAAGATGATACATGCTTCATATTTTAAGTATCAAAGTATGTCAGACAAGAAAACTTTTATGAAAGATATAGGCAAACGAACAGGCGTCTAAGTCATGGTATGAACACGTGCTAAGGGCACCGCAGATGCGTTGTCTATTTTGGGATGAGGATGTAAATAATTGATGGGAAATAAAAAGTAATGAGAGTGGAAGAAAGAATGAAATGAAGAGGAAACTTACTGTACACACCGAAAAGCTGTTACTTGACGTCGATATTCTTTGAGATTGTAGCACCCAAGTGAGTCAGCCGATTCGCACTTCTATGGTTCTATGAGGAGGAAAATAGTTAATTTATGTTTACTGCATTTTATTATAATTTTTGTCATGCATTAATATTAAAGCATAGGCATTATTATGTTAAAATTAAAAATA
The DNA here is from genome assembly GCA_031353405.1 of Baronia brevicornis. NCBI lineage: Eukaryota > Metazoa > Arthropoda > Insecta > Lepidoptera > Papilionidae > Baronia > Baronia brevicornis. Next base: position 1,955,667 of record JASFAT010004443.1, read on the forward strand.
TATTTCATAATATAAAAATAATGTGGCATATTTCTAAGTAACGTATTAAATGTCTAGTTGTCAAAATCATGCAGACCACCGTTGTAAGAAATTAGCAATACAACCCGTATCGTCAGACGAACCGTTTCCTAATTAATTGGACGTAATTAATAAAGCGTCTAAAACAGACTCCTCCCAGCTCCCGACCGATCTTGTATGTTAGATTATTTTATTTGTTGTACCCAAACTGGTACAAGGCCTTTGAAGTAGCTAACGCTTTTCGAGAGCGCCACTATACCTTCTACAATAAGGCATAGAATCGATTAGAGGCATATTAAAAAACAGCAAAAGTGAGTTAATCGTGGTGTGTATCTAAAGCTTTTTTGTTACAGCATTCCGGACAAAACGCGCGTTGTAAAGAGCCCCCGACGATACCACCCATTCATAAGGACAGTGGTGACCTATTGAGAATGAATATCGCTGTCAAAGTGAGGATGTGCCTTATATTTTCTTAACAATTATTTTTCACAATTTATATTAGTTTTTAGTCACATTACCTATTTGCAACATTTATCTATAATTTGAGCCTACAAATTGTACGCTGTTCATTCATGTAGGCACTTCGTATAAGAATCTTTTTATAGGCCCATATATGTCCCACTGCTGAGCATGGGCCTCTTTCTATTTCACGGCCATTTCTGGAGGAAAGGACGTTAATACACCACGCTTGTCCAATGTGGATTTGGCGGGGTTACCAGACTCAGTATAAATATTTGTTATCCATTCATATATATATTTCGATGCGGGAATCGAACCCGCGACCGTTGAATTCGCGGGCGCAGGGCCCCACTAGTGAGGCATTTGATCATCAGGAATCACTTAGGGCTTCTCAAATATTCCAACTTAAATACTTTTACACTTTATTTTTCAAGACATGACTACTCTCATCAACACACGGGACGATATAACAGAAAAACCATTTATTTCTTTTATAATTCAAATTTATGAATTATCGCACACTGAAATATAAGATTGTTAAAAAAATATAATGAATTTATATTAAGGTTTTATTAATTTACAATATTCATTACAGTATGATTAGTTGGCTCGACCGGTCTCCTACTTTTTTCAGCATGATTAATGACCGAAATGCGTTTAAATAAATTAATCTTCAATATATTTCTCTAGCGGTAGATTATTCAACCTTTTCATAAACTCTTTCAAATGTTATGCCCTTTAAATAGCTATAAAAGTAAATCCATTAAATATTAAGCAGATGGAACAGTAAAATATATTAAGCGAGGAGCTTAGCAGCGTAATTTATTAAACATAAAATTGTATTTTACGATTTAGCAAATCCACGTTAAGGCAACGCGTACAGAAGCCCACACGCGCGTCCCAGGCAGCCTCTTGTAAAATCGACTTTGGGATTGGACGACACTTGGTTCTTTTGTTGGCGTGGCCTTGAAGGGCCAAATTTACGATCGCACCTCGGACTCACATAATGAGCGTCAGCAGCCACTATTAACACCTCCAAGTAATCAATGAAGATGTAGAAACTGTGACTTAATGACGAAACATTACATAAAAACTTTTTATTTGATAGTCGTGATAATGAACTTCGTGTAACAAGATGATGAAAGTTTGTATGAAACCTCAAATATTTTTGTTTATATAATTTTATTTTCGTTAATATTTATATTTCATATGTGATGAATCGAAAGCTTTCGCTTGGAATACAGCTTGTGGATTGCAGATTTGTTAAAAATCAATCTGCGATTCGTTTTTGCCGCGAATATCATCCCCAATCATCTGGATAAGTTGCGATTAAGTACGATGCGTTTTTCTAGAACCTTCTTACTACGCACCACTACCATGTGGTATCAGCTATCTCTGGCGGTGTTTCCGAAGCGAATTGACATTGGAACCTTCAAAAAACAAGCCTACACTTTTCTTAAAGGCCGGCAACGCTTCTGCAAAGCCTATGGCACGAAGGATGTCTGGGCGACGTTGGTTGCTCTCCAACAGGTGACTCGCCTGCTTGTTTGCCTTCCTATCTCATAAAAAAATTAGGTCATAAGCACAATCCTAACAAATTGAGTTATTGTTTCTCCACATTTGTACTAGTACTATATTTGTTTATACAACTAAATGTACAAAATGTTTTATGACAGTTTTCGAAAAGCTCGCAAAAGTGTACACGTTGATAACTATAATGGTCACTAGTGCAAATTAACAGACTTGTTTGGACGTGATCGTGCTACACTTGACATGTTTTTATAATTGGGACGCGTTTGAATAGCAGCGGCCTTTTAGTTCGCAGAGATTTGAGCTGCGGTCCATGACCTCCACATGTTCTACCGTCTAGTCTATTTTATGGTCTTTGTTTACATAACGAGTTTCTTTTTCATCTTGTCAAAATACCTACCTAGTGTTTGTTATAAATAAATATTGAAAATTAAAGTTTTGCATTCTTTCATTCAATTCCTACTATGTATTAGTTCAACACTCTCCCTATATGTATATACCTATTTATATATCTTGTTCAAATTTTCAATCGTTAATAAAATATTTTTTATTCATCCACTCAAGTTTAGATACATTTTTTGTAAACTTGTATAAACTGTAATATTAATTTATTAAATTAAAAGTTGCGAAGCATGTAGACGACTGAATAAAGTAGAAATTGAATTGATTTTTTTAAAATTAGTTGTTCCAATGATTTTAATATTATTCGTCTTCCAAATGTTAAAGCAAAAGAGAGTTTTATAACTTTTCCTGTATCAATAACATGTAACATATTTATTTGAGATCAGTCAGTAGTTTTTCATGTAGGTATGTTTGACTAAGCTATTATCATATCAAATTGTTTTACTCTTTGACGTATAATTAGCAAATAGTTCGGAATTGGGGACAAACGGAACACGACCCAACACCTCCCTTGACACCTTTCAATAAATCCAATGTCCAAAACGCCGTTTATGATTTTTAAAAGATTTCCAACCGAAAGGAAAAAAAAAACAATTTATGAGCACTTCACCCCCGCTGTAACCATTCAAAGCTCAATAATTGTATATTCTTTTACGGTAGTGTGCCGTTCATTTTGTATAGTCGATGAAGGCAGCAACGAGTGAAAAAAAAGCATTCAACCAAAATCACAGGCGCCTTTAATCACCGCTATTGAGATCTATCGCGGGATCAAAGCACGCGCGGGGCCATGACGAAATCACCTTTCACAATATTGATGTAAGGTCCACTTTAGAATTGGAATTGGTCACGCTTGTTCACCTTTTTTGCGGCCAAGCGGATGCTCGTGTCAAACGCTTTAGTATTTTGAGTTTGTTTTGAAAATTCCTTTATCTGATGTATTATTTGCTGTTTCCTTTGTCAGGGCTGTTCATCTGCCTACGTCGTGGGGCGATTTGTTGGTGCTAAGGGTGCGCTGAAGCTGGTGCTGTCTTCTCGCAATAATTTAGATGTCAAATACCTGGTTTTTGTGTGGGCTTAGAGGATGCGGAGATCATTTCAGTGTTATTTATGACTTTGACAGCACTTTGAATGTTGTGTGAAGGAATTTGCGGCGGCTTTGATGACGCGTACGTACTCTCTTAGGTGGCATTTCCGTTAATGTAACCAAAGGTTTTATGCAAGTGCTACATAGCAGGCTATATATGTATTTGGGTTAATTATGTAGGTGTGTCTGTTTGTGGCGGAACCATTAGGCGTGCCATTTGTCTATTAACGTTGCGATCCTTCTTCGTACGTTCAAGTTACGTTCTTCCTACAGATCGTAATTTATAAGTTTTACTTCATACTAATTGACCCAACTGGTTGGTGTACTATTTTACTTCATTATATACATATGTATGTACATGACAATTAAATATATTAGAATAATAATTTGTTATATAATTTATAAATACACAGTTTTTTAATATGGAAAATTAGTAACTACATTACACGTTTATTCTCCTCTCTGCTGTCTACTGGAAAATATTTCATTTTGAAATGCCTAGTAGTAGTGCCTTTTTACTAATATTTATTAAATATAGTTTTAGTATATCTTTTTTCTGCATGCGTAAATCAATAAAATAACAAAAATATTTTCTTTATACTTTAAATTTTTCGAATTAAAAGTACCCTTAACCTGCGGGCTTGTATGAGGAGAGTGATGAATGTTGAAGAAGCAAGAACATTGTGCCGAAATCGTAGCAGATGGAGATCTGTGGTCTCTGTCTACCTCTACGGGAAACACGCGTGACGATATGTATGTATGTATGTATGTAAGTTCTTAGGGAGCAGAAGTTTTTATTCCATTGGTTTCATAATCTAAATACAGATTAAATTAAATAAAATATTTAATAAGTGAACATTTATAAATGTCTTAAAACAAAAAAAGAACACTAAATATGCAAAACCTATAAAATAAATTATCCTCAAAAATCGTATTAAGAGTACTCTAACATATGAAGCTCTCTATTTATATTGTATTTAGAGTACTCTATCATATGTAGCTCTTTATTTTATATTGTATTTAGAGTACTCTATCATATGTAGCTCTCTATTTTATATTGTATTTAGAGTACTCTATCATATGAATCTCTCTATTTTATATTGTATTTAGAGTACTCTATCATATGAATCTCTCTATTTTATATTGTATTTCCCACTTTTTCTCGAAATATTATACGTTACTAGCACTTTAATTCGTGTAAACTTAATTTTCTCTTTATTTTATCTTATTTATTATATTTCATTCCTTAAAGAAAATTTCCCCTCTTCCTTTTTATCAACAAAAAATATTTTAATAGGTACTAAAAATATGCTTAGTGTTATTTTGTGAATTCTTTCCGATATTTACAAAAGTAACTTATACATAGTTAACTTGATCAAATATCATCGAATATCTATTATAAATAAAAGTACTAAAACAGCTCGTATACAATCATAAGATTAAAAAGAAGTTAACGGATGTAACTTTAGTTAAATATAAAAATATTATGCAATATTTTCAAGTCATCGCTATATTTCGGCAAGATTTCATCATGTACGATGAACACACGAATTTTTGGTCAAAAAATATTACATATTACAATTTTAATACCTTATGCAATATTGACTATATACTCGTGACGTATTTTCAATTCAAATAAAAATTTAAATAGAATTTAAAAATTTGACATTTTGACGTCTTTTCGGTGTTAAATCGTATTCTGGAACATACCCTTATTAAAATATAATCGTTCATAAATAATGAAAAATAACAATATTATCATGGTCTATGTGCAAAAGCCAGCATTCCGCAAAATTAAGTTACTAATGAGTTCCAGGACATAACCTGTACCGTGCTTTTAGTACAAAAGACATCAACGATCGCATGGCGTACCTATTTCTGCGTATCGAAAGTGAATATTAGCCAAGTATTTTCATTCTTTTTAAATACGAAAGTATTGTGTGAGAATATTAATGATAAGATTATATTGTTCTTTTACCTTTGCGGTTTTTTTATTATTTGTTAAATGCAGTAATTAGCTCAAAGCTTTTAACACTGAAAAAAAAAAAGATTATCATTACTATAAATCGATGGTGTATCATCGCATAATCTCTTCAAAATTTAACAATTAGTAATGTGACCTGGCAACATCTGCTGTCGAGCGTGCCTATAGACAGGTGTGATAGTCAGCGATGACTATGTATGCCTTGTAGTATTTTATATTTTATGTGAATTGTGTCTTTGCATCAATGGCGTATGAATTAAGAGTTATTTATCTTTCTAAGGTGTTTTAAGTACTAACTATATGAAAAGTAAGCTTGTTAGTCCTTTAATACCTTGATAAAAAGGAAATCTAATATTACAGCTTCTTAATTGAACGTTATTTAAGTGTAGCTTAAGAAATTTTTGTGTGTATAATTTTCTCATGTATTTTCCTTCAACATAAGCTCCGTGAAAATTCATACACCTGTGGATTTTAAATGTATACGGTTTCTAACTTTTTGGACTAAAACTTTATTTTATAGAATGTTTTTATTAATAAATTTTAGCCTGAAATAATTATATCAAGCCTGAAAATAAAATGACCAGGAATAAATACTAATAGGCTATAAAAATATGTCGTTAAGTACAATTAATGACCCATTATTGATGCGTTAGAAATAAATAAGTTATACTAATAGAGTACAGTAAAAAAATAAATAATTTTGTAAAAAAAATCACTCACACGATGGCGAATAGCTTATATATTTTTGCCACAATAGTCTTGATTTCATTAAATAAAAACGCATACAATTAAAATAATATAATATTTAACATAACCCCATTTACACCGAAAGGTTTCCATGTTTAAGAATGTGTCCCCTTCCTTGCGCTTTACAGTATTGGAATTCGATTTCGGATTTTCAGACCACCCTCAATTTAAGGTCGGCTGCGTAAATATTAGTCAAAATTAGTTTTATAATAGTTAATATAGTTTTATTTAATATATTATTTTTTGAGACAAGAAAAAACTGAAAATGTTGTTAACATTAACTGAAATTTTTTGTGTTAAGTATAACTTAATACAATCATTTAGAATTTCTTATTATATATAACATACAAAATAAATTTTTTTATAGTTTCTTAAATAGTATTTATAATTACTTCAATAGAAACAACTCAATCTCCGAAAAAGAAACAGATCCTGCAATATGGCATTACAAGTACAACAGGCTTATACGTTTTAAAATAATTGTACTCTATATCTTGTTTGTATATATAAATACAAATAATGAGGATTTAGAATAAATACCAATAAATTGTACACATATTTATCATGACCCGGGAATTGATCCTACTTTCCTTGGCTTAGAAATCAAATATTTCTGTACTTGGCCCCTTTTTGTTATCATCACTAGCTACGGTAGTCCACTGCTAGTCATAGATCTCCCCCATGGTGTTTAGCTGCATTTTATGTTGTAAAACTAAGCTAACACGCATCCTGCTTCTATCAATAGCCCTATATAGACCGTTGCTTCTGCAAGATTTGGTTTTCAATCTAACATCTATTTTATTAGTTACCTTTTAATTAACCAATTTAAGCAGTCTTTACACATACACCAATTATCGTAAAAATTCAAAATGTAGAATGCTTTTCACCAAAATATCAAATTACCCCACCAAGGAAGCCCCTGTCTAAATATTTGGTATCACAAAACCTATTAAACTGAAATATATAGCATAATGTGCAACACTACATTTGTATTCAAGTTGAATACAGGTTATAAAAAGATTATGTTCGTCATTTTAACTTCTTTTGTTAGAAAATTAAAAAGCTCGCGGCCGCTTAGAGAACACGTCACGTACGGACGCCATAATGTGTGCCTTCTATAAATTAAAAATATACTACTTAATATGTTACGACATTTTTTTTGACGAGTCCGGTTAGTAGTAATGACGACTTGAGAAATAAAGTGCTAACGACCTTGTCTTGGACTGAAATGATTCAAGAAATTGCAAGGATCAATATACATTCCATCGTCCACAGCAAATGCACTCCATCATAGATACAATACATACTATTTGCATATGAAAACGCATTGCTAATAAAATCAAAAATCGATTTCAACCCACCATAAAAAGGACATCAAAATCAATATACGATCAAAAGCAAAATTGCCACATAACAATCCGTCTGTCATAACAGATCGAAATATTTGAAGGAACGCATCATAATCCTAAACGCCACTTGTGAAACAAGAGTCTTTATAATATTATGACAATAAAAAAGTATTCATTGAGACAATAGTAGAGTTAGAGCCCACAATAAATTCTGACACGGTCCATTTATCACGCGAGATAATCATCGGGAGGCCTCGCCGACGTTCGTACACGGGGCGAAATTCTTCAAGGGTTTATTCACCTAAAATTTGTTAAATTTGTTCTTTAATTTGATCTGATTTTAATAAACACTTTTTTGTTTTGTTACCGCTCATACATATGTCTTAATGTTGAAAGCGGGGCCTCGCCATTTCTGGAGATAAATACATAAATTTTGTATTGAAATGAATGCAAAATTTCGTTTTTTAATGTCATTGTACAATACACAAATAAATGCTTTAAAAGTATGGATGAAATTTCTTTCTTTACATAATTTCAGTTATGTTTATTTTGTAATAATTTAATGTAAATATATTTCAAGCATAAGAAAAGCCTGTTAAAGCCATTTGAAATATGGACTTGAATAAAATTCTTATATTAAATCATAAATTAATAAGTGAAAACAAAAATATAATTAAATTAGTTAGTAGCCTCCATTGTAAGTTTAATAAGTATTCATTTATGTAGTACATAAAGGATGACAATCCAAGAAGGGTAAAAATAAATGTTGTATACACATATTAACGTCAAACTAAATACCCTTCCGTGTGTGACACCCAAGAGGCATAACAAATCAACTACAATGTCGGGCGACCAATCGCCAGGGCGGGAGCGGTAGACCGTCGCGCGGTTCTTTCACACACGGCTCTAAAGACACCACTCCATTTAACTTTTACGCCCAATTATTCGATCTATTATCTCCATATAAACATCCTTATTTACGACGCGTATATCCTCACCCGTTTTTATTGCCAATAAAGTATGAAATTGCGCATTAGTAAACCTTTCACATCCGACTGGCACATATCAGCGCAGCCGCATAACTTGAGATTTAGTTCGGTCGAGGTGTTTTGTGTTGCAACGAGGCTTGTGTTGCCCTCATGCGATATTTTTATGGCAATTTACGTTATAGCCGCAGTTTTGCTCACGGAGTTATAACTTTTTACCACTTTGTCAGCATTTGAAGTTTTTGAACCACGAGACATTATTATTTAGATTTTGTTGACTTTTACTGTATATTACTTTAGCCATACTTTGTTGTTTCTTTAATCTTAAATGAACCTTACTTAAAATATATAGTCAAGTCCATAAATAATTTGTCTATTAATATTCAAAGAAAGTAATATAATACTTTTATTTTATATATATTATATATTACTTAATAGCTGCAAAGGCACCACCAAAGGCATTATAACGGAACGTGGTATTGACGACCGCTTGGCTCAGTGGCGGGGCCCCCCGCCCCCGGAAACAATGGTCGCGGATTCAATCCCCGCATCGGAATAAATATATGTATGACCTACAGATATTTATTCCGAGGCTGGTAACCCCGCCAATCCACACTGGTCAAGCCTGGCGGGTTGACGTCTGTTTTTCCAGAATTGGAGAGGATCATGCTTAACAGTAGGACACATACGAGCGATGAAAAAAAAATTTTGTATTTTTTGTAAAATTTTGTAATTTGGAGTATTTGAAGGTTCCAATACCGCTTAGGTTCGAAAATAACGCTGAAGATTCCACACAGTGGTTGTTCGTGGTAAGAAGTTTCGAGACGAACGTATCGTAGTGGATCACTGCTAGCTGTAAAACTTTTCTTTGTGGCGATTTGCTTGATAGTGCAATTAAGCGACCGGAATTAATCTCGGCGCACTTTTTATAGTAATAAAACGATAAAAGTTGCTGCGAGCTTAGACATTCACTGCAAGCCATCTTGTTCAGATCGTCACTCCATCTAAACGTCGGAGTTCCTCACTAATTTCGGCCTCATTTCCGATGCTAATCCACGTGCCCCATGAAAATATGAAATAGAATGATATATAGTAGATGAGATAGAATTTTAAGTCTATATGTAATAAGTGTCTCCCTTTATTTTACATAAATGTCTAAAGATAACTAAAATGATATAATATAAAAACAATACACTTATTAGAAAGTTTTTAGAAGCTAAATGGTTATTTCCTTTCATCTCATTCATACGTTCTATAATATATAATAATATAATACTAAGTCTCATCGTCATAAATAATATATAAAAAAGTGCGAATCAAAAAGCCATTAGGTAAATACTGCAATTGGCAATTTAAATTATATAGTGTAGGATTCCTACAGGCGCCATAAAAGTTAAACTAAGAATATTGTATTTATACCATGATAAATGTAAACCAAAAAACCAGATTCTAGAAAATATAATACATGATCAATTAACATTATAAATGAAGAAGGTCTAAAGGCTGTTTCATGTAAAAAGTTGTTAAGGGTTTTATACATATTAACTGTGTATTATAAACTGTGAGTTATTTTAAACGTGTTTATATCCAATTATAATTAAATTGATTACCCCATTAACCTATAATACCAAGTTTTAATCATATTGCGTGCACGGAAGAGTGAGATTAGAATATAGTTGACGTTCATATGAATAAAAAGTGTAGAAATATAAAATTAAAAAAAAAACTATTGGAATGTCATCCACTGGAGGATCACTAGTAGATGCATATAGATAGATATGTGGAACACAGTATAACGTTTAACAACAGAGGTGACTTACATTTGGCATTAATTATTGTTATGATCGTAAATATGAAACTTATTTTGTTTGACGACAATAAATTCGCCAGAAGTGACACATAAAGGGTGCCGCTCTAAATTTTAAGAGCCAAAAGCAATGCCGCTAATATCTCTATTTCGGGAACGGACCCACATCGATAGGCAAACACACCGCCCAACTAAGGATTCCCACTGTGTGAGCCCAGGTGCTTGACGACTCGTCGCCTGATACCAGTGCCAGCTCGCGATAAATTAAGTAATTACGTGACAACAAAACTGTGAGAGATCGCGCCGTGGGCGAGACGAAAACCCGGGTACCACACGGCCCCCTGCCGGGAGAGGACCTCACCGAGCGGTAGGTAAAGGTATATTGAACACTCCTGTCACATCACACCGCCTTTGTTCACCTAAATTCGCCATCCCTTTTCGCCGGTTGGGATCGCACTCGTGGAAAGAGACAAGGGAACGTCGGCGAAATCCTTTGCTGTTCGTCCATCATTTTTCACGTCTTATTCAATAACTCGCTCGTAGTCACCGAGATAGTGATCGAGTTTTGAAATATTTCGATGGGAGAGCGATACATTCCCAAGGATATGGTGTTACTTCGCGTGCGGAATGCCGGTGCATTGTTATGGTTAGGTATATGCTAGAATGCGTTTCGAGGGCACACTTATTTGCAGTTATTTGAACTGCAAAAAATGCATTAATATTTATAATATGCATGAAGGATTACCTTAATTTGTAACAAAGAAGTATAATTTGCGCGGTACAACTGCGTATTTGTCCGAATCGCTAACCCCGTTTTAATTAAACGCGAAAGCACTAAAAACCGGATGTGGCACCTGAAATTGAAGAACATGAATGAATCACCCAATTCTCTCGTCCACATCGCTGCACACATTATTTGTGGGCCGCAGAAGCGTCAAGGCGTTACAAGTCCCGTGTAATGTCGTTTGCTTCTAACAATGTAACACCGTATGTTTGAAAACCCTTTGTGATTGTAATAATAGAACCCAAAACTTTGTTTGGTTCGACAATTGTGAGAATGATTATGCGCAGTCGGCTACTTTAACAGATTAACGCCTTTGTAAACTAACAGATGAGTTCGCAAACTGTTTATTGAATAGTTTATGAAATTAGGTACAGTTACAGCCATTGAGCGGTCGATGGATGCTGTACGAACAGATGCTAATCTCTAAAACAAAGTGGGTAGTTTTGCCAACTGCAAATATTTTGCGTTGTGTTATCTCTTGCGATCTGCCGTGTGGAGTTATTGTGTGGTACAATCGTTGCGAGTTTCGACGACAGATATTTATAAAAGCCATTTGTTAACAAAAGTGTTCTGTTATGTTTTTCATGCGGTTTTAAGTCCGATTCATTTTATAAGACACTAGCTGTTACCTTTATGATTTGCAGAAAATGTATATGTCAAAATATGAAAACTAAAACTGACGTAGCGTCCGCGCGCGAAAATAATAAGCAATATTATTTTTATATTTATAGCGAATCTTAGCAAACTCATGTCTGAAAATAAGATTTTATTGTGTTAAACCAGACTGTTTCCTCAAAATATGATTTAAATAAATTAATACACAAAAACAACCAATACACTCATACTAGGACTAGTTAACCCAATAACGAATACATGTGACTAAGACATCTAGATTAAGAACCATACAATAACGACATTTGGCTCAGAAAGCTAATACTTTTAACAGTTTTGTGCCACACACGAATAGGCCGGCTCGATCGAATAAATCGCTTTTTGAATATCGGCGATAAATAACATTTTTCTGTGTTATTGCGTTTCGTACTCTGAGTGCTACGATCCAGAGGCCCGATTTCTTTTTCCAAACCTTTATTTTAAACGACGTCTTCGATTATTTTCTTCTTCCCCATCCATTATTTAAAGGATAGGAAGGCAAAAACACCTAATAGAAAGCAATCAACGCCGCCTAGAAACATCTGAAACACCATAGGCGTTGTCGGCCTTTGAGACTTGTACTTTTAAGATTCCAGTTTGGTATCGGAGCAGATATACTGCTAAAGGTGGCCTATGCTTATACTTAACCTTTACCCTAAGATAGGCCATATTTAAGGTAGTGTATGTGTGTGTATATGTGTGTGTGTATATGTAGTGTATGTGTGTGTATGTGTGTGTGTGTGTGTGTATGTTTGTTCACGCTATTTATGAACTGTGATAAATATTACAACAGTTAAGTAGCAAAAAGCTCCCATTTCGTTTTCGCTTACAAGTTATATATTTCTCAGTAATGGCCGCGAACTGAAAAAGAAAAAGCGGGAAAAAAGAGTTCACGATGAACTAAACCGCCGGCGCCCACAAGCGCGCCAATTTGTACCGCGACCCGCCCACATCCGGTGGCGCTTCACGTTAAAAATAATAACAATCTTGGGCTAACGAACGGTTTATAATCCCATGGTTAACCCTTAAAGTGATGCCGCCGATGGCTTGAGTCGTCTTCGGTGAGATTGGTTATAAAATAACTTTGAACTGCTCATCAAATCTATCTGTTTTTGTTTGCTTGTCGCGGATTAGCCAAGTAAAAATTTTGACTGTCCACATATCATAGTTACCGTTAACGATAAGTTGTATATGATAATCTAGGAATTGAATGTATTAGAAATACAATGATGCAATGCCGCTATTATATTTCTTAGATGCAACGATGTATGTTATTTTAAGATAATTTTATTTTATTTTGTGGACAGTCAAAGGTTTTACTTAATAACTTAATACCAGAAAATTAATAATGTGTGTTTTTTGTGCTGGATGAAGTGGATTTATTTGGAACTTAAACCAAAAACTTACCGAAAACACAACACCAAACACACATTACCACTTTTCCATCTTGTAAACGACACGTGTTTCGCCCCAACACGAGTCATCTTCAGGTATAGTAGACTCTACGGAAGACAAACGAAAGGTATAAAAGTATAAGTAAAATCACTTTTTTAAGCACACATTATTAATTTTATGTTATTGTTTTGCTTGTTGCGGATTTTAGCTAAGTAAAACTTTTGACTATCCACATAGTGATGGATTTCCGCAAAGTAACGCCTGACTCCATTAATAATTTTATTTTATTTTATTTTTTTAATTAGAATAATTTAGTATAATAGATTAAACGTGTTATAGCTATAGTTAGTTTAGCTGTTTGATATAAAATACAAAATTGTATTTATAATAATAATTATTACGGATTCCCTATAGAATTATGTCTTTGTAAATGAAATAAATTAAATTTACAAGTTATGTTTCAACGTCAGTTTCGTATAGTTTATTATAACAAATTACCTTAACTATATAAGATATATTTTTAACTAATAAGCATATAATCGTTAGGTAAAGTATGTGCAAACTTGCTAGAGCTCTGGCTAAATCTTTTTCCCTTCAACGATGTAAATTCCTAAACCGGAGGACTAGACTGCGCCAATAGACATCTATCGTCGAGTAGCAGAACTCCATCGAATTATTGATTTTTTTTTTGAATATTGGTATTTTCAATAACAAAAAAGAACAATGTTTTTATTAGCGTATATGTTCTTCATTTAAAATTAATTCTTTATTTGTCTACATAGTACAATACGTTAAAAACAAATTTTATCGATATATTGATAGATGGCGCTATCTACGAAATGCGTAAGCAAGTAAATCCTGCGATATGTTCAAAGTATTTCCATACCCACAAATGGCAAAGTTGAATATTTAATAAAAATATGTCTTAGTTTCACAAGTGTTAAACCTTATGTTATTGATTAGGTTTGCATTTATAGTCTGACTTCTTAGATATGTATCTAGTTGGAGTGGTTAACTCAAATTCTAGCATATTAATAAGACTTATTAATATGACATATTAATAAGACTGCTAATTTTTTTTTTACAAATTTTAGATAAAGAAAATAAGTAGAATTCAGTGTGATAGTATTTCAAGCCGGCAAATTTAATACATGCAGAGTCCACATATAAAATGATGTACGGATGTTATGTATAATATAATAAGTATTTTTGTATGGCATAGGAAGGCAAACGAGCAGGCGTGTCACCGGGTGGAAAGCAATCAACGCCGCCCATACACATCCACAGCGCCATACCTTTAAGGAAAGTGTCATTGTGGGAGTGGAAGTGGGAGAGGGGGAAGGGAGAGGGTTAGAGTGTTGAGTCTCCGGAACTCAGTCACCGCACGAAGCGCGATTGCTAAGCTTCCACTCAGATAAAACACATATATCAAACTTTAAATTTTTCGTGCGTCATGTGTTGGAAAACGATCTACGCCACCCGTAGATATTTGCAAGATCAAAGGACTGATTGCCAGACTTTAAAATTGTATAAGCTTGTTTGTTGAAAGTTCCACAGACTATACGTGGTGTACACAGTACGTGGTTCCACAGACTGCTGCTGTTGCATAAAAAAAAAGTTTTGGGAAAAATGTACCGTACTGGACTAGTAGCCGCCACGCATCCAGAGGGTGGGGATGAATATTTTCTTTGCGGCGACTTTCATGGTAGGAATTATTCCGAACAAGATGATTGCATTCATGATTGAATTCTTCCGCATGGACAACTCCTAAAATTTGATTAAGGTTCCTTAAAACTTAATTTAAAATAATTTTAACAAGAGAATTGTGGCAAACGAGATGGCTATCAGTCGAGTGGAAGCAAAGGAGCGGCGAGTATCCTGTCATTTTTACCATTTTAAACTTAAAAAAAAAAATAAATGAATGTGGCCGTTTATCTCCAATCGGCACCCTGTTACTCGTTCCACGTGAAGGTTAACACCGATTCATTAAAAAAGGACGTATGTAGACCCCCAAAAGACTGAAAAAAGAACACGAGGGCGCCAAAAAGAATACATTTGGTTATCGAGCGGCGCCTAGCGGGAGCGGCGGCGTCGTCTGTGAATGTGAGCCTATTTAGCGCACACGATCACATCCCGTCTCTTTCGCACTCCTTAACAATATGTGTTTAATAAATGTATGAAAGGTACCAAGTATTATGTACAAATATATATATTTTTACTCTTGATAGTCATAGATTACTTAAAGCGAAGTTAGATTACCTAACTTCTTAGGTTCTACGTTACAATCCCTGAAAATATATTTTTTTAAAATAAATTTGCTTTCGGTCTCTAAGTTTAATTTGTATAAATTTATTATTTTTGGAAGAAAATCGTTCCATTGAAATCGATCTCATACTTAAACTACCGGAAAATTCCGTGTGCTAAAATTTCTATGAGCTTAGTAAAGGCAAAGATGAATACTTTTGACCCAGGAATTTCAATCGTTCTGATATAATCTAGAATTAAGAAGAATTACTCTAATCTAATTAGCATAATTTTCTTAGCACTAACATTATCAGTTTAGTTGAAATGATTAACTATCTATATATAGTCAGGAATATCGAAACATTGGAAGTCTTGTAATAAATAAAATTGAAAGCTGGCCACAATACAGCGATATGATAATATAAATATTTTTATATTTTTATTTATGTTTCATTGATTATGGTTCGGTGGCAAAACTATCACATACGAAGTCAATAATCCCAGGTTCAATAAGTATATGGAATGCCTACAGCCTATTTAATCTGACACTGGGTTACCGGGTGCTACATCAATTTTTGTAGGACAGGTTCACTCCTCCAGAAATGGGAAAGATCACGCTCAGCAACATGGCATATATGGGTTGTAGAAATGAAATATTTTAGGCCAGAAGTCGTAAGGTGTAAAGGGTGCATTTAGATTTCGGGATCGATATTCGCCGGGCAGCGCGTAGTTTTGTTGATCGTGGGTGCTCTCCAGCACCTAATTTATAAGCGTTGACTCTGACACGATTCACTATTACGTGTTCGCAGTGTACATGTGTCTACATGCCAATTCTTAATACGTGTAGATAGGTACCTAAGAGAAAAACAGAAAAAAAAACAGGGGGAAAAATATTTATGCCACTCAAGGTAACTATAGAAACTCCCCAATAGATTGAAAGTTGCTACCACCGTACATAATCCCAGGTTTTATGCTAGGAATTATAGATAGTCCACTGTGCGGGGCCTACATATAGTAAGAAGAAACGGCTCATCATCATACAGGGGTGTAGCCAACTAACGGACCAGATACCTGGGCGCACCCTCATGGATGCTGTAGGCAAGATGAAAGGCTGTTCTTCGAAGTGCGCTATCTAATCAGCTAGCAGGCAAAATAATCGCCTATTGACGTCGGGTTGCGGAAATCAGCCCGTTTCCAACTACCAATTCCAGGTTATAAAAATTTTTAATATATTTATCTTAAATGAATAAATCTCATGCCACGACATTGCGAATGTCTCAACGATATTGTTACTGACTAACATGCATGCAATACTGTAATGATTATTTCTTGTGTTTGTGTGTGTGTGTTCTATAAATGTCCTTACATATATGTATTTTGGCGGTAATTTAAATAAATAAATAAGGATTAACTTTCTTATCGATGAACAACTTTGAAGCAATTATGTTTTTCGAAATTTAAAAAGAAAACTTGTGAATGAAAGTTAATTCGTTAAAATAAATCACAAAATAAAATTAAATTGAACACGTCAGATATTTTAATTCGTGGTTAAAAAGTTTTATTAAAAATATAATGAATGTACTATAGATAAAATAAAAATATAAAAACGGTTTATCTTATACTATAAAATATCTAGTTTTAATTAGTTAGTCGCGAATCAAAAGCCAATAAAAGCTGGACTTTCGACAAAACCTCTCAACATCGCGTCGGTATAATCAAACGGAAACCATCTAGACAGAACGTGCCAATTACCAACACATAAACATATGAAACGTTGTTTGTTCTTATTTTTTTTGTGCTATCATTACAAGTGTCAGCAAATACCTTCAACCGGTATCGGCGCTGTAAAATGACATCGCTCGTCATCTTTATCATTAGAATCAATTATTTCCCCATTTACATCTCTGAGTATATCGTCAAGCCCTCAATGTAGGCAATTTTGCCAGCTCATGATAGCTTTTTGTGCATTATTAAGAAAATCTGCGTTGCACTTACGTATCCACACTTTATGTTTAACTTTATGCATGCTACATTAATGACCATAAAATACCAAACTTGGAATGTTATGTTTATAGAATCAGTTATGTGATTAATGCGAAGAATTGACGTTGCTTTATCTCCAAATCCAAAGTTTTTGCCCGCTTTGTCTGGCCGACGCAATTAAAATTTTGTCCAACGGTAGTTCAGTTCTTGTATCTAAATAGTTCGAATAGTTCCAAATAGTTTCTACGGGGTCAACAATCTAGCTTCATCAAAAATTTGGGATGTGAAAGTTCTAGACTCAGTTGCCCGTGTGGCGTTTGTATTCCTTCCGAGGCTCTGTTAGTAAAGATGTAAAAAAACGAAATATTATTGTCTCTGAAATATTTTTGTATGAAATTTATTTTAATACTAAAACCACTGCAAGTGCGTTGCCTACCTTAGGATAAGGATAAATAATATGAATAAAGGGGAAGCAATGGATTTAACGATGATGATGTAAATAATGGAAGAGTAAAGAAGTAATTGAATGTGACAAAGGAAATAAAGGAGAATGAATTGAGACACGTACGAAACGTGGTAAGATATTGCTACTATTTCACGTCGATATTCTGATAGGATATGGTCCTTCCCCATCAAGTTGGCCTATTCTTGATACCATGGCTTTCATTGGTGAAGAAACATACCTTGTTTCTTTACCAATCAGCGATATATAAGATATATTACGATCATCAACTCTGCAGGATACGGTGTTACACTAGACGATTCGATTACAGGGACCTCTGAGAAATCGCAGAAATGTCACCAGTGTAATGCATTATTTGAGTATCTCACACCTCACATCTCCGAATCCTCTGTCAACCAATAGACCGATACTTACTCATTTTTGGTACACAATAGATATACACGGTCCGTGAGCGCAATAAAAATACACAAATTACTTTTAAAACTATAAAGTTTTATATTTAAAACAAATTTAAGAATCAAGCGAGGAAAGAAGGAAATGATTATTAGATAATTATACATTTTCTGACAAATTTTACACATTGAATAGTTCTGTACAGTAAAAAATATCATCATCTTCATTAATTTATTACAGCCACGGGTGGGCCTTAGCCCGGTTCAATAATTTTTTTCAGTCGGATCTTAGTTTGGTATTTCCTCTCCAGCTCCTCACTCCGATTGCCTTTACGTCGTCTTCAACTCCATCTAGCCATGTCAGTTTAGGTCTTCCAAGGCTTCTATGACCATTTAATTTGCTGTCTAGTAATCTTTTGAGTAATCTAGCCTCATCCATTCGTATTACGTGGATACGATGAAGGCGTCCAATTTTGATGCTTTTAATGACGCTCAGCTCATAGTACAGCTCATAAAGCTCGTGGTTGTAAAGTGTACGCCATCGCTCATCCATTTTCCAATACAGGACCAAAAAACATTTTTTCTCTCAAAGGTGAGCAGACATTTTAAAAAATATAAAAACATTTTTAATGTTTTATAACACTACATCTCATTAAGTTCAATTACAGTTTGTTTCATATAATTCAAGTTTCAAACTCAATACATAAATATTTCAAACTCAATACATAAATATTTTCGCATCACTAAGCATAAAGCTTTTTGAAGCTTTGTGCCTGAGAATATCTTATAAAGACGAACGTGACACCTACGTCAAAGGTGCGGGTCAAATTAGAGAGAATCCTGCAATTAGAGCTGATTATAGGAGGGACCTGTACATCCTGTCTGCAGGATGCACGTGGGTGGAGAGGACAAATCTATCTTTAGTCCAAATACAATAATCTTTCTTGTAATTAGAATTATACGAGTCTTGTGTTTATCAAAGTCATGTATGTAACTTTTAATAGCGAATACAGAAACACACTGTTGCTTATTAACATCAAAAGTATAAAATATTTACGTTATTTCATAGTGATATCAAATTGTATTAATTTAAATCATTGTGTAGTTTGAAACGCCGCACAACTTCACCAGCACACGATTAATCTTGATGTACGATTTACGATCTTCTCACCATTGGTAGCAGTATATTCCTACTACAAAACATTAATAGACACAGGCCATTGATAGGCTGCTACATTACCACTGCGAGAAGGTTAGCTTCGTAGCGTTATGATCAATTCCTCTGATCTTGGAAGAAGACAATATTTGACAGTGAACTAATATATATTTTATATTGAGTGATTGTTAACTTTATTATACTATATTTGTTTAAATTTTTATAGCGATCGCTTGGCTTAGCCTTTATTGTTAAGTCCAGATTTCGAAGCTTAAATACTGATCGAAAATACAAATTTATGTTTTATAAGATTTGCTATGTGTATAAAGAATTTGTTTGTTTTGAACATGCCATCTTCACAGGATACAATTATACATATTTTCCTAAGATTTAATTTATATATAGATATATTTATATTTATATTTATAGATAGATATATATCGTTAAATCCAAATTCTCCTTCAATAAAGAATAACCGAGTATTCAATTGATATAGTGTCTTCGGTATTTATTATCATAGTAGAGGCATGTAAATATTATATATACATATATATACCGCACAGTAGATACTTCTGGGAATTTCCCAGAAGATATCAATGAATCGGAAAATATCATATTTGTTTTTGATATTTAATAGTAAAAATTCTATCGTATATAGTTTATATTTAATTCAACGCTCAATAGTATGTTTATAGTTTTAGATCTTAGACTTTAATATTTTATATGAGATGTTGACGTAAAAAGTAAAGAGAAATTGATTCAACTACATCATTTCTTAATTTTTCATTTTATCTTTAATCATCACGAACTATCTATTATATACTTACTATTTGTCACGTACTGTAATCTCGTATCTTATTAGCGGTCAATATTAAAGAACGGTATGTTATTACACGTGTGTTTTAAAATTGGATCATAATAATTAATAGCCCATGACATCACCGTGGATCTGTGTCGGCTTACATTTACATAATAGTCCGTGTAGACGGGCAATGGAAATCGTCCCTTGTGAGACAAAATAGGCAGAGGTCAATGACCGAATTCGCAGCTTAATTGTAAGCAGTGGATGTGAAAGTGTGTAGGTATTAATTACTATAATATTTACTCGGTTAGTAACGTGTAATGAAAAAAAATAATAAACAATGCCATTAGGTCAAGCGTGGGCGTGTGTCTTGCTGCCCAATTTTTCATCGTTATCTCTCTATGACTTGTTAGATTAACGTTCTATTTGCTATCTCAATGTTATTTTATATATTTTAAATAACACGTACTCAAGTTTAAATGGCTTTTCGATGAAAGGGGGTTAGTGTTGTATCTGCGTTTGTCACCAGCGGGGCATTACTCATGCCCCGAAAGCTCTTTTGTATCGTTTGTAAAACATTCTGTCTCTTATAGCCTACTTAGATGAAACGTAATGATTTCGTTCAACCAACGAAAATGGATGTCGGAATAAGTGTTCGCGAGTGCTACAGTTCAATAAGGATGAGACACTTATAAAAATGCTTATCACTTAATTAACTTTATACGTAAATATGATAAAAAATTGTGTGGTTTATAAAATTATATTATTTTTTATTAAAAGACGTAGACAATCAATCAAGTGGGTAGTTGATGGATAGACACTACTATCGCTTATATACAGCAGCCTAGCCTGCCTTAGGGTTGGATGTGATTTTTTTTATGGAATAGGAAGGCAAACGAGCAGGCGTTTCACCTGATGAAAAGCAATCAACGCCGCCCATAGACTTTCGCAGTGCCATAGGCAGTGCGGAAACGTTGCCGACCTTTAAGTATCATTATGGGAGGTGGAGGGGTTAGAGGGAGGGGGAGGGTGTTGGGCCTCCGGAACTCGGCCGCTCACCATATGAAGCGGCCACTCAGACGCCGGTATTCTGCGGGAGTGTGGTACTTCCCCTGGTGAGCTGGCCCAATCATGCTACAGACAAATATTATGCCATTCTTGACAAAGTATTCGTCTGCAGCGTGACTCTACCACTAGATAAATTTGACTGGATCCCTTCCAGTCAAATAAATGGGTAGAAAAGAAGGAAGTAAATGCATCTTTAAAGCACGTAAAAGATTGTTATTTTCGTTTTTGCCACTAATCCAATATATATATATGTTAACAATAAATATAATATATATGTTAACATTTATTATATTCACTTACATATATACTCACTTACTATTTACTCCGCTGATTGGAGATCGTCTCCAGCTGGACATGGACCTTCCCCGTTTCTAGAGGAAGGATTATATCACCCTCCAAGGTTATCTACGGTGGATAAGGGAAACATGCAGACACGAAATAAATGCGCGCTCAGCTAAATTTATTTATCCCAATGCGAGAAATGAATCCGCGACCATTGATTTCGAAAAGATACCTTCGCTACTAAGCCAACTGGATCCGTATATAACAATGATATAAGTAAATAATATTACAAGAATTTTTTTCATAGTACGCTAGTTGACCGCTTGCGTGTTTTTGATTATGGTAAAAACTTAACCTTGGAGACAATTTATGACCACATAGTGTTTCGCGACTTATAAAAAATATCCCTAAAACATAATAACCGCCGGCTAATGTTTGATGTGAGCCTGCTCGCAAATCACAAGTCCAGCCGAGATTACCATCCATTACTTTGCATATTATTGACATTTACTACCACGCCGCATTATTTATTTATGTCCAGAGTTATTTGGGAAGTTATTTTTTCAAGTTGTCCACATAAAAATGTTTGTAAGAAACAAAACAACCTCCATATTTATGGCTGGGCCGATGTGTGTCAATGTGAAATTTATATTGTTGAGATCTGATTTAACTTCGGATGCTTCCCATTTGAAATACATCCTTTGTGAGTGAGCCAATGGTTTGTATATGGATAATGAGGCATGCTTTGAGGAAAAAACTGGCGATGATTGAGATAAGGAGTGTTAAGTTATAAAGAGGTGAACGGATTCGCGTCTCTGAACGATCTTGTTTTTATTAATTGTTAATGTCTCTTGGCCGTTTATAAAATCTTAATAGTCGTCAAAATAAGGGAGAAGCTACCGTTTCTGTTTCATTGTATTTCCAAACTAAAGTACAGAAACGTGACAGGATATTTTAAATTAGGCTGAAAATTTTTAAGACAAAAATTTATCGAAAATTTATAACGTATATAGAAACACCTATTTTTTAAAAAAAACTGAATGTGACATTGAAAACTTCAAATAACAAGTCCTATCCTACTAATCCTACTAATATTATAAATGCGAAAGTTTGTGAGTATGGATGTATCTTTGTCACTCTTTCACGAAAAAACTACTGGACGGATTTGGATGGAACTTTACAGTAATATAGCTTATACATCGGAATAACATATAGTTTACAATTTGTAATGATTTTATATAATTTTGGACGTAATATAACGATACATGTCAATTAAGTCGGAAAAAAATCTGGCCTCTGAGAGCTATCTTGGCGTACGCTGCCTAAACCATTGGAGTTACACAAAAATGATGTACAGTAGGATTGTTTGTCTTGAATAGTTCTAAATAAAAGCGCGATCCGCGACAGCATATATCTTTTATGTGGAAGCCACTATAGCCAAAATTGTAAACTATAAATTAAGTAAAAAAATATATATTTACTTAAAATGATCTGTCACAAAACTTAATGTGGCAGACCAAATTCCACGCGAGCGAAGCCGCGGGAAATACCCATCACATATATTTCTTAAAGGTCGATAAGACTTCGGCATTGTCAATGGCGTTGCAAATGTCTTTGGGTGGGGTTGACGGGAAGCACCATCAGGTGACGCATTCGCTCCTTTGCTGTCCTATCCCTTAAAAAAATTCTTCAATTTTCTTTATACACACATTATATGCATCAAGATACAGTAAGCATAGTCGTCACTGTTATAAAACACAACTTATGTATAACAAGATGGAACGCCTTGTAAACATTGTGAAGGGTTTGTTAATGGCAGGCATTACGTCTATCCGACGGTGCGTAACTCAATACGATCGTATTCACATTCGCCACAATCGGACCCGGCGACCCCGCCCACGCGGGACATTCACCGTTTATTGGCTACTGTGCTTAAGGGGTCCACAATGGATTCTATTAGGAAACTATTATATTTACTATTTACCTATTATAATTTTGAAAATGTTTAAATAATTTAAATCTTCTTGACACTTTGCGTATCAAAATAATAATATCGACCCAAAAACCCGAAAAGCTTACTGCGAGAGTTAAAAACCTATTAAGATTTTTGAAAAAACTTGCATCTGATCACTATAAAACACTCAGTTTTAACACTGTACAAAATGTTATATATATATATATATATATATATATATATATATATATATATATATATATATATTGTATAATAACTATATACACTTGCTACAATATTGCCGGTTCGACTGCTATACTTAACTACTGATAATATATTCATATATATATTATAATAGTATATATAATTATTATAATACTATATAATATTACTATATATATATCTGTAGCAGAGCAGGCAAACGAGCATGCGGGTCATCGTATGGTAAGCCATCACCGCCGCTTATAGACATCCAAAACACCGGAGACGTCTCGAACGCATCGCTGACCTTTTGCGAACACTTCTTCGCTCGTCTCTTGAATGCCCCTATGTCGTAATTATGAACACCGTAGGTGGTAAATTATTATTCGATATTTGCACGGTTCGTAGCAGTTTTTTTTTATTTCTATATTCACGCCTATCCCCCGCAGGAGTTGGCAGAGACCACAGAGCTCCTTCCGCTACCATTCATCGCAGCGAAACGGCTCTCCATTAGTCGCTTTTCGCCCTCGTGAGAATCAGGACGTGACGGGTGGCGAATCACGTCGCCGTCATTTTCAACAAATTAGGTATATTAAATTCATTTTAGTGAATCCCACGAGCCGCAAAGGAGGATGGAAGTCATTACCAGCAGTGCCCTGCATGCTGAGGTAAGGCACCATAGTACCCGGGGGAGCCCAATCCGGGAACGGTCGGCACACTTGCCACTAATCTCGCCCCTAGTCATACATCCATTGGCACGGCAGACCGTGGATTGGCGGAGAAGAAGGGAAAGGATAGAGAAGAGAGGAAAGGGCAGGAAAGGAAATGCGGATTGAGTGGTTACCAAACTCGGAATAAATATTTATAAATCCCCGCATCGGAATAAATATATGTATGAATATATTTATTCCGATGCGGGTATCGAACCCGCGACCATTGACTTCGCGGGCGGAGGACCTCACCACTGAGCCATTCGGTCGTCTGATAACAAATCAATTATCTGAAAGTTTAAAAGAGGATTCAAATGCAACTGACGCATGACTGACGCACCAAAAACGCTTACACTAATTTGATTAAGTCTTAAGCAAAAGCGTTGTGAACGGATGAATCGGGACGAACGCACCGCCTTCGATCCTTTATCTCGCTCGTTCCATTTGCCCTCCGACCCGTTACCTTTACCGTTAATTGTCGAATCTTTATTCGAGTGCGGTAACGGTCGCGCCGATCGCAAGACAGTTAAAGAGTGACGCATCGCGAGCGTAACGAACGATTGGGTCGTTCGATGCATCGACACGTCGCGAAGTAACTGTGTCACCGCGTTTCACGATTTGAACGATATTAGGCATAATGAATTCAATCATTCCTTCCCTCATGTTATTCTTATAGACAACACATCTACAGTGTTAGATGTATTGACATCACTAGACTGCTTACCTAGACCAGAATCTCACCAGACCAAGATCAGACTTTGTGAAATTTGGAGACCAATTTATCGGTACGCGTATTCCGAAAATTGAAAATTAAATTGAATTGTTATATATTAAATAATTGTATTTCTAACAATTTTTGGGAAGCAAACTTTAAATATGATCATAGCGGCAATAGACTGGGATTAGAACCATCAGCTCAGAAATCAAATAAGCTAACAACCGCGCCAAGAGATCGACCTAATAAATTTATACGTGAACAAAGGATGATAAAATAACAGCCGATATTGAAAAAAATGTTTTCAATTAAAATACACGAATAAAAAACGCAATAACAATTTGCGTGGACGTAAATGGGCATCTTCACGGGTATGGGGTGTCTCACGATATGCCCGGAGTTCCGTTACACAGTCAACGGTTGCATCGTGCTCGCTAATCGAAAATTCTCAACGTGTTATCTTAAATTTCAAGCCCCTCACGAAATGAATCATGTATACTTAAACAAGGCACTGATAATCGAGCTTCAATTTCGCGTGCCCCCGTACAAAGAAAGCACTTTTACTTTTTTATTGCACACGGTTTTTCTCACGCCGACGGACTCACTGACTCATATCTTTCGTTCAAATTTCATCGGCTGGTGGAACCCTTAATTATGACGTCATAACCGCAACTCGCTTTGTAGCCTCAACTCGTGTTCTTTTTATGATATTTAGTTTTAAATTTATTACTGGCCACAAAGGCATATCTTTATACAATCTCTTGAGCAGAGTTTGCCAAACATTGTTTTTTTTTTTGTTTTGTTATGTTTTATTGTGTGAGCCTGTTATATTCTAACAATCTGATCGCAAAAAAGGATACTAATGGTAAAAATGCATAGGCACAAATGCTAAATCAACTACTATGTTTTTTTTCTAAATTAGAAGAATAATTATATCAATATGATTTATATAGAACTGCCCTATAATATAGGTCTATACTTTACCAAGCCTTGTAAACCTACTACCAACCTATTTAATATAATCTGTATTTTTTTAAGTAAATTGTTTTATCGTTGCAACATTATGATATAAATGTAAACTAATTGAAAGCATTGAAAATTGAAACTCTTCAATTCTAAAAGTTTGTGAAGAATCAAATGAGATTATTTCGAAAGAAGAAACGGCGAAAGAAACTCTGCGAGTATCCTCTTGTTTCTCTTAAATCTAATGGTTTATGATTCTCTAAAATAAATTAACGGCTTAAATGAAAAAAAAACACAATACTAAAGGCTATATAAAAATATTCATTTTTAGAAATATATCATTCTGTGGCATATCGTATATCGTGATTAGATTAGAGAAGTTATACAGTTTTTTTTTTAAATTGAATTATTAAAACTTTTTCTTTTTTTTTATTCCACACGTTATTAATGCATGTTTAAATAGGCTTGACAGAAATTTACATCCTTCTTACCTTTCCATTACAGGTACGATGACGGGAGCATCTCTGAGCCGTGACGTGATTGCAGGAAGCAGGAATATGCCGAGGGTGGATTCCATTGCAGTCCACACACACAATCTTAAGGGGCAACAACTCCCCCAATCTATAACTTATGCCCCTTTCATTAAAGCCTTTTCCCCTCCCATTATTCACATTCTTACAATAAGATTGCCAATGCATCTGCAGTGGCTTTAGTTTTGAACGATATCTATGTGAGGGAGTCATTATTTATTATCAGATAACTCCAGAAGTGGGAACGGTCTCAGCCGTGGGATATATGTATATCGGGCTGCGACAAAACCTGGTGCTCGTTTGCCTGCCTCTTCAATAAAAAATATTCAATAACCGTTTAAAATATTTCAAGAAATAATTTCCTTTATACTTAAACTAATTCTCCATTTTGATTCACACCATGTATCCGTCTCGCTCAAAATAGGGGAACAACAATACGTACAGTTGCTTTACAAGGCGGTTATAACTCAACTTACAACTATAAAATATCTGCATTCAACAACGATAAGATTAAAATATTAAGACCTCAAATATCTTAATGGGTGGCGGAACAGTGTGATATGTCTTGTTGCTTTATGCGTTGGTCTGTACAATAGGCGTCCAGTAGGTACGATCGCGGTGCGTAATACACGACACTAATAAGGGCTGCTACACACTTAGAGCTCAACAACTTTACATTAATTGTTATTTATTTTTATTGGTTTATTTATTTAAAATAAACAGTTCGTTTCCAAAAATTACGGCTTATTAAATAATGTTTGTGTTATATAAAACTAATTAAAATTAAATTAAGTTAAACGGCGTCGAAACGTGGACGCTGACAGTCCGTCTGCTTCACGAGCTCGGAGTCGCTCAGAGAGCTATGCTCGGAGTTTCTCTGGCAGATATGATTCGGAATGAATAAATACGCCAGAGAACTAAAGTCACTGACATAGCCTTTCGAATTAGCAAACTAAAGTGGCAATGGGCTGATCTCGTTTGTAGTAGATCCGACAATCGTTGGACCAAACGAGTACTGAAGTGGAGACCGCGTCTTGATAAACGTAGTGTGGGACGCCTCCCGGCTAGATGATGCGACTATCTGCGCAGAAACTGGATGCGTATAGCCGTAGATCGAACTAAGTGGCGCTTCATGGGGGAGGCCGCAGGCTGTTAATGATATATAATACTAATTAAAAAAGATAGGTGTCATAAGACGCTTGGTAGATGTGAAACATTGACGACGGCTCGGCCTCTACCGTATGCTCACGGCCACGTGTATTCAAACCTGTATACAGTCAAATGGAGGGGAGCGTAGCCTGAATCAACACGCCGTCTCGGTCTACGAATTCTTTCCCATACCCCGCGATAAGATGTTTCACATCAAAAAATCAATTTACTTTACATTTTGGAATGTCAGTCCATCAACGAGTAGAATCTTACCACGTATCATATCATTATAAAGTTGCTTACTCAGATGCGGTACCTAGATGTAATGATTAAGAACAGACAGATGGGCCGTTTTATGGAGGACAGAAGTATCATATTAAACTTAAAGTGGATTTCTATTTTCATTACCTATTCTTTCTTTTATTGCTATTGGGATAAACTACAAGTGGGTAAATTTGTTTATTTACTAGAACAAGGATATCCGATATATTTAAGTGCCAGAAGTATCATTTATCCAATCGAACGGTTTTATTTTCAATTGCGATTGGACGAGAATTCAGATGAAACGTTTTTGAAATCCATAAAATATAATTTACGCAATAACAAAATTAGGGTTTCAAAACAAATTTTATTTTAGACTGCGATTCAAACGCAGGACCTCAGAAGTCAGGTACGCCAGCCACTAAGTTAAGTCGTAGCCGGCGTTTAAATCAATTAATATAAACATTGTAATCTTTCTCTTTTTCTATTTTTTTATAAAAAAGACTAGCAATATTATTAATATAATATTACTACAGTTCTTGTTAACTATTTAAACTAAGCTAATGATGCTTGTGCTAGAATCTATAGGCCAGTTGAAGATACGAACTCACGACGTTCAGATCGTAAGACCAAGGGTTACCGACTGAGCTAATGCTGCTTACATAATAAGTTATCGACAACCCTAAAGCGGCTGCAACGACGATCCCACCAACTATCCAGAATGCAATTCTGAGGTGTTGTAAATATATATAACTGTCCGATACAGCCTGTGAAGAAAGTGCATTCTACGGGCGGACCGATCGTAAACTCGGATACAACTCAATAAACATATTTTCAATTTTAATAGCGAAGCCACTGTCTCCTTCGCAGCAAACATTTGTATGTTCTCGCTTCATTTAAATCCAATGCATTGATATTTAAATATTAAGTACATCTTAATGTGTTTTAAGTATATTGGCGTACCTTTCCCGACCATTTACATCGATAGCGTTGTGTTTTATTTCATTTTCATTATCACAAGTCATTGTCAGTTATATATGTAGTTTAATTTTGGTGGTGTATTGTACAATATAGTTCGATTAAGTGGTAGAAAATGAAATAAATGTGTGTATCGTAAATTTTTAAGTTAACTGCAAAAGGCAATTTTACCAAAAGGCCAACATTATATCAAAACGTAACGTGATAAGGAAAGCCCCTACAGTTCAATATATTGACGTTATTTAAGTTAAACGTTAATGCTAAATGGAGCGACGATCTGCGCAAGGCGACTGGCAGACCCTGAGCTTATAGCCGAAGATCAGACTAAGTGGCGCGCCTTGAGTGAGGTCTGTGTCCAGCAGTGGACTGCCGTGACCTTATATTGTTATTGATTGGTAATTTGTAATAAATACATACTAACGTTTTTTTTCTTTATGGGATAGGAGCAGGCATGTCACCTTATGGAAAGAAATCATGGCCTTTAAGAAATGTGTAGGCTTTACCCCATAACTTCCCGTGGGCGTACATACGAGGCGAATATGAGAACAAATACCGATCCAATGATGTATCTTCGGAAACACCAGTGATAGATTTTTTATTTTTGAAGTGATAGAGCCACGCTGCAGACGAATACTTTGTCAAGAATGGCATAATATTTGTATGTAACATAAATGGGCCTGCTCGCCCAGGGAAGTATCACACTTCCGCAGAAAATCAGCGTCTGAGTGCTATCTTAGTTACCGCGCTTTGTCCAATAAGCGGCTGAGTTCCGAAAGCCCAACTCTCTCCCCCATCCACCTCCTGTTCTTATCCCCCTTCCTTACCCCCCTCCCCCTCCCATAATGATACTTTCATTAAAGGTCGACAACGCTTCCGCACTGTCTATGGTAATGCTTTCTATCAGGTGACACGCCTGCTCGTTTGCTTTCCTATCCCATTAAATAAAACACCACTAGAGGTAGCTGATTCTCCAGGTAGTGATGCGTGAAAAGAAGTAATACTGTATTTTAAAATAATGAGGTGGAAATAAAATACTTTCTTTATATATTGTCTATTACCATTAGCTGGTCGTTGATGCCACAGGTGAGGTTTACAGTTAAAATGCCAACATGTAGTCGGGTGCCTCTGTAACCTGCATTAATATGGAAGACAATTTACTGCGCTATCTAAAGTATGATTGTCAGTTTGCTTGTTTGTCGACAGAGAGTTGTGGAATATATAACCACATAACGTTCCACGCCTTGCTTTAATAACATGAACTAGTGCGGTATAAATTTTAACTCGGATAATGTTACACTTAGAGCTTGCATGGCCTACGTCTCGACAGATTTTGTTACTGGCAGTAAAACTTTATTTCTTTATGAAGCTTTATTATTATATACGCGAAAGAGTCTTTGTACTCTTTGTTGCGAATGCTGGAGGTGGTCCTTTCCTTCTTGAAATGGTGTGTTGGGTGTAATAAAAACAATATATTGTAGCAAAGCTGTGAGTAATCGAATGTTGTTTATAGCCAGCCTGCTAAAATAATGTTGTCATTTTAGCTTTTTCTGTGTGCGAGATAAATTGTCTGTCCGTGTTTTCCTGTTATAAAAATATCAGGAAGGTCTTTTGTTAATGGACGCTTAATTGTAATATTATATGGATAGATATGACCGGATGAGAATAATAAGGCGGTTGTACACGAGACGGAGATGTATCGTCGCGGGAGCGTGTGACGATCCACGTGTGTAGATAACTTGGACGTTGGCTCTCAAGATGTGTTCGAAGATTTACATTCTCTTTCTATGAGAAAATTCTCTATTAATATTTATATATGTATGTATCTACTTTTTGTGTTCTAATTCATATTTATAAAACATTTTTGGCTGTTTATGATATAATTGTTTTCTAACGTATTATAAATCAATGTGATTTTAACAGTGAACCTAAAGAAAAATAATAGATACGACTAATTCAACAACGGAGAGATCTGATGTGATTTTGCAGATATTCTTTTGATTAATAGAGTCAGAATGGACTGTCAGAATTTTTACTTGGCTAAGATCCGCGATAAGCAAAAAAAGAACAGAAAATAATAAATGTGTGTTTTTCATCTAAATCTTACTAAGAAACGGCCGTCACCAACTCTACAGAAGACTACCATCATCATCATCAAGGCATTACAGCCCAGCGCAGGTGGGCCTTAGCCTGGTTCAGTAAATTTTTCCAGTCGAATCTTCGTTTAGCTTTTTCCCTCCAGCTCCTTCACACCGATTGCCTGTAAGTCGTCCTCGACTCCATCTAGCCATCTGAGCTTAGGCCTTCCGCGCTTAGGCCTTCTACGACCACCTGGTTTGCCGTCGAGTAAACGTTTGGGTACTCTAGCCTCGTCCATCCGTACCACGTGCCCAGCCCAACGAAGGCATCCAATCTTAATGGTTTTGATGACGTTCGGCTTATTGTACAGCTCATATAGCTCGTGGTTGTAAAGTGTACGCCATCGCTCATTTTCCAACACAGGAGCAAAGACGGAACTCTACCGTTAAGAGTTAAAATCACTAAGTTTGGCAAGACGCGGTCTCCACCCCACACTCGTCTAGTCCAGTGGTTGTCGATATATATTTTGTAACATAATATATCAGTTACGTGAAAGTTGTCACGTAATAGCAAAAGTTATTACCCGGTTTAATTACCCACAATTTTATCTATTATTTTGATGTTTATTATGTCTCAAATACTCTCTAATACAACTCTCTAAATTTAAACGAGGTACAATAATTCGTCATTATTTACATAAAAATATTTAATTACAGAATAATAATCAAAAACTGTGGGTATCTCCCTAGTTTTACCAATTTATATAAATATGACAAATTGCATTGTAGCACGTAATGCGCTCGTGAGTCGTGTTAATCACAGATCTTATTAAAATATTACTGTATCCACCGCCATTGCGGTGGTAATAATCAATTTCCTTTAATTTTTATGTTTCTCGCACGGGAAAGTTTCCATTCTAACTTTCGATTATTCAACAGAGATCACTAATGGTTTGTGCTCTGTCTCGACTTTAATTGTCAACTCGCGTTGTATCCTACATCTTAGATATCGTAATAGTAACATTCCCCTATTAGACACGGAGTTATATACCGTAATTGGACTGTCGTTTCCTGATTGACTGACTGCACGTCTTAAATGGTATTATTTATTTATAATATTTTTATGGGATAGGAAGGCAAACGAATAAGTATGTCGCCTGATGGAAAGCAATCAACCCCATCAATAGACATTTGCAAAATCCTAGCTTTTCAAAAGCAGTGCAGTTGTTGTTGAAAAGTTTGAAGAAATTCCGCTGAAGATCTTTTTTCCTTTCAATGCAGTTGGGTGTATAAAAAGTAAAAGTGTAGTTAGGCTCACAGACAACCAGGAAGACGTGTAAGTTCGAGAGACTTATGGCCCATGGAATAGGTTTCAAGAAAATACGCTGTATTTTTTTTATATTCATAGATTACCACTCTATGAATATTATCACATTAAACTAAAACAAAACAAATATTATTTTTTATTAAAATCTATGAATCTATTGGCTCGGCTACAGAGGATAGGAAAAGATTGTGCTGCTACAAGGGCACACCAGGGACCACCGTCTAGTCGGTCGCCCAAGGTACCGATAGATTGATGCAGTTATCGCGGATCCGAGTTAAGACTAGCACGGAATCATACAAAACCGAAGATAAAGGTCAGTATAATTATATGTCTAGTGATTTTTGAGAGGGGTGAATCTATTTTCCTATTTTTCTTTGTTTTATCAGATTATGTCAATAAATATCCATGTATTGAACCCAGTCTACGATTTAAGAATCAAATAAGACGTTGAATGTAATTATTTACTTAAAATAATATATAAGACATTATTATATTAATTATATTTTATATTAACATTAATTCAATTTATCTCATTACGTTTAAAACACTCTGTTTTTTTTGTTTTTATTTTGGACTCAGTTGTTAATTAAGTACTATTAAATTGTAAGTGCGATGAATTAAAAAGTATAATAAAATGCTGTTATTGCGTCATTGCAGCCAATTACAAATAAGAAATAAAACTCGTTTGGAAATAACAACACTAATTGACTGCTTACGTTAAAAGCCTTAATGTATAATATTTATTCGTGGATAATCGTAAGCATTAACTTATTAACCCATTGATATGATGACGTCTGGGAATTGTCGTCGTATCATGTGAAATTGTAGACTGACGTCTTCGAAACGGCCAGGTGTGTCTCGAACGATCGCCGGGCAGTATATTTTTTAATTATTAAATTATTTCACAAATTCACATCAAGTATTTCTTTCAAATTATTTTTATTCATAATTTTTATTTTTATTCACCGTCGGATGCATCAAATTCTGTTTTATTTGTCGAAGGGGTTAAAATATTCGTGTTGAACTGCGTAGCTTTGAAGGAACAGCTTATGAACATAAAAGCAAGGTTAATTACAAATTGTCTCAATTTTAATGGGATACAAGGTATATAATTCTCAATTTTAATGGGATACAAGGGATACAATGAGCAAGCGTGTTGCGAGATGCAAAGCAATCAACGTCGACTATAGACACCTAAAACACAGATGTATAAAAGAAAAAGCAAGTCTCTTTTGAGAAACGTGTAGATTTATTTTTAAGAATTTAAGAATATTTTATCAGTTCAAAAATACCGCTAAAGGTAGCGGGTAAGAATAATAATGCATGAAAAGAAGTTTAAGGAAATACGCATACCGTACTGGATCACCACTTATCCAGAAGGTAGGGATGAAACTTTTGATTTCATTTCATCATAATTTCAATTGATAAAATAAAGTGAGAGTTATTGTTATTTATAGATTGAAGTACGTCAAAATATTGTCTCAATGAAAGCCGGAAAGGCTTGCTAAGAACCGTGAATCCGGTGCCCCCTGACACCCATCCTCCACGTCTGCTGTGAGCGGAAACTAATAATTTTATCCGGGCCGGAAATTGTATTTTTAGTCGCGAAGAAAACAATACCTAATTCACAGAAATCAAGTGTTATTTTTAAACGGTTTTATTTTTTTGATCCCGTATATCTGTTTGTTTCAAATATTGCGACTGCTTTTTCGACTTCTTCTACTAAACCAATTCTTATAAAATATTTAACGATTTTCCGCGTTTGACACAATTTCCGTGACGACATAAAATAGTAACAATTTTAACTTGGTAGCGAGAGTCTATCAGGAGGTATACAGTAGAACTCTTCCACCGATATTAATTACTCTCTCATCTTCATCTCAATAGAAAAAAAATAGAAAATAACTAGGAATCAGATCTGCAACTTTTAAAACACTGAAATAAAAACGTGACGTGCACAAGACTTGTCAAGAAAAATGTGTTTTCAAACCTAACAAAAATCAAATCAGTTAAAAGGCTGACTTCATAAATTAATAATAATACAAAATACTAATTAAACCCTGTCAGACCAGCCTCCACGAGTATCACTTGTTCACAAGTAGATGCTGAAATTGAACCCGCTTGGGATTTAAGGTGGTAATTGTGCTATTGGAACATTTAGGTCCATCTTTGTATTATTATTTTTTTTTCGTTTTACACTTCATTCTTGATTATAATTTAATTATACATAACTGAACGTCTTCTTGGTTGTCTGTGAGCCTATCTACATTTCTTCTTTTCATAAACCCAACTGCGTTGTATAATGAAGGGAAAAAGATAAATAAGAGAGAATTTCTTCTTCGTCCAGAGGAACCTCATTTCGAAATGGAGCTAATTAGAGGCCTGTTGAATAATTTCTTATGTTTCATAAATTTATATTTGAATTTGGATGGATATATTTATCTTATTAAACCTACAGGTATTTTATTCTTAGTCCAGATATCCCACCAAATCTTGGACAAGCGTGATGGATTAACGGTCCATTTCCCAAAAACTGGGAACTCCCGTGCTCAACATTGATGTATATATAATATGAGTTGTAAGAAAATTAACCCATTTATTCATACCGATATCCTTAAAAATTTTATTTGTTAGAAATGAAAATATACTATTATTTATAGATAGATTGCCTTTGTCGCTATCACGACACCGTCTCAGTAGAGGGCAATTACATTGAGAAAAACACACTAACGCATTGCCACCTGCGCTCCCAGTAGTTTCATTAATAATTTTCTTTTAAAACAGTATTGCTATTGTAATATGAATTTTAACGTAATAGAACACAGTCCAATCTCGTTTCTAGTGTACTTGTGTAAGTTATTACAATGAAAATTGAAATTTATTTATATCAATAATTAAGATCGTTTTCTCTTTGACAAATTCTTAAGTAACAAACGATGAAGGATAACAACCCACGCACTTTCATTCATTGAAAATCCATAGCTTTGTTTTGAAATGAAATCGTTAGTTTATTTCTTCGAAAAAATTACGTATACACTTGAAAGGGCAGTACTTCTAAACGATAACAGATTAATAACTCATGGGTGGTCCGTATATCTTTTATGAAAGCATGGTGCTCAATATACAATATTAATATGAACGCATGAGATTCTATATTCTTTAAGCGATGGAGAAATTTTGTATTAAAATAATAATAATATAAAATGATAAATATTTATTTTATCCTTAACAAATGCAAAAGACAATTTTATCATCATTTTCATCTGCTTACTGTAGTCTGAACATAGACCTCCCCTAAGACGCACCAAATAGCTAGATTTTCGATTATACGCATCCAGTTTTTACCATCCGTCTGTATGTCTTAAATTGTATACAACCGCTTCCAGTAGTTTATTAAATGTTATTTGGTGTAATTATCCAGCTTGCGGTAGACAACTGCTAGCCGTGAGTAACTTGGCCCCATCTACAGCTTCTCATATCCAACGACTGCTAAAATACTTGGACTTTATACATGTGTTGCCTGTCTTAACGTAAGAATAATGAGACAGAAAGAAAGGAAGAAGAATTGGGCCTTAAGCACTATAAGAAGAGTTAGAGTAGAGGTACTACTACTCAGAAGTCACTTTACTGCGAGAGTTAAGAGCTTTCATGCTCCAGGAAAAGATGGCGCAAATTCTTTCCCAAGGATTATGTTCTTCTTCTCAAGGTGCCTCCTCAATTAATGTTTACGATTATTTGTACTTTATATTTCGTTGATTATTTGTATTGTATATTGTACCTCGCAGATAGTTTATTTGTACTTTATACGTATTACTTAGTCTTAAGATATCATTCTAAATCTTCTATTCATTTCTTTGCAACTAACGAAGGTTGGCAGCCAACTCAGCACAGCTTCAAAGAATCGTAACAATTGGGCAGCTGGTATTGTGATGCGTTGTGGGGAGTGGCCCTAATTTTGCTTAATCAAAGGTTTCTCCGACTCCTCCGAAAAATTTCTCCGACCACCTCTTTTGCCCGCGACTTTTTTCATCATAATCATAATATAATCAAGAATTTGTTTGTTAAGAAATATATTAAAAAATATTATGCTTGGGATAATTTGATATAAAGATATAAGATATAAATCTGTTTGTCTCTGTATTCGAACTAGGAATAATAACGTGTATTTTAGTGTTCAGTGCCTTCCCCTCAAAAAAAAATATTGTTACATATCTTGATTCTTATGAGAAAGCAGTAATTGACTTTATTGTTATACAACTGTCTTATATAAAAATGTATTGTGAATAAAGCTGTTGATCTGGCATGAAATAAATAAAAAAAAAGATTTGTTAAAAGCCTTAGAGTTTTCATTGTAATGAACAGTGATTGCACCCTTTTCTGCACAAGCCGCTGTGGAAATTGAACCCGTAACCATTGACTCCGAGGGTGTTAACTTCGCCACTGACTCAATTAGGTCTAATACTCGCACCTTAATTTATCGTAAATCCTTGCAGTTGAATGTTGCTTTTATATTAATAGTAGGTCCCAAACTAGGTTAAACCTGTTTCTTGGTGACTCTTTATTATCGTGAATGCAAATGGAAAAAGTTGACTATCATTCAACAAGTGACAAAAAGATTTGAACAAATTAGCAATGACAAGCTTGTGTACACAGCGCCAAGTGTCGGCGAGTGAAGTGAGAAATTGCTTTCAAATGTCTTCTTCAAACAATTACCTGCTGCACTGTACTTATTAGTTGTTACTAGGTGATTATATTAGGAAGCTTAATATATTTATCTGCTATTTATAAATAGTTAATATGCTTATTTCTCTTCACATTAAGTTATTTCTACCTGAGCATACAGTAGATACATACACTTTAAAATTAATGTTTCTATTATATTTTATTAATAATATGTATTTTAATTTTTTCGTTCACGACCCAATTAATTGATCATTTTCAAGGAAAGTTCAATAAACTAAAATGAATCAATATTAAAAACATTATACATTGATATATAAGATAATTTAGTAATAAAACAATATTTAGAAAAAAAATGTAATAACGAAATCACAATTATCGGTATAAGCGCAAACTTCTATAAAATCATTAAATTAGCGCATATAAAATAAAGTGTTATTTATAAATAGCATATAGTTATAATGCGTTTTATAAATATAGCCGTCGTGAACACTTCTTATACATTACGTAACACTGTCGAGTGTATGAGTTGGCAGTTCCACCCGCGGCTCTGAAGGCGTATAGTTCGTATTCAAATTTGTTTACACAAACTTAAAACAAAGGTCTAAGAGAAGCAGTCCTCAAAATGACATGGAAACTAGAAATAATGTTCTATTCAGGAAACACAACATTCAAACTAATTCGGTGAAAGCCGATTTCTTAAGTGTTTGGTGTAGATCTGCCTTGAAAATATTCTTTTAAATGCAACAGAACTTATTGGGAAAGTGGAATATTTTGTCATTTTTTTCAAATTCATCCTAAAATTAGAGTCTTTAACAGTCCCGGATATATAGTAACACGAATAAGCTCGATCGGAGAAGTACCACACACGGAATATTATTTCTTTTACGAGATAGAGAGGAAAACGAGCAAGCATATCACCCGATGGAAAAGAATCAACGTCGGCCATAGACATCCGCGACACCATAGGAATCACGGAAGCTTCGACGGCCTATAAAATATGAGTAGACTTGTTTATTGACATTAAGTAGTAGATATGGACAGTCAAAAGTTCTACTTAGCTAAGATCCGCGACAAGCAAAACTGAGAATTGATGGCCGATTTTCGGTAAGTTTTTGGTTTAAGTTCCAAATAAATCCACTTAATCCAACAGAAAAACACACATTATTAATTTTCTGTTATTGTTTTGCTTGTCACGGATCTTAGCTAAGTAAAACTTTTGACTGTCCATATAGTGATGGATTTCCGCAAAGTAACGCCTGACTCTATTAATAATATTAAGTAGTAGAATTTCTGTATAACAAACTTTTGTATAAAAGTGATTTCCCCACTCATTACATCCTTCTTCCCCTCCCATTATTCACATCCTTACCCTAAGGTAAAAGATAAAAATATAGTTTTTACAGTTAGTTGACCAGCTTGCTGGTTTGCCTATCGCTTTAAAAAAGAAATTCTATAAATAGCATATCTAAGTTCTAAATAATCGAATTGTACCATGTATATATATATATATATATATATATATATATATATATATATATATATATATATATATATATATATATATAATATTACATAAAATGTAAAATATTTCTTTAATGACGTATCCAGTTATAGGGTATTCTATCGGACATCCCACACATTCCTCAAGATACTCCCGATTATTTCCACATTCTGATGCGTAGCTAATAATTTTCGGTCCCCGATTGTATCGCTCAGAATTGTTACCAACGTATCCAACTAATCAAATATGAATTTTGCAATTTAAATGTTAACATATTTCATTCACATACCAAGACCACATAAAATATCGCAAGAATTATATTACTTATAGTTTCAAAGATTTTATGGACTTTTTTAATGCTTCATCTGTTAAAAGTAGCCGGAAGTAGATCAACTGCTGTTATGCAATATTCGTCGCCTATCGATATATGGAACATGTATAATATGTCTTTTTGAAGCTACCAATATCAATTTATGAGTACCATGAAGATAACTGGTTATATGTAAGTACAGACTACAGGTACGTTAAAAGAAGTTTCGGGAAGAATATACGTGGTTGAGTTCCATCATCGCGCCACCACTCAGAATGGGCAGAGGAACGTTTGCCAAACCAGATGGAGTAATATATAAACAAATAAAATAAAAAAGCCTTTTATTCCTTGCAAGTGCATTACAATAAATAATTAATTTAGTTTAGTCTAATTTAATCTACTCCTATTTAGTATAAAGATAATGAATTTTCTTATTTAATTATGTTATTTATTTTTTAGTGCTTAATTAAGAAGTTAATTAGTCTCCAAGAACCCCTCCGCAGATGAAGGGCTGATGGGCTTCTTTAGAGACCTTTAAAGAAGCCCATTGATCTCTATTTTGAGTTCGGCTTAGCCGTTTTACTTATATCGACCGTCCATCTCATGAGCGGTCTTCCTCTGTGTCGCTTTCCATTTGGACCCCTCCATGAAGTCACCTTTTTTGTCCATCGCTCATCTGTCAGTCTTGCTACATGCCCCGCCCGTTCCCATTTAAGTTTTTTAAGAATAAAGTAGCGCATCTGTAGCTCTCGATATATTCCTTATTTTTGAATGAATGATTTTTTTGTATTTTTTTTAATATTTAGCATACTTCGTTCTAAGCCTCGTTGACATATGATATTTTTTTTTCTTTATTATTGGCTTGTGTGTAGTAACATATATATATATATATATATATATATATATATATATATATATATATATATATATATATATATATATATATATATATATATATATATATATATATATATAATATATATAAATCAATTGCTGTTCATTAGTCTCGCTAAAACTCGACTGGCTGCAACGGCTGGACCGATTTGGCTAATTTTGGTTTAGAATTCGTTTTGGAAGTACAGAGAAGGTTTAAAAGGTGAGTAAATATGATAAAAATATTAGTAAAATATAGTAAAAGCAATAATTTCGTTTTCCCTTAGAAACTATTCCTACCTGTCAAATATTTTATCGTTGTGACGTGACTATTTTTAAGTAACGTCAAGTGTTATATATAATAATATTAAAACTTAATTAACTATATTTAATCTGTGTTGTATTTAATGAGATAAAGATATTATATTAATTTGTATTATAAGCGACCGATTGGCTCAGTGGCGAGGCCCTCCGCCCGCGGTCAATGGTCGCGGGTTCGATTCCCGCATCGGAATAAATATTTATATGTTTATTCCGAGTCTGGTAACCCCCCGAATACGCATTTCCTTTCCTGCCCCTTCCTTTCTTCTCTATCCTTTCCCTTCCTCTCCGCCAATCCACGGTCTGCCGTGCCAATGGATGCGTGGCTAGGGGCTCGCAAGCGTGCCGATCGTCCCGGGATCGGGTTCCCCCGGGTACTAACGTGCCTTACCTCAGTATGCAGGGCTCTGCTGGGGCTGATCTCCATCCTCCCCTGCGGCTCGTGGGATTCACTAAGACGAATTTAATGTACCTAATTTGTTGAAAAATGATGGCGACGTGGTTCGCCACCCGTCACGTTCTGATTCTCACGAAGGCGAAAAGCGACCAATAGAGAGCCGTTTCAATGGAGTTCTGTGGTCTCTGCCAACCCCTGCGGGGGATAGGCGTGAATATATAAAATATTTATAGTAATATAATATACTAGCTTTTGCCCGTGGAATTTGGTCTGCCACATTAAGTTTCGTGACAGATCATTTTAAATAAATACACTTTTTTTTTTACTTACTTAATGGTTCACAATTTTGGTCAAAGTGACTTCTACATAAAAGGTAGAGATATGCTATGGCGGACTTTTAGTTAGAACTATTCAAGACAAACAATCCTACGGTATATCATCTTTATGTAACTCCAATGGTTTAGGCAGTGTACGCCGAGATAGCTCTCAGAGGCCAGAATTTTTCCGACTTAATTGACATGTATCGTTGCTTTCATTTTAAATTTATATATAACTAGCTTTTGCCCACGGCTTCGCTCCGTAGTCCGTCCAGTAGTTTTTTCGTGAAAGACTAACAAACATACATCCATATTCACAAACTTTCGCATTTACAATATTAGTAGGATAAATCCATTTTAAGTGTTAGGAAACAGCCATATCAGTTATGTCTGCCGCACTGATATAAATCGCTGCGATTCGACGTACGCCGCGCCGACGCAATTAATGGTTTATTGTCGTGAACACGTTCGTGCTTAATTACTGAGCTTGAATCGAATAAGATAAGGACACCAAACGAGGGTCCCCATTAGATAAACTACCGCAAGCGCGCCAAATAGACTTATTTCGGATCATTATTCGAAAAAATCTTTGTCTGTATCTCGGGTAATTAAGTAATATATTCAGTTATCGATATACATTAAATTTGGCGAAGAAATGAAATTTTTATTTTTATGACATATTTATTAAAAATTTCTATAATATACACCAAAAATTATACAAGCGTAATATTTACAGGATTTCTTTGAAGTCCCATAAAACAATATTTTTGTATGAACGTTATAATATTTGAATGTTTACTTACTGACATACATATTTTTACAAACGCGAATGTTAGTTTTCTCGGGTAATTAAAAAGTCACGGTGTATATATATATATATATATATATATATATATATATATATATATATATACATATTAGCTTATTTATTTATAGTACATATACACAATATAAACAATATTGAAAAGCATTACGTATGCCAAAGTTACTTTGAAGCATTGCTGTGTGTTTCATATCATTTAATAAAATATTACAAGAAATAAATCACTTGCCTGGTTACAAAGCAATGCAAAATTAATTGAACCTTATACAACCGGACTTCATTAATTCCTTAATATTCCTATTAATGTTTTCATTCTAAGGGAAAAGAGACTTATCATTTGTTAGCAATAAATCTCAATTCAGGTTGAATATAGATGAAGTTTAAAAGTACTATATATATATATATATATATATATATATATATATATATATATATATATATATATATATATATATATATATATATATATATATATATCGTTATATTACGACCAAAAAACTACATAATATCATTATAAATTGTAGCCTATATGTTATTCCGATGTATAACCTACATTACTGTAAAGTCCATTGGCACGGCAGACCGTGGATTGGCGGGCAGGAAGGGAAAGGACAGAAAAGAAAGGAAGGGGCAGGAAAGGAAATGCGGATGGGGGGATTACCAGACTCGGAATAAACATTTATAAATCCATATAAATATTTATTTCGATGCGGGAATCGAACCCGCGACCATTGATTCCGCGGGCGGGGGGCCCCGCCACTAAGCCAATCGGTCGTCCGTCCGAATCCGTCCATTAGTTTTTTAGTGAAAGAGTAACAAACATACATCCACACTCACAAACTTTCGCTTTTATAATATTTATAGGATAGGATAGATAAATTACTTAAAATTGAAACATCACGAACTCGTCCTGTGTAATAGTTTCCAACCAAGTCAATTGATTTACTGTCTAAACAATTGACGTATCATGGTAAACTACTATAAAGTTATTTAGGTTCTAACTGAACACTTTTAATTGTATTTTGTAACTTTAATATAATTTTTATAACTTTTTTGCTATATTTATATGCTGTTTCCCGTAGGAGTAGGTAGAGACCACAAATCTCCATCTGCTACGATCTCGGCATACTTTCCTTGCTTCCTCAACACTCATTACTCTCCTCATGCAAGTCAACCGGTTAAGGGCACACTTGACCTAGCCTTCCTTAAAAACTTCATCAATTTGGTCACGGTATGTTTTTATTATCCTATGACAACTAATAACTTCATATTTCAAAACTTACCTCACTTAAGTTCCGACACATAGAGTTATTAGTTATTTACATGAAGCTTGAACGTATCGAAATTAATATTCTATGTATAGAAAATTGATTAATGCTCATTCAAACAGAATGCATTACTCCCAAAATGTGCAATGTCTTTTGTTACGTTTGTATGAACGTGACAGAATTGCAATCGATACGTCGTCAATAAATCTAAGTTTTAGACCGCACCCGTATCTACTACGTGCACAGTGTACGCAATTATCTCCACCTACTAATCAGTTTCGACACTCCCTAAATGTGACCGTTTCTTATGCTAACCTATGTGAGTCTGACTGAGCTTATAAATATCCTTGGTTACATTGGAAACGTGTTTGCCCTTTGCACTTAGGACCCGACTATTTCCATTTGTAACAAAATAATTTATAGAGATTTACTTTAACGAAGACTCAGCGACTGATGTAATTCAACTGATAGTTCTACTTGAGTTTAATACGACACTTGTGCAGCAAAGAGTTGAAAATATTAGACTGAATATTAGCAGTTTTTTCTTATTAGTAATTTTAGATATTGATCATTGAGTAATTTTCTGAAGAATTGTTGCTTGTCCGGGATTTATGATATTAGTACCCAGGTATGCGACCCCGGCCTCTTATGACGAATCTTAATATACCTAACTCGTCAAAAATGACGACGACGTGGTACGCCACCCGTCACGCCCTGATTCTCACGAGGGCGAGAAGCGACGAACGGAGAGCCGTTTCACTACAATGAATATGAGAGGAAGGATGGATGAAAAGATAGATGAGTGTGAAGGAAGCAGGGAAGGTCGGGATCGTAGCGGATGGAGATGGTCTCTGCCTAACCATGCAGGAAGACAGGCATGAGGATATGTATGTATTGATCAACGTCTTACCAAACAATTAGTTTGAACTAGGACTTCATCGTTTGAGGTTGAAAAATCGGCTTGGACCATTTTAGGACAGGAAAATATGCCCCTTTATCAAATTTTATTTGGTTTTTCAAGTACAGGAATCAATAACTACATATATATATATATATATATATATATATATATATATATATATATATATATATATATATATATATATATATATATATATATATATATATATATATATATATATATATATATATATATATATATATATATATATATATATATATATATATAACTTACAAAGAAAAACATGTTTGTTAACGAGTATCCCGTGTATAT
This sequence comes from Baronia brevicornis, assembly GCA_031353405.1. Classification (NCBI taxonomy): domain Eukaryota; kingdom Metazoa; phylum Arthropoda; class Insecta; order Lepidoptera; family Papilionidae; genus Baronia; species Baronia brevicornis. The sequence continues at coordinate 1,999,843 of JASFAT010004443.1, forward strand.
TTATGAACCATGTATTCAATGGTGGTGAGACTTGGTGAGGTCTTGTTAACACGCTCAGGGAGATATCTGAATTAGTAAAGGCATGTAACAAAATAGTGGTGCGTTAAAACTTATATAATTTAAGGGCAGTAGGGTGTGTTTTCTGAGTAAGAAAACTTAAAACTTCCTTTCTTTATACTACCCCATAGTAGTCCACACCTGGACCTCACCCAAAATTCACCATCAGCTAAGTCTTCGGCTTTATTCATATAGTATCTGTTATCCGCTTTGCACAGATTGTCACTTCACCTAGTTAGGGAACGTTCCACTATACGTTTGCCGAGAAGAGCTCTCGGCAAACGCCGCATATCAATCCTGCGGGATTGCAACCCCTATAACTTTAACATAAAATAGTAAACAAGTGTCCTCATTCAAATGACACTAAGTTCACAATATCGAAGGGCATATTTAAATTTCTATTCGCAATCGTACCGCACTGGTCACAGGCCGTCGCGAGCTGCTATCGGCGTGGCTGGCGAGTGACGTCAGCAATGATGCAATCCACCTCACATCAATCGTGTCCCGTCAGGCGTATCACGTACACAAACGTTAACTGATCGAAATCAATGCACTGCATTCCCGCGCCTTAATGTCCTACATCGAGTTTACATTATTCTGATCTATTTAAAGCTTGTTGTAAGTTTCAGCGTTAGTAATATACAAACATACATATCGTCAAGCCTTTATTCCGTAGTAGTTGGCAGAGACCACAGATCTCTATCCACTACGATCCTGGCACACCCTCCCTGCTTCCACCACACTCATTCATCTTTTCATCCGTCCCTCCTCTCACGTTTAGCGTAGCAAACGACTTTCCGTTAGTCGCTTCTCGCCCTCGTGGGCATCAGGACGTGACAGGTGGCGAACCACGTCGCCGTCATTTTTTAACAAATTAAGTATATTAAAATTTTAGACATTAGACATATTTTTGTAATAAACTAATGTTTACATTATTTTTGCATACAATAGCAAGGCAAAAAGGACCAAGTGTGTCACCTAATGGAAATACAGTACCACAGACATCGCAAAAGTGTTGCCACCCTTACTCTTTTACGCAGGAACACAACAAAAGTTATCAATAAGTTGAATATGCTAGGGATGCTTAGATGGTTTGGGCAAATAGAGAGACTGATAAAAGAAATTTACATTGCGGATGTGGATGGAAGGGTCGATAGGGGAAAACCAAGGAGAACATACCTTGACCAAATTGCTGAAGTACTTAAGAAAGGCCAGATCAAAAATAAAGCGGCGAGTTATGAGTATGCCGAGATCGTAATAGACGGAGATCTGTGGACTCTGCCTACCCCACGGGAGACAGGCGTGATCATATGTACATATGTATGTTAAATATGATAACCATTACAAAAAATAAACTGATATAATTTTATCATCATCTATATAGCCGTAATAAACCACTTCAGGAATTATGCAGACTATTAAGTATTCCTCAATTTTCAAATCAAAATTGAGGGGTGTTGCCGGAATATTGTTTATTAGAGCAAAAACCAAGGAAATGATAATAATTGCGGTAATATTAAAAACGACAGAGGCGAGTCAGAAAATTAATGCTTACAACCAATTTGTTGTGCGAAATGCATAGCTCTCAAGTCCTTCGTCGACGCCTGGTGCCGACAATTTCATCATTACGAGCAATATTCGGAACACGATTACCGTCAATCCAGAAGTTATTGCCCCGCAATTGCAAAGAAGTTATGTTTTTTAACAGGACTGTAAAAGAGAATAATGTATTAACTCTTTAAAGCTTGACTGATTGGAAGACAAGTTACTGATTCATCTGACTCTCTGAGTAATCTAATTAGCTTCCAAAACAAGTTTTTTAGTAGTAAAGATCGTCAGTTTAGACTGTGCAAAGATGTCTCCATAATATAAGGATTAGATAATACTGAATATAATAAGTGATAGAATAAAAAATATAATTGATATATGTACATAAATATAAAGGCTTTATTGGAACTTAAAAATGATGATCTGTGCATTTATTTAAATAAATGATATAAAATCTGCTGCTCCTTTGATCTCTACAGAAAGTAAAGGAGAGACATTCGTACTCCGTTACGTGTAACACATTTTTATCGCATAGTTAACTGTACCTAATCATCCTAAGACAGTCCACCGCTGGACGTAGAACTTCAGCTACACTAAACTAGTTTCTGCTAGCTTCTCTGGGAAGATCGTCGCTCCATATAGCCGAGAGGCATCCCATACTACATTTGCCAAGGTGGGAATTGCGCTTAAGTATTCGATTACCAACTACTACTAACTAAATGCATATAAAACTATCCTCTCCGGTATGACACACCGAAGCTGTATAACTGTATTCCAGACCCTCTTGTAAATTGTTAACATTATGTCTAATAGAAGAATGCAAGAATATAACAAAATCCTTCTCTTAATACAAAATCAAACATTTCACAACATAATTATCAGTGTATAGAGTTAGAAAGTATTAATCAAACAATTGCCTCAATAAAGTAGACCACGAATGCTGGGACCGGTTGAGGTTGGATGCCAGCTCTTATCCACACGGAATAGTTAAATATTGAATCTCCGCAATTCTATACGTGATGCTGTTTTTAAGGTATCTTTGGCAAAATGCAACAATATAATTTATCTTCTCCTGTCTAGAACATTATACTATCTATTATATTTGGAGTCGGCCTTCCTTGTCCTAAATTTCCATTCAGCACGGTTTCGTGCTACGTGTTTTTCAAGCTGAGTTAAGTCTTTTTGGACACATTTCGAGGTAACAAGTCTAAGGCAAACTTCACCGCGTGGTCTTCTTAACGTCTTTTCACGTGTCCGTACTACCGTACTCATTCCTCTTTTACTTTTTCAACTATCAGAGCAATTTTAAAACCACCTTTATAATGCAATAATCGAATCTAATTCAATATTCAATTTAATTCAAATTCATATATGGACGTAATATATGTGGACATAAGTGGACGTAAATCCACTTCACATGGATTTACTAATGTAATGCGACTCCGAAACTCAAAAGCGAAATAACTTCTCAATATTGGAGAATAATAATCAGTAAGCATTGGTTATTCGACCTATTACCTAATTTTCCACCGGATATTCCATACAAATTCTCGATCGAAATTCTGGAAAATGTAGCGGTTGCCGCCGATTCGGGTTGCTCTTTGTAATATGCGGTCAAATGGAAAGAGTTCTGGGCTGGACTTTCCAAGTTGCTCTCATCCAATACAATTACTGATTTTCTCAATTTATTAATTGTACACATTAAGATATTGTTATTAATTTACTAATTTGGTTTTAAAAAAAGCAAAAGCATATTGTGAACTAACGATATTGTTTTGCTTATTATTAAAACAATTAAAGATGCAAATTATTAAATGTTTTCTCTCATCGTCAACATCCAAGGGTCATCTCTAGATCATAAGTAATTTATGTTTAGAATACAATATTTATATATATATATTTACACAAACGTACGCCATTTCCGTGTCCGGTGTCTGACGATATTGTTTGCAATAAGACAAAAGCAATGGGCGCAGCTAGAGGATGGGGATCCAGTTTTTATTTATACTACTAAAATTACATAAACATTTTTATTGTGAGAGGTATAGCGGATATGAAATCGTCATTCTAAATAATCATGGAAGTAAACGTGCAATTTAAAACATACGTTAGGTTATTAACTTTAAGATTTAAAATCGACAACTACCTTGGAAAGATCCGCAACAAAATAAATTCGAAAAATGATATTAGATATATGCATACGAGCTAGTATATACACAACACCACTTTTCAACAACGTTCACGACATGCGTTTCGTCTCAACACGAACATTCTCTCTTCATCTTCTTTCATCGGTACTACAACCCACAATATTCGCCTTCACTATTCTTCCCCGTAGATCAATCACCATGGCTCCATAGCCTACGTCGTTCCATTGTCACAATGTCCTCTTCTATACAGTCATTCCACCTCTTATCTGGTCTTCCGCGTGGCTTTTTTTGCTGTGAAGTTCATTTGGCCATCTTTCTAGGTGAGCCACCTAGGAAGACCTAGGAAGCCAGAGCTGTCGACATCCATCCGCTCTAGATGACGCGCCTAATGTAATATTAGTGCTTTGCAGAATAAAACAATGGTTTATTTACCACAAAGGTGGTTCAGCTCATATTTAGGTACACGAGACGTCCATGTATAATAAACTCTACGAGAAAACCGTTGAATCTATGCATTTGGATCAAGTTTCAATCGTTGTAGATCGTAATTTTTGTCTTTGCATCAGACTCCATCTGAGTAATGAATTTCTACAAAGTAACGCTTTACTCCATTAAATTATGAACTTACTTCAAGCTATATTCTTACATGGGCATATATTTACAAGGATTCAGTAGGCCTGGGCAACATTTAAGGATCAAGTCTTTTCGTCGCCCATATCATCGTATCAGGCTCTGAGGTCTGTCTGTACTCTTTTACAGTGCCGAAACGTTAACATTAAAAGTCTGTCTGCTTTACAAGCTCAGAGTAGCTCAGAGAGCTATGGAGAGCGCTATACTCGGAGTTTCCCTGGTGAAAGAAATCTACCGACGGCCAAGTCAACAAATTAGTTCTAACTGAAGTGGTATTGTACTGGTTACCTTTGTTGGAGAATCGACAACCGCTAGAGTAGACGCTGTTGTGTGCTAGAGTGAAATCCGTGTCTTGGCGAACGAAGTATGGCACGGCTTAACACTACTACGATCTGCGCAAGGCGGCCGGCAGACATTGGATACGTGAAGCCTAAGATCAGGCTAGATGGCGTAACTTCTAGCGCCTTTGGCCAGCAATGGACTGCCTAAGACTGCTAATGACAATGAGGTAAATGAACGCGGCACTAAGATTCAATGTTATCTTTTTTTTTTGATAGTATCATTTATCAAAATATTGGCTTATATGGAGCTTAATTAATAATTTACGGTTGCCAAAAATGTGTTTTTTTTAATTATGTGTGCCATCGTAGCCATATAAAACATCTAGCCTTTTTAATATTTAAATTATTGGCTTAATAGTAAAATTGGTAAGGTTTGAACTCATGACTTAGGGTCGTGGGTACAATTCTAGTATACGTCCAACGTATTACAGTGATCGTATTACAATCGGTAACTTAATAGGAATAATTTCGAAGAATTCAAATAATATTAAATCGTTGCTGGACTGTTTCAAAAATTGAGACCAAAGTACTAAAAGGATTAGAAATAGAACTTTTCGTCAATATAAATCGATCTATTTAACATGGATAAACAGGTATCAAGATACAAATATCCGGGTCAATAACTCGACGTGCTCTTAATATAATAAAAAATACTACTAGCTACTACCACATCACTGTAGTTAATTAGTTATGAAATAAATCAAACACTAATAACGAATAATATCAGTTAATGCGAAAACATGACCAAGCAAAAGTAAAAATCTACTTGATACTCCTTTTGGCGTGCGTTTTCAAGCATAATATAGGGTCACCACATTTTTTCCATGGATGGATGTCTTACGATGCGACTGTGGGAGCAAATAACAACATATAAACAGCAGAGGTTCCTCAAGTAAAATTTATCAATTCTTCTTATAATACTAATTGATTAAATTGTGAAGTCACCGCTTTACGAAATCACGATAAAATACATATATTATATTAAAGAAACATTTTAAAAAATAAAACATATATGTAGCCTACAAGTTCATCTATTTTATTGTCTGTAGTTTATTTGATTGGCTCAGTGGTGAAATTACCAATTTTGGAATCTATAATTCAGTTTCCGCTTCGATATAAATGTATACGACGACTCTGAATAAATACTATAAGGCCATCCTTATAGTATTTATTCAGAGTCGTGGTACCCTGCCAATCCGCTTGGCCAAGCGTGGTGGGTTAATATCCATTCCTCCACATAAATTTACCCATGAAGCACTACTGAGCAAGAGGACTCCTCTTGCTCAGTAGTGGTACATACATATATATATATTGGGTAAAAAAGCACTGCTAGTTTATTTGGAATGATTATCAAGAACTCTAGTATAACCAAATTATTAATAATCTAAATTTAAAAACAAAGAATAAGTGATCTAAATATAATCAAAGTTGACGCGTGTATTGCCTTGTTAATGATTCGGCGACATTGCAACGCTGTGACTTCACCATCCAGCCAGACTTGCAGGTGCCAATCTGACAAACTCATTTAAATTTCCGTTGCTTACAACGCGATGGTCAAAAATAAACTCTAATTTAAGTAGTAAAAGTTATAAAATTAAATAACATTATGTCAAACTTACTGCGAGGTATAAAATTTATTGTCATATTATAGATACAACCGTAAAACAAGATTTTGCATTTAACAAAACGTAATAACTAATTCATTAAAAGCTACTCTTGACCTAGTTGTATGTCAAATATTTATTTATTTTGTTTCGTAACTAACACTTTTTAAATGCATGTCATATAATTATTACTAGGGGGCGAATGTAGCCGTTGTCGTAGCGGTTTGTGGTAGACAAACCGCTTTCTATGTAGAGCGCATTACGTAGAAAGCCTAAAAATTTTCTTTGAAACAAAGAATCGAACTGTCCTAATCAAAACAGCACACGTGTCGGGCCCAAAGATCTTTCAAACTCATAGATTGGTAAGGCATTCAAGCTTTCAACTTCCAACCTCCAACTTCGCATTTATTTAGGTCGTTATAGGATAGGAGTTAGTGATAAGTAAATCATTTTATAGCTCTCGAAACAACATCATTGGCAGCCGATACGATCGAGACACATGATTCACAAAAAGGCAACCCCCGTGCTTGCACAACCACACCTCTTAATACAAATATGGCATTTATCATTATTTTAATGTATTTTAATACTGCATCAACAACAAGTTAATTACATAGCTATTTGCCAACAAACGATCTGTCTTTCTGTGTCTACGCTTAAAATGCCATTCAACAGTCGTTTAGCTAACTCTACGCGTATTTATTGCTACTATCATTTATACTTAAATGGCAAACGTCATTGGACCCGGTAATTATTTGATTTGTACCGGTGTCTCACACCTGTAACCTTTTATAACTATTACTTAATGTATTTTTTTTTATTGGATAGAATGGCGAGCAGGCGTGTCACCAGATGGAAAGTAATCAACGCCGCCCATAGACTTCCGCTGCGCCGCAAACAGTGCGGAAGCGTTGCCGACTTTTAAGGAAAGAGTCATTATGGGAGTGGGAATGGGAGGAGGAGGGGTAGAGGGAGGCGGGAGAGTTGGGCCTCTGGAACTCGGCCGCTCACCGTACGAAACGCGGTAGGTAAGCTACCACTCAGACGCTGGTTTTTTGCGGGAGTGTGCTACTTCGGGTGAGCCGGCCCATTCATGCTACAGACAAATATTATGCCATTCTTAGCAAATATTCGTCGGCAGCGTGGCTCTACCACTATTAAAAAAACTACATGAAATAAATGAGGATGCGTTATGTGAACAAAATGTCAAATTTAATTAAAATAAATTCTTCTTCCTTCCTTTTTTCATTCTTTTAATGTTCTTCATTTAGCCTCCTCCACAATTCTTTTCCATTTAACCATATATTGGGAAGCATGGCTCCATCCTAGATCTTCCCATCACCACCATATCCTCCTCAATGCCAATTTCACGTCTTTGGTCTTACGCGTAGCCTTTTCTGCTATGTAATCCATTTGGTCATTGCCTTGAGTGCTCTGGCGAAGTCCACCCTTCTACATAACTAAAATGAATTATTCATAGATAATAACGTGTGTAGTTGATAATTAACAAATAGCAATAGGTCGTGGGTTCGATGCCCGCATCAGGATAATACATGTATGGCCTATAGATAATTATTCTAGGTCTGGTGTGGTGGATTAATGACCGTTCCTTCAAAACGGGGAGGACCGTACCCACTAGTGAGACGACATTTATGAGCTGTGTAAAAAAAGAGCTCAGTTGGTAAGTTTCAGGTTTACAATCTGGCGTTGTAAGTTCGTATCTTCCATTATACTATTGATGTCAACCACATCCTATGCACAAACAATACGCTTAATGGGAATGGTTAACAATAACTCTATTAATATAAAGAAGTTGCTTGTCTTCGTTTTTTTTTTAAAAGAGCAAAAGATAATTCAAACATGCATATATTACTTATTGCATATATTACTATTAATGAAGAACATTTTTTTGATGAAGTGACTGCTGCCTTTTTTATCTCTATAAGTACGCGATGAGAATTTTTTTTATAAAAGTTGTTTACCACAACCACCACGTGTATCCCTTCGATAGATATCGTAACTAATCGACATTTGCCGACTAATTACTTGCAAGTCCGGGATTAAACGGTAGCAAAACAAATAAATGTGATTGATGCAAGAGTGAGCAATGCAAAATAAAAAATGTTTTACACTATGAAATGTTCCTTTCATTAAGTACTAACTTGATTGATAAAGTGGTAATTTTATTACCATTTTCGGAGTCCATGGTCACACGGGTTCGATTCCCGCATAGCATTCAAGTATTCTGAGTCTCGGTAGCCAATCAATTCGGCATAGACAAGGTTTGTGGGTTAAGCTTTGCCTCCCAAACATGGGGAGGTCTATGTATAGACTATGCAAATATTTAACTTGATGCAGGACTCGAACCCGTAACGTAGGCTTGAAAATCAAACACTGCCACAGCAACATTTCAATCGATTGTATGAACCACCGTATGTTTAAATTTATCTGATAATATGTATAGATCTAGCTCTAAACATAATGAAATGGTAGGTAATCATTATGTTTTAATAATATTATTTCAAAATTGCCTTACAAAGCAAAACATACATATGTCTATATAACTGCATATATACAAAGAGTTACTCTAGTACATTCCTATAGAGTAAATTTGATACTTTATACTTTACGATATCCAATAAATCGGTTGTTGCAACAATAGTGCATACATATATACGTCAATAAAACAATTTATGGCAGTTATCGCATTTGTGTTTGAGTGTGTATATGTTTGTATATGTGTGTGTGCGTGTGTATGGAGCTAAATATGTGGATAATTCGCGTCTGTAGGTGTTAAAAAAATCGATACATTTTTAACTAATTACACTAAGATCGTATTTAATAGTTTTAAGAAGTACTTTTGAAACATTATTTTTTTTATAACCAACCGTTAGAAATATGGTATCAGAGAAACCGACAAGAAATTGATCAGTTACTTTTTAAAACATCTAAATTTAACAATTTTACATAATTAAGTTATAATGAGAACAGAATTGAGTGTCAATTATTCTTTTTGAAACTAGTTTGTTGTAGATGATTTAAAATTCGCAATATAATTAATTTATATATAATAAAATACAAAAAAAAAATTAACGTCAAAGGATAGAGAAATTTGAATTTGAATAAATCATACCTAAAGTTTATGTCAAAAAATATTATTATTATTCGTAGTCTTCTTACTTCTTGCGTAAACAATCCTCCATACCTAGTTAAGGTACATGAACTCCTTACAAGTACAAGGCACTTCGTAAATAGTACATTGACTCACTTTACAAAAAAGGCACAAAACAACCTCAAGTCTTCCGCGGGTTTCCCCTTTAATTTGTACGGTTAAATTTGTTTATTTTACTATTCATTCACATCTGACAACTTTTTTTGTAACAGAAAAAGCGAACTGAACTTTTTTGGGGGCCTAAAAACCTGACAGACTGAATGAATATAAGGATGTCCGGTTCCGTGACATTGTACAAATACTATATTTCCCAACAATAGTGAATGTAGATCGAGTCTAGCAAAAAGATGCGATACTACCGCAAAAAGAAGCGGGACAATGAAAGTGTAATGTAAATATTTATTGACTATTTTTAGAAATCTTCATTGATGACAATGGAGCTGCCATTTCATTCAAGCTACTTAGAATCGTTTGAGGTCGTCAGACATTAAGAAAAAGTACGGTAAAAGTAACAACAACTCCTTAAATTTAGTCTTACTTTCGGTAATCGTGCCTGAGAAGAAAGGGAAATATTTTAAATTAATTAATCCAAAAGTTCGCTGCAAAAATGTAACGATTGTATAAATCATGCTCTCTGGGGTATTGACAATCAGAAAAAAAATCTTTATTCATATACGCTTATGTTGGTCTGTAAAAAAAAATTATCTCGACTTTGAGAGTTCTAAAGGACTTATTTATTGCTCACTTATAATTACACAAATAGAAAAAAATTAGTTGGACCCACCTGAAACGTATTATCATTAGCAGAAGCAGCTTGTGACAGTCTACTGCTGGACATAGGATGCGACTCCTAGCCCAAATTCAAGCTTCAAACATCCAGTTTCTGTCAGTCGCCTAGCGCAAATCATCACGCCATCTGGTCAATGGACGTCCGATACTAAGTCAGTCAAAACGCAGTCTCTAATTTAGCCCTCTTATACTGCATCGGTTGTAGGTTATAATAAATCCATTGCCATTTCAGTTTGATAATTTGAAGATCTATACCGGAAAATATAGTTCACCGACGGTTTCATCATTCCCAATCATATACATCAGAGAAACTCCGAGAACGACCAAGTGCCAAAGGACTTCACGAAGCTGCCAAAATGAGAATACATCAATAAAAATATTTTTACATACAAACATATCGTCACGCCTGTCTCCTGTATGGTTAGGCCACAGATCTCCATTCGCTACAATCCCGGCACACCATCCTTGCTTCCTTCACACTCATCCATCTTTTCATCCATCCTTCCTCTCACATTCATCGTAGCTCGGCTCTCCGTTCGTCACTTCTCGATTTTTTTTTATTCTTACTAAAAAATCCACTAGTGAACAACGCCTATTCTGCACAAATAACACCCAGCAGTTTATATAGTTTATATTACATATAAAATAATCCGAAGCTCCACACCGTACCATCTACGTGCTATTGAGATAAGTTACAACCCAGATCTTATTCCTGCAGTCAACGTCAGCCCAATAAAAACTCTCTTCAGACACAACAAGTAAGTTTTTATGGTGACAAAATACACTAAGCTACCATTTTATTGCACAGATAAAACAACAAATTGTTCACTCAACTGATATTTTCACAACTATTACACAAACGCAATGACTAAGTCAATTTATTATTAAATTTAATCTTTCACTGCTTTGTGGTAAAGTGATTGAGTCATTCATTATGTTATTGCGTTAAAATTGCCATATTTGTCTTTACTGAATAGTGTTATAGGAGCATGAGACATTAATTAATAATTTTATGCAGGAAATGCTTTAAATATTTGTACAACATAAAAACAAAACCTTTTTCTATATTTTTTCTTCTCGGAATTAAATAGCACAGACATAATTGTCAAACCGAAATTACATAGGGCGCACTATAAGGTTCCGGAACCGGCCGCTACATAAACAATATTTAAAAAGTAATTACAGTATTTGAAAATGGAATTTTCTGAGTGTAGAAAAAAGTTTGTTACTTGTTTATTCTAACCGCGTGTCTACATCACCATGGATTTAACTCGTGAAAATTTTCGTAATATAATATTAAGTGTAATTTGACATCTCTGCTTCAAACTCCTTTTAGCGATGAACCACTTACTCCGCTGGGAACTTCGCAGCAAGGTTTTAAGCATATTATTAAAAATTTAGCTTTATTTTTTTAACCTTTAGTGAACAATTTTTTCTATTTTTTTTTAATTGGTACGGCAGACCGTGGATTGGCGGAGAGGAAGGGAAAGGATGGAGAAGAAAGGAAAGGGCAAGAAAGAAAATGCGGATTGGGGGGGTTACCTGACTCGGAATAAATATTTATAAATCCATACATATATTTATTCCGATGTGGGGATTGAACCCACGACCATTGACTCCGCAGATGGAGGGCCCTGCCACTGAGCCAATTGGTCGTCTGAAAAATTAAATATACATTAAATTTTGCAGTAGAACGGACTTAAGAAGTGGCATTGACCTATAGTTTTAAGAGAGTCAGACATTTAAACGGAATACACACATACAGCAGGCGCGGGTTGGATTCGAACCTATAACTAAAAGTAAACTATATAGATGATAACACACATAATATACGCACCCCGCGTCCGACCGACGTTATCTGTCATATAGAAGAAATAAATTAGACCCCCGTCCGCTCTATGTGTATTGCGCTTTATAGATATAAAACATGCCAGCTCATTATCTTTGCGCCTGCATATAGGTAGCAGTTTTTTATTTGTTAATTAAAAACGTGCTGACATTATTTTGATCTGTTGTTTTTTTTTAATTCACCAGCATTAATTTTTTCCCGGCACAAAACCTAAAGTTCCATTTTATGTAAAATTTACTCCTCGTCACTAGTCAATGTTAAGTAGACTACATTCATACTATACAATTTCACGACTAAGGGTTCTGTACAATTTTTAAAAAGCTCATACGACAACTATAAAAAAGCCTTTTATTCCACACATACAAACTTTTATTAACAAAAATAAATATAATATTAATGTACAATATGTAACAATAGTGGTAGAGCCAGGTTGCAGACGAATAATTTGTCGAAATTGGCATAATCTGTACTGTAGCATGAATGAGCCGGCTCGCTCGGGGAAGTACCACACTCTCGCAGAAAACCTGCGTCTGAGTGACAGCTTACCTACCGCGCTACCGCTTTACCGCTACCGCTTACCTCCCCCTCCCATTGCCACTTCCACAATGACTCTTTCCTTAATGGTCGGCAACGCTTTAGCACTGCCTATGGCGCTGCGGCAGTCTATGGGTGGCGTTGATTGCTTTCCATCAGGTAACACGCCTACTCGTTTGCATTCGTATCCCATAAAAAATGTTTTATTTTGTTTGCATGGACCCCTCTCAGGTAAAGGCCTCCAAGGATGACAAATATAATGTAAATTAAATATTATATTATATGTTGACGTAGGCAAGGTGATATTGTGATATACAAACAGGTCTACAATCATAACGAAGGTTCATTCATATACAATGGTATACACGGAACCAGAAAAGTTACATATATTAATTCAAAAACTTAATAAGTAATGCGAACCTATAAATTTATTCCAAATACACAAGTAAATGTCGCGCAAAAACCTTACGTGTATGGCTGAGAGATAAATTAAAAAGGTTTTTTTTAAACCTTCCAGTCATTGCGTTACATCACTTATATGAGTTAATACTTATATGTATTAACTCACTCGTGGTTAGTTATATTTTTGGAAAAACAATAGTCTTAGTCGTACTTATTTAAATCCTTGTAGGAATGTAATTACAATTAAAACTAAATTAACTACACATAAAATTATCAAGACTGGTTTTATATAGTACACTGAATTTGGACGAAATATGATATCGTGGTATCAAATAGTGGGTCATATATTTTTTCGTCCAAACAATGAATGAAAATTTGTCTAAAAAATATTCAGGTTAATAGTTAAAAAATAGTTTTTATGTATACAATAATTAGAAATCAAAGAATCTTATTTTCATTAGCATAAGTCTCCCCAAGAATTTTCCACATCGCACTAGCTTGCGCTTTTCTTGTCCACGTTAGCCCTGAATAATTTAATATCATCCTCCCATTTTTTCTTTTATTTTCTCTAGGGACCATTCTGAAATATCTTTGGCACATTCGTCCTTCTTGCTTCTTACAAGATGGCCTACCTACTTCCATTTTAGTTTATTATTAATATTTTTATAGACAGATTATATTACAGAAATAATAACAAACAATAAATATACGTGTAACATACATTACACATATTTTAAATATAAACTAATCACAAGCCAACGACAGAAACATATAGCAGGCTCTACGTCGCTTGCATCATCATGAGTTAACAGGTTCCACAAACGACTAGATAGACTTTAGAAACCGTCTCTTAGCTAAAACTGACTGTAGTTAAGGACAATGCAATACAAGTCGTTGTTAAAAGTCTAGTAATATCGTTATATTTTTTTTACACCCTCTTTATGTATGTACATATGTCCCACTCTAAGGAACAGAGCCTAACAATTTCTTGAAAAAAGAATCCATTAATAACTGATAGGTTACACATATATTTTGTGTTCCAGGAATCGATTCCGCGACCACTGAGTTTTGACATTGGTAACTCTGTTACTGACTCTTTTAGGTCGACATTAGTTATTAATATAATAATAAAGTAATTCATTTTTTTATTTGGAAATATTAACATATTACAATTTAACTAGATTTCCTGTCTTATGGGGGCCAAATTTTTATTACCCTATATTGAATCTTGAATGTGTTTAACCTTTAAAGAGATTCCAAGTATAACCATAATTACAAGGATTCTGCACTAACCCAAAATTAAATTTGGTGTCCGATAATAAGATATACTATTTTGTTTTATCCTAGGAGCAAGCTGGAGAAATATGAGATACTCCCATTTCTCCAACTGTAGTTCGGGCAAGTCCTTAAAAGCTTAACCGCAAATACACTTTTGAAATTAGCCCTCGCGTCTAAACCAAGGTACACTTGTTTGACTGCAGGATGTTTACACATATCCACGTAACCAATCCAGTGGTTTCTGTTGGATTTAATATTTTCTTAGATGTTAGTTTAATAACATTAAAATATATATTTTTAATAGAGTTTCTCGCTGCCTGGACCTGTTACATATCCTTGCAACATGAATGTACTAACTCTGTTTCTATGTTTCATCCATAAAACGTAGAGTGACAGAGGTCCAACTTTGCCCATTTTTCACCTCAACCTCTCTGCTCCTGTAGCATTTCTATCATCCTATATCTTTCTGAAACGTGGGCAACACTCTTATAGTGTCCAAGGTGTTGCAGATGTTTAGAGACGAAGCAGGTTAATAGGTTAATAAATAAAAAAAATACTAAATATTAATTTCGAAACGTATGACTTGCCCTTAAAACAGACGACCAGTCTCGAGGCACGCGCTCTGTCTCTTGCCCGGCCCGGTGTCACATATCTTTGTTTGAAAATATGAGTAGGTTAAACATATCTCAGTTAAAGCTTTAGCTATACTTATTCGTAACGTAACACTCGGCTTATTTCAAATCAAATAGTAAAATTGTAACCGAGATGGCTCTGCAAATAGCTGGCCATTTATAACATAGTATTTTTTATTTTATTTTATGTGCAGAAACCGTTAAATTTTTGATATGTAGTAATTTATGTATATGTATTTGTAAAGTACAATAGCGTACTAACGATTAGCACAGCTAGAGGTTGCAATCTGTATATCACAAGTTTGGAGTCATTGTTGAATTAATTATAAATCATTAGTGCTTCCCAGCACAAGTGTTTTTGACTATTCCGATTATGACGCCTTGTCCGATATAGGCAAAACTGAAGAGGCACTATTCTCTTCATAGTATTAAATGTCAAAAATAACATTGAATCCTACTAATCCTACTAATATTATAAATGCGAAAGTTTGTGAGTATCGATGTATGTTTGTTACTCTTTCACAAAAAAACTACTGGACGGATTTGGATGAAACTTTACAGTAATATACCTTATACATCGGAATAACATAAAGGCTACAATTTGTAATGATTTTTTGTAATTTTGGTCGTCATATAACGATACATGTCAATTAAGTCGGAAAAAAATCTGGCATCTGAGAGCTATCTTGGCATACGCTGCCTAAACCATTGGAGTTACACAAAGATGATGTACCGTAGGATTGTTTATCTTGAATAGTTCTAAATAAAAGTCCGCGACAGCATATATCTACCTTTTATGTGGAAGCCACTATGACCAAAATTGTGAAACATAAATTAAGTAAAAAAAATATATTTATTTAAAATGATCTATCACTAATTTTAATGTGGCAGACCAAATTCCACGCGAGCGAAGCCACGGGCAAAAGCTTGTTAAAATATAAATCATATTTTTAGGTCAACATTTAAATGTAAATTAAAAATATGTTTAAAGACATGAGAAGAAAACAAAAAGCTTGGATATAGTGGTTACATCCCCATGACCTGAATAACAAAACGCTGAGCCTAAAGTATACTAATATTAGCCTAGACAATTGTCTCCAAAGAATGCGATTGCATCAAGTATCCCATTGTTTTATCGGTATATTTTGAAAGGCATCTATTTATAGAAATGAGCGCTGCTGTAAGAAATACCACTATACTGCGCCGCATAATTCGAATTTATTGTGAGTGTGGCCTGCAATACCGGCCTTTTAATCTCTGATACAACAGAATTTATTTTACAAATATTTGCGAGACAAAGCCTCAGACAGACCTAACTATATATACACTGTATTTGAGGTTATATAATGATTTGACAAATGTTTGCAGAAATGTGACATACGCAAATAGACGGATAGATAAAATGCAGACATAACAAATTTATTTTCTTTAAAATTAATATGAAACGATAAAATAAACTGATAAATTTTAATAGTTATATCGTATTGATAAAAATATTGCAATTTATTACGGTTACGATATGACGTCCCAAATAGGTTACATAGATAAGAGAAAAGGATTACAATATGTATTTTTTAAGAAGACTAGATATTACTACAATAGAATTATTGTTGACCAATCTAAGCCAATAGTGCTTGGCTATGAAACATGATTCAAAACAATAGTTGAGGAGTATAATCAAATTCACAATGTAAGAACCGGAACTGACTCTCCTCTAGCGCTTCCACATCGCCCTAAGTCTTGAACAGTTCGAATGAAGGAAAAGATGTATGTACATGTGGAGTACCATGGTATGTGGAGTACCATACTACAACACATAACATCAGATGACGCGCTTTCCCTGTGTACATTATGAAGAAACCTTCTCCTGAACCTATTTGTGTAAAAAAACCTTACATATTACACATACATTACCCTACACTGGGATTTTCTCGATCATTAGTGCCCATGATCGAGAAACTAACAATATATATATATATATATATATATATATATATATATATATATATATATATATATATATATATATATATATATATATATATATATATATATATATATATATATATATATATATATATATATATATATATATATATATATACTATATTCACTCCAGTACTCTCAAGCATGCTGATTGCATAACGATATTTTCTTTTACCATTTTCTTAATCTGTACTTTACAAAATCGCTTCTGGCTCTAAATCTACTAAATTAATCATCACAACAATAGTTAAGCTTGCATAACTAAAGAGCAAATATGAAGGGCCTCACTGTATGTTTTAGATTAAGTTTGTACTTCAAGAATGTTCGTATATGCGGAAAACTGTCATTATTTACTTCATTGGTGTGTGTTCCGTGTAAACACTAGTCTTAAACAATGACCTTTTTATATATTATTTTTATTTGATCGTCTTCAACTAAGCTTCTAAATAAAATTATGTAAATAAACTACCTGTGCTAATCCCCGTCACGTTTATTTCTAGAATTCCTAACGAGGGTCAGACTGAAAGATTGAACCTGGGCAGTAAATAATAATATATGTTTATTGTTCATGGCCGAATTTACAATATTGTTTCACTGCCTGCCGAACTAAGGCAAACCCTGTACTACGGCAGACAGTTCCCTTCTGTGATATATTTATGATTTACATATATTATTTACTTTCTATACTTAATATAAATATACAAATTTAAAATTTAAAAAACTTTATTAAGTTATACAAACCAAAAAGATTTTTTTTGTACATGTGTCTGTGTCTGAATGTATAATTAATTTATTTTATTTTATGCTACTAAGCTAATGTTTATTTAATATTAATTCTGTAGAATTAATTCTGTATAAATAAAGATGCCAATCAAAAATGCTTTTTTATTTATTAATTATACATTAAATTTTTATTATTTTTTACATTTAAACTTCGAATAAAGAAATCTATAGGGAAGCTGTAGATATATTTTGAATTATTTTATCATTTCATTTTTCAAATTTAATTAAATTACTGGCAATAAATAACCTTCGCCCCTTGTGGGTATTGGATTTCAGAAAAATTCTCCTCCATTTGGCTCATTCTCGGGCCTCCTTTTTAAACGATATTATGTTTCATACAGTTTTGGAGATCTGTCTTCGTGCAGTCGTTCCACTGCGCCTTGGGACTTCATCTGGATATCTTCTGATCTAGGCTCCAATTTTATACGGTTTTGACAGCTATGTAAAGCCCACATCTCATTATTAATTAACACAAGATATTTAATTAGTTAATTTTATTTTCATGACACGTGTCTAACACTTCTGTAAAGAGAGACAGGAAGATAAATAATATAATATTTGTAAGAACGATAATGAATTCTTAATTGCTGTGTAAACAAACAAACTGAATGATAAAAAATGGCAGACACACAGGCACTAATAACTTATTTGTACAAGTTCGTATGAAAGATCATGTGCATTTTTGTATTTACTTAAATATTATTTGATGTATTGTCCGTGTTTTTTAGAATACTGATTGATCTTTAAATAGCGTCTTTTTATAGTTTGAAATGTTTTCAATAGTTTAAAAAAAAATAATTATACCATCACAAATAGGTTGACGCTCCTTAGTTGCGTTCATTTACATAATTTGTTGTACAGTCTAAATTGCATTTGACTAATAAATACACGCGTCAATTACATTATTGTTTTAGTTAATACCTTTGCTTTTTTTAATGGAAAAGGAAAACCCCATGATAGTAAGCGATACCCCGATAAGATCAAAGTAGTTATTACAATACATTGCCAATCTTTGACAAAAGTGACAAAGGGAGATGAAGGGCCAGGGGTAATGTAATGGTGCTTCCATTCCACTACTATATCTATTCACTTACTTGATTGCATCGTTATCATTATCATCATCTATACGAACGTAACAGTCCACTGCTGGGCATTAGCCTCCATTAGCAATCAAAGTGTATTTTCATAATCACGCGGTTAGCTTGCGGAAATATGCTGATGAAATTCTAATTGAAGACAAAAGTTAAATAGCTTACAAATATATAGAATTAAAATAAAAGAAGCCTAAAAATGTTTTCATATTAGATACGAAAACCAACTAACAATAGGTGCACCCGAAAAAAATAGTTGTCATCATTAATCCGATGAAAGCAACGAACTCACGACCTCACATCGTAAGAGCAATACTTACCAACTGCACTATTACTGCTTTATTCATATACCGTTCAGGAAAATATAATATTTTAAAAGTAATGATTAATATCTACAACATTAGGTCTTTTGCAAACATTAGGCTATGCAAGATAAGATGTACCGTATACAAATCGCATAGTTTGTATTTTTGCATGTGAAAGTATCTTAAGGTGTTTACACGTGTCAAAAATATTTCTACATCAAAGTGTATGTAATTGACGGCGTTCGGGTCGGTCCGTTACTTCTCAAATAAATATACGTTATGTTATTCACTTTAGTGATTCGACAAAAAATTTGACATGATATCAAGACGCCCGTTTTTTTTTTTACAATTACTCTATTGATTTTATGGTGCCACTGCCCGCCTACGTTGTTTAAATTAACATTAATATATTCTAATTAGATCACTAAATCAGTATGTACAAATTAAATTTAGTATCCTACTATCCTACTAATCCTCCTTCCACGAAAAAACTACTGGACGGATTTGGATGAAACTTTACAGTAATACAGGTTATACATCGGAATATCATATAGGCTACAATTTGTAACGACCAAAAGTCGTAATATAACGATACATGTCAATTAAGTCGGAAAAAAATCTGGACTCTGAGAGCTATCTTGGCGTACGCTGCCTAAACCATTGGAGTTACAGAAAGATGATGTACCGTAGGATTGTTTGTCTTGAATAGTTCTAAATAAAAGTCCGCGTCAGGATATCTACCTTTATATCTATTACCTATATACCTTTTATGTGGAAGCCACTATGACCAAAATTGTGAACCATAAATTAAATAAAAAATATATATTTATTTAAAATGATCTGTCACGAAACTTAATGTGGCAAACGAAATTCCACGCGAGCGAAGCCGCGGGCAAAAGCTAGTCTGTATATAATATTGAAATCAAAAGCCTCTAAACATGATTTTTTGTTGTACCAGCCATAGAATAGACCTTATCTATACTTTCCCATGGGTTTCATACGAGGTGACTATGGAAACAAATACCTCATATTCCACCAATATAAATCAAACCCACTTTACCACTGCGTGATTTGGGTACATACAAATATAGTTACGCCTGTCTCCCTGTAGGGTTAGGTTGAGACCACAGATCTCCATCCGCTACGATCCCGACACACCTTCCTTGATTCCTTCACATTCATCTATCTTTTCGTTTATCCTTCCTCTCACATTCATCGTAACGAAACATCTCTCCGTTCGTCGCCTCTCACCCTCGTGGAAAGACGTGAGAAGTGGCGAACCACGTCGCCGTCATTTTTTAACGAATTAGGTATATTAAGATTCGTCAAAGTGAATCCCACGAGCTGCAAGGGAGGATGGAGGTCCCGACACGTCCGGACGCCCGGACGGTCGGCACGCTTGCGACTAAGCTCGCCCCTAGCCACGCATCCTTTGGCACGGAAGACCGTGAATTGGCGGAGAGGAAGGGAAAAGGATAGAAAAGAAAGGAAAAGGCAGCGGAAAGAAAACATGGATTTAGACAGGATGATAGGGATATGATACTACCGCAACGAAAGACGAAAACTGATACGTTTTGGATCCCCGATAAAACTAATGATTTCACCAAATAAATAAGTATAACTTTTACCTTATTAATGTAATGGTACATATAAAAAAATCGATCAGCGACATCTGTTAGTCAATGTACGAAATAACAGGTATAAATTTTAATGTCCATTATAAAATCCCACAATGTTCTGTGGCCAAACACAATTTGCGCACAATTGTTTTTATTTATCCGTGAATAATATTGACTCACCGATTGTTTCGACAGTTCAAATTAACGCGGCTGAGTAACTTTCATATGCTTAAAGGCAAATTTATTTTAAATAAGTGAAATAAATCGCTAAGCAAGACTGGAACCCCACGACGCCTAATTGGATTAGTGAACCTAACAGACAGGATATAAATAACGTTATAGGTATTTCGCCGAATCGTACTCACGCATGTGTACATAAAAAATATTTATCGAGTATTCATGTATTAGTCGGTGGCGCCTATGTACGCCAAATATGTGTTCATAATTACTACAACTAAAAATTAAAAATAAATTTACCGATTTATTTTTAGAAAAATAGTAAATATATATAATTCTGAAACTCAAAACCATTTTTTTTCGTATCAATACAGCCGCAACTTTCGACTACTGAATCTAAACATTCCCGATTGGTTATACCTACTTCGGATCCAGTGACAACACCCCCTCCTCCCCATTAGTTGCCACTTTGGAAGTGCGCAAATTTAGCGTCATGCATGCTTATTACTGACTGGATGGATTGGACTCTATGGTCGAGCCACAAGTGAAGAATTTCTCATGGCCTGAAATGGCTTTGAAATAGCTGTTTTAATGGAATTTCTCACGGGAAGATGAACGAAAAACCAATGTCTTAAGCATCATCTTTTGAAAGCTTCAAGTATGTTGTCACTATATTACAATACATAAAGTTAAATATTTCACAACTGTTTTTCGACATTGATAGATTATACAAATAACAAGAATCAATGAAAGGATTACTGTATTTGGGTAAACATAATGTACGTAATTCTATGTCTAGTGCAAATAAGGACTAATCGTCAGTGACGTATTGGAAATCAAATAGAGTTATCTTCAGACATGTCGCGGTTAAACACTTTGTCACTCATTATTTTGTTATCTAGAGGAAATGTGGAAGGAAAAGGTGATATATGTTATGTGTAATGGCTGACGTAAACGATTTCTTGTTCATTGCGCGTGCGCAGTGAGTTTGAGGCAACGGTGGCTTTGTAATTTTTTAATTAAAATCTATTAAGCTTCATTCACTTTATTGTTACTATTGGCCTCTTGCTGTTCACTATTAGACTTAAGTATCTCTCAAATACATAAATAATGTTCTTCAAACTCATAGCATCATACTTTTACTGCCTGTCTTGTTGGTACCATAATAAATATACAAATGACAAGGACGAACAACCAGATTCTGAATAATTATTATATGTATAGAGCACATAAATATTATGAAATTCGACCTATAATCCGAACTTCAAATGTGTTTATTATATTATATTTGAAATATTTGTATTTCTTTATGTGTACATTAATATGTGACATATTTATATGAATAATAAATAAGCATTTGTTCCATACACAAATGCTTGTTTATTTTTCATCTTACATACATACAAATATATCGTCACGCCTGTCTCCCGTAGGGGTAGACAGAGACTACATATCTCCATCTGCTACGATCTCGGCATACTTCCCTTGCTTCCTCCACACTCATTATTCTCTTCATGCAAGCCTGCCGGTTGAGGGTACTCTTGACCTGGCCTTGCTTAAAAAGTTCAGCAATTTGGTCAAGGTACGTTTTTCGTGGTCTTCCTCTTCCGGCCCTTCTATCCACTCTTCCTCTTCCGGCCCTTCCATCCACATTTTTCATCTTAGCTTATTTAGTTTTCTGTTCCATTCATGTGTCCAAACTTTGTCTAAAAGAAAAATCACTTTCAGTCCGCACACATTGTAGTATCTTAAAAATTAAATAAATTTTTAATTTTTTGTGTTATATTAGTGTTGTAATATAAAAGGACTTAGAATAAAAAGCATATGTATGGACCAAAAACAAAAAGGGTCTAAAGATTATAATTGTTATTATAAGATTGACTTCTCCATTTATTTACACTTCCAACATCACATAGCGAACCTACGAGGAAGTGTGCTACACTACAATATCAATAAATTATATTCTATACCTACTTTGTTCAACATGTTTTCTAAAAGAAAACTCTGCAACTTGCGGACCTCTTGCTCGCGACTCCTTCAGTCGAGGTTGTAGAAGTTTTAGGACCAACAGCGGTATTCTGGGACAAAAGTTAACATAATTTTAAAATCGATAGCATTACGTCTTGCTGTTATGAACGTGGCACATGCTTATATGTATATAGTAAGACATAACATGTTTTAAAATCTGCTAAGTTCCTATTAAATATCTATGGGGTCCATCGATCATATATTTGGCGTAAGTTGTTGTTTCGCGCAAACACACAAACACACACGCACACGGCGCCACAGCCGAATTGCGTCATAACAAGCACTTTGACGCATGCGCGTACGAGCGAGGTGTGAACACACTCAATCTGTGGCAAATATGCAACCGGTATTTTTTCGCGCGCCATTTCTTAGAAGTTTGTGGGGGAGTTTAGTTTGTTTTAACCATACTTGGTAAAGTAGAACTTGAGAGTGATCCTTTCTAGTTCTATTATGATTTTCACTTTCTTGCTTAAATCATTTTAATTAAAGCAAGACACCTTATTTATGTAAGATTTATGAGGAAGAATAAATAAAATTATATAAAAGTGATTTATCATAATCATTCATATATTTGAAATCGCGGATGGGCATGGACTTCCATACAGTGATTAGGTAGAATATAGGGTTGAGCGTACCTCCATTAAATAATGATAAGAATAATAACTCTCTTTAAATTCCTAAACAATATACAGTATTTTACAACAATTATATTATAAGTTATATTATATTTGTTAAGAACCTCTCGTCCAGTATAGCTATACCTCCCACTTTGTACTTGTCCCACTCCTTGCATTTTGTCCTGTCTCTAGCCATGGAGGTCCAGTCAATTCCTGCAATTCTTTTAATTTCATTAGACCACCTTTCCAGTGGTCTCCCACTTTTCCAAGATTGTCAGTTCAGGCTGTGATTTTCTTGGACCATCGACTTCATCGCTTGACCATTTCTATTTCAATACCTGGCAACGTGACCTTTTTCCTTTTCCTTATATCGGCGGAAGGTATCTACATATATATCCACGAAAAGCCGGCGGTTCATTTGTGATACTCTCAGCTTTGCAGATAAACCATCTTGTGACCCGCAAAATAGTGTTGCTATAATACTCACGCATAACCCGCGGATTGGACATCGCAGAATAATTCTTATTGGTCAGTGCTACTGATTTTGCACTATATTTATTATGTGACAGTTTTATTTTAATTCCTCTGATGCTTTTTAAATTATAATTTGTGAATTATATTAAATTAAATACTAAAACCTTTACAATTTTTCTTAAATAAAAAAAACTGAAGCTTATCCAATCTTTTTACGAATGGCTATAGACAACAATTAGCATGATCAGTCGAGTCTCCACTGAAATATACAGTGGAGACTCGACTGATCATGCTAATTGTTGTCTATAGGCATTCGTAAAAAGATAAGATAAGCTTTAGCATGATCAGTCGAGTCTCCACTGAAATATACAGTGGAGACTCGACTGATTATGCTAATTGTTGTCTATAGGCATTCGTAAAAAGATTGGATAAGCTTCAGATCTTTTATTTAAGAAAAAATGTAAAGGTTTTAGTATTTAATTTAATATAATTCACAAATTATAATTTAAAAAGCATCAGAGGAATTAAAATAAAACTGTCTACATCCACTGATTTGTAAGCAATTGATATATGAACTAATTATATAAACGATAAAGGGACAATGAGTGGGCGATTGTAAGACAGACGGCTGGAAGCACCCACAAGATGTGACATGGAGAGCATGGGAGAGGCAAATAAAGACTAACGTACACCTGGAAGCGAATTTACTTTCTGCAGTGACAGTCCAAACCAGGGGAGCCATTGCCCACAGAGTTAGGGCTCGTGCAAAGGAGTTTCAGGCTCGAAGCATCTTCCGTAATTGCTCCTAATCAGTCAGTTAGCAGCGATATTTAAGCGGAGGAAGCATCAACTTGATCCCGAAATTGAATCGCCTGTAGCCCTGGTAATGAGTCATCTTCCATCGTTTCACTAGGATCTCACGACTGAAATGCAGCCTTGGCCTTTGAATTATCATAGTTATCGTAGCCCATTTGATAAAGTTATACCCTTGTTATTCCTGAATTTCCCTTAAGCTATCAAAGCTCTTTTAAGCCATCTATTATAAAATGGTGGTACTAAATTATAATCTGTTGACCTAACCTTAGCGAACTGATAACTTATTACCAATTAAAACAAAATGAAAGAATGATTTAGGAACGAAAACGAACGCCTAAAAGTCACTTGTCGCCCTTAAGAGTTGATGCATGATGATTCATCCCCGGGGCTCGATCCCACATCTCAGAAAGTCGTGTTGCGCCAACATATTCATTCCGAGTCTGGTAAGCCCGCCAATCTGGACTGGATTGATTCATGTCGTGTAGTGGTGGATTAAAGTCCGTTCTTTCAGAAATGTAGAAGCCCGGTAGGACATATATAGGGTGTAAAAAAAACTACCTTAATGTACCTGAGTCGATTATAGCAGATTCGATTTCCTCATCGAGATATGTATTATATATTATATATTTATACTACAGGTATTTATTTCAATCTGTATGTTCCGCCGATCCGCGTAGGGCATGCATGCGTGTTGCATTTTTGTGTATTGTCTATCCCTCTAGAAATCTGTAAAAATAGGCTGAGAAATCTATGAGACGTATCAAGTACACGCTTAGCTTTACGATAGTTGCGTAATGCGGTGGCGGCGGTAGATTAGCATCGCGGACGTGGGCCTCCGGCGCAGACGCGTTGGCGGTGTCTCACGTGCTTTAAGCTCTCACTAGAGGCTATTGTACATATTGTTTAGGCAGAGTTCAATAGTTGAGACTTACCCACTCTTGAATTGAGAGTTACCAACATACAATTTATCTTTAATATTGATTCAATGAAGCCTTTCAGACAATAACATAAGTTTAGATTATGATAACATTAGGAAATGTTATCATTTCTTTTTTTTCTTTAATGGCAATTAGTTATACCTATTATGCCGTTATCAAATAAAATATAATAACATCAAATATCTCGAAATGCACTAGTCAGCACGTTACGTTACATCTTGATAAAATGGTAGCTATTCTACCAAAACCGTCTTTGGACTTTACAGTTAAATTAAAAACTCACGATTATTTCATATCACCACTTCACTCCACACCTTAATCGAACTATTTTGTATAAAATACGCCACCACAATCAAACAATAAAACTAATTATAACATAAGAATTTGAAAATTAAATAAAAATACAACGTCACTGATGCAAGTTGGCAGGTAAAGTGAACCTTTTTTATTTAACTTTAATTTGTTTTTGTATTATAATAACGATAAACATAATTCTCGATGCCTTTGCTTTTCTTTTGATCTTTACCTTGTAGTCTTTGTAAATCGATCGCCAGACGACTACAAAGCATAGATCTAATACACAAACCTCGCTTAGGAAGAATAAACATAGGTTCATATATTAGACCAATTTACGCTGTTGGTGATTTATGATGATATTTTAAAAATATAATATATAAAATTTTACCCACATATGTATACCGTATTTTATAATGATAAAAGTTACCAGGATATCAGCATGGTAGAAAATTTGTTTTATGTTTTTCATCATTTGGCTCTGTCAACTAGAAATAGCAGTAGGCGTGGCGGGTTGAACGGAGTGCTTATTGTCCACTCGTAAAGCTGCTAAACAAATGTCATTGTAGTTAACTTTTTTGAAAGTGGATATAATCAGAGCTGACGTTTTATAATTTCTTAAGAATAAAAAAAATTGATAGTACTTAAGAATATGCGATTCGCGGGTTCTTTTCCCGCATTAAGATTAATATTTGTCTATCCTACACGTTTTTGTTCCAAGTCTAGATGTTCCATCAATCTACCTTGGACAAATGTGGTGGGTTAATTTTGAATTACTCCAGAAATAGGAAGGCCCCTTTCCTAGCAACGGGACATATATTTGTAGGTAACTTCGTCATTAAGCTTACAATAAAAAAAAAAGAAAAGCAAATATTAATTTCACCTGCCCGGAATACATTCAGCTTTACAACAACAGTTATGTACACTGTAGTACATATCTTGAAATAGGTTTTCTTTTTAAATATAATCCTCAAATGCACATAATGTATAATTTTTCCTTTGTCTATGTTTGATATAAGATGTTGAATGAACATTTTTTTAATAATGTTTTTAATCAGAATTAAAAAAAAACGTGTTGAAAACACAAATATAAAAGCGTAGTGCAATAAATCTTCCGCTCTAAAGACAATACGTGAAATGTTTATTTAGTGTTAAACATTATTGCGCTAAACAGCGGTAATAACAGCTTATAAGTTTATTTGAATGTCGAGTTATGTTCCATTCAGTCTGCACAAATCGAAAGCTCGGCTCGGCTCGGAGCTTCCCTTCATTCAATGGTCGCAAAATGGCGGAGGAATATTCACTTTGTTAGAGCGCGAACAATCGCGCGCATTGTGCGGGACAGCAATGAAAATAAATGGGATTCTCAAACGTGCTCCCAGTGACCGTACCTCACTGTTATGGCTGTGATTGCTATCTTATATTTTTGTTTGGACGTGTTTTAATATTTAATCCCTTTATCGTACGGTGAAAAATCAAACCTTGCGTCATAAATAGGCCATATCCGGCGTTCAGCAGCCGTTTCACCCGACGTGGATGATCTCGTTTCATTTCTTACACCCCATACCATAATATACATGCTATTGAAATGATGATTTGGGCTGAGTTCAAGAACTACTGATATAGGCTTACTTCACCGTAGTCCGGATGTCAGTATCAAGTATGGTAGGCTGCAGACACTTTTACAGAAGTATCTAAACCTGACAGAACCCAAGGCGACTGACAACACAACCAGTGTAATTCAGCACCCACGAAGACTTGAAAATCTATACGCGAACAATCCTAAAGCAATATAAATTTATTTAAATAAACATATTAAATAGTCTAGTAGTATTTTAAATATTATTTTTATTAGAATTGCTTTTTAATTAATATTAGAATTGCTTGTTTTCTTTTGTACTTTTAAAGCAATGATTCGATTGGACCGGTGCACTGTTTCGACGACAATATCATTGTGTTCTTGTAAACTGTACAAAAGCGCACATAGTCTGTAAACTATAATAATATAACTTATTTTAAAGTTGTAACACAGTTAAGAGTACTGTGTTTCAATAATGTACATTTACTATCAATAAAGTATACAAATCAATCTTAAAGAAAGCGTTCAACGTCAATGGGCCTACCATAGAGACTGCGTATTCTAGAACATCCCAGAGTGCGTGCGTCAACTCACTATTTTGGACGCCTTATATCGCTGATGAAGAGAAAGCGCCCAGTTGTACAAGTACACGACATCGCCTGAAAAATATCAAGAAAATTATAGATTGGCTTAGTGGCGAGGCCCTCCGCTCACGGAGTCAATGGTCGCGAATTCGATGCCCACATCGGAATAAATATATGTATAGATTTATAAATATTTATTCCGAGTCAGGTAACCCCTCCCCCCAACCGCATTTCCGTTTCGTTTCCTCCCTATCCTTTTCCTTCCTCTCCGCCAACTCACGGTCTGCCGTGCCAAAGGGTGCGTGGCTAAGGGCGAGCTTAGTCGCAAGCGTGCCGACCGTCCCGAGATCGGGCTCCCCCGGGTACTATGGTGCTTTACCTTACGTTTCGCTGCGATGAATGGTAGCGGACAGAGGTCTGTGGTCTCTGCCAACCCTTGCGTATAAACGTGAATATATAAATAAATAAAAATTATCGATGCCCTACAAGTTTGACCGGTATTAAGAATCGTAATAAGCTTCCATCACCAAGGTCTGAGAGGTATCCTTTTAGATCATTTGTTATTCATAAAGGATTCGATTAGTCAAAAAGTCCATCTTTAAGTGAGGTAACATACAAAACGTAATATTGCTTGTGTCAATACAGATTAGTCAGGGTAATCCCCTGCCGGCATACCTAATAGATAAAACAAGCATTACTACGCTTTATACTAGGGCATTCAAGAGACGAGTGTATGTATCCGCGAAAGGCTGATAATTTGTGACGCCTGAGGTATTGCATATATTTATGAGCGAAGATGATCAATTAGAATGAGGTGACAGCACTTTTATTTGCTTGCTCTGTCAGCGAAATATCCCAATTTTTGGATGACACATGCGTCAACCTGTGAACAGATGTTGCTTGTGAAGGCCGATATGCATAGACCTGTTCTGCATTTTTTTATTATTTGTGATGTTTTTATTACTTGTCCTTAGAATATAATTAATTTTACAAACCCGGACGCTTTCCTGGTTATCTATGAGACTGTAGGTATTTTCGTATGTGGCCGATTGGGTTGTCTTTTTTTTATTACGCCAGTTAGTAAATTAATTCAATAATATCTATGTATATTGTAATGTCAAAAGAATTAATAACAATACGTCTTAATACACATAGTAGCCCAAGATTATAGACGGAAAGAAATTAAGGATGTCATATTCTATCTGCTAGCGTAAGGTGAGACTAACCGATCATGATCTGTAGACTATACATATATCGGGGATCGAACTCGCGATCATTGATTTTATAGCCGTGGGCCCCATCATCATATATATATATATATATATATATATATATATATATATATATATATATATATATATATATATATATATATATATATATATATATATATATATATATATATATATATATATATGACACACCACCACACGACTATATTTAACTTATCGCATTACTACATTGTAAAATATAGTAATGCGATGAGTTAAACATCAACATTATATAAAAAAGATACTCACGGAGTTTCCGTAGCCGTTTCTTCCCCGTACAGAGAAATCTCACTGCAAAATGGTGTTACAACGAAACGTAACGTAATTATTTACGACGATAAATAAAGAATTTGAATTTGGATTTTGAATAACAATTTACACAGCATGGTTCGTTTTATAAATTCAAATTCAAAATCCAAATTATACTCCTCTGTAAGAGCATACTCAACTCATATACTCAAAGTCACTTACCCTGATGCAAGAAAGTGTAATAGTTATATAATTTGGTAAAAGATTCAACGATTATACATACATATCCTGATGAAAAGACAAGCAATAACGTAAAATTCCTAATAAAATATATTCAATTGGGAATTATTCAAAATAATGGACAATTTCGCAATATTGTTCAATGTGCCTCGCTTCCTATTGTACATTACGCCATCATAGTTCCGAATGAGTACACGAATCTGACAACACTCACCTGCCGTAACTTGCCATTTTTGGTTCTTGAGACGCCTGATTCATAGAAAAGCCGTGGGCGGGCGGCGTTTCATATCGTCATTGGCGACGTCACCAAATTACCGCTTTACTCACAAGTAAGGTCGAGCGAAATTCCTTAATAATGATTGTTCTTGAAAAACGTAAATGAAATTTGCTTACCTTGAACTAAAATAATAACTTTGGTATTAATTGCTTTAGTCAGTTGATCACTTTTATTGACAGCCCTATTATTCTTTAGTTAAGGTAGTCTCTAGTCTATATAGTGTCAAATTATTTCACCTATATATTATAGTGACAATAGAAACTTGAGAATTTTTTTTCTCAAGTTTCTATTGTCACTACTTGAAACTTGAGAATGTTCTTGTCAACCATTTTAATCAAGCTTATAGTTGTTATGCCAAGAAAATGTGGTACACATAATTAGTCCAATTGCAAAATCGAATACATGACCTTTTATCATAACCGACATTTTTTTATATATATAGAAGACTAGCAGTTATTTTTTTTTTTTAAATATTACTAGAATTCTTTTGACCATTACAACTAAGCTAATATGCTTGTACTAGAAAATGGTTCATAATATTATATATAATAAGATTCCGGTTGTCGCCGTAGCCGTACGGTTGGCAGGTTATATGTTGGAGTCGCCAGCTAAACAGAATACCGCGTATATACGCGTTAGGTAGAAGACCGTGTATATTGAATACTATGCATAAGCACGACATAAAACTGCATAAACAAAACAGACGACTATGCGATTGAGAAGATGCGATATTGAGAAGTCGTCATTGTAACGAGAAAAGTGATGTTGCTGAGACTATAGAAGAATGAAGTAAATGTGGAAATGATTTGAGTAGTAAAGAATTCGAAATTTTCTGAAAATGTTATAGATTAGGGAATGGTTAGGAATATAGCTTCGTTGCTTTATTGATTCTGTGGTAGAGGAGTATCCAAATGAGAGCCATAAGCTTGTGGATATCGGTGATTTTGTACATTTATAATATATTTTATTATTGAATAAAAAAATAAATATACAGTGAATAGAAAAATAAATTAATTAACAAAAATTTAAAATTATTTTACTGTATATAACTTTAAAATCGAAACAAAATTTTTAGACCGGAAAATAGATACGACATATAAAGCTATTATTTTCTTATTTTATTTATAATATTAATATTCTCTTTCACTATAATAATTATGACATCTCTTTCTTGTTGACATGCAGCGAATTTTATTTTAAAATTTTTATTAGTTATTGTGTACGTAAAATCATAAAGGTGGTTCTCCTTTACATATATATTTTTTTAAATTGTATTTTAAGTGAAATCGTGTAATATTTTTAACGATTAAAAACCTTTCCATGTAAAGTTAAATAATTATTTGTCTTTATTATTAATTATAAAATATAAACGTTTTGAACAATTATGACATTATATTGGAACATGGTCATACAAAACTTCATCTCGTCATCTGATTCACGAAACAAATATTACCTGTGACTGGCGATGACCTCGGACCTTGCGAAGGCGCTAGATCACCTTACATAACTCAACCAACGTGACTAATAACAACTTTGGAATTGGTAATAAGTAAAAGTTACTTGTGCTTCGCATTGAAGCGTTATTGTGACGCGGTGGTGATTGTGATTTTACATCGAACTTTCAAATAAAATGACAATAAACGTTTTTTGAATAGTTTTATTAGCTGTTAGCAGATTTTTATGTACGTGAAATGCATGCATTTGCATAAGATTCTTTAATGTTTCTTTCTCTTTTATATAAATTGATCTATTAACTCTTTCGTGACGAAACAAATGATTATTTATTGTAATCCAAAACAATGTGGATTCAGTAGTGATAGAGTCAGGCTAACGTCGTCCATAAACATCCACAGTACCATAAGTATTCGAAAGCCCAACCCCTTGCCTTCCTTCTTCCGTTTCCCTTATTTACCTTCTTACTCCTTCCTTATATAGGGAACGCATCTGTAGGACTAACTTTCGCAAATGTCCGCGGGCGGCGGTAACTATTAAATGTCGGATGGGCCGCTTGTTGTATTATTGAAAAATAACAATTATTGACTACATTTTTTAAACAGCGAGCTTGTATAAAAAGAGATGAGTGCGAATGAAACAAAAATGTGTGCCGGGATCGTAGCATATGGAGGCCTGTGGGCTCTGCTCCTATGGGAAACAGGCGTGATCATATATGTGTATTGTATGTATGCATGTACTACATATTATTGGAATTTTCAGCAACGAGATAGTGATGATAAATATTGAATCAGTGCTGAGTGATTCACAATACCAAAACAGGAACATTCGAACGGTACGCGTGCAATCATTCGATACACATTTTACAACAAAAGCGATATTTCGCGCAGCGCTCACTTTATATGCACGTTTTAATTGTACTGTTTACACGGATTTCCAATTAACTCTTAACAAGTTTAACGCATTGTCCTTTTTTAATACTTGCGGCGTTTATTAGTCACAAAATAATAATAATAATAACCCAGAAGCAGTTTTAGAAATTACAGCAAAAGAACTACATTGGGATAGAACAATAATCACATATAAAACGATCTACAATAATAGGCCTGATATAACGTTGTTTTATCTAACATATCACGAAAATAAAGTAGTATACAATATAGATATAGCAATATGTATAAAACTAAAGTAGTATACATTATAATATAGCAATATAGAGATTATATTGCTATATTCTTGATGCTATCGTCTTATACAGCACAGGTATCATCCTCAAACTCTCCGAAATAGTCTAGGCTCCTTAAACATTAACCCGCGGACAGCGGCGTCTGGTTAAACAGGCCACAACTATAAATATCGACCACGACTGCTCTGCCTGAAGAGCATGACGACATAGACGAAGATTCAGGAGTTACAAGAAACAAGCCTTCAAAAAACTTACCTACGCGTTTCTTAAAGGCCATCAACGGTTCTGCAATGCCTAGAGCACTGCGAATGTATATTTCCATCGGGTTGACACGCTTACTCGTTTGCCTTCTTATCTCCTAAAAAAATGAAAAGTATGTGTCTATCAAAGGCTGGTGATTTGTGACGCCTCTAACATTGCGGATGTCTTCAGTCGATTTCTTGCTCTGCTATTCAATAACATTAAAACATCACTACCAAAATATAAATAAAAATCTTTAATTTTTGAAATTTAATTGAAAGCAAGACGTTTGTTACTAATTTAATTATATAAAATAATCAACCATTAATCGATAGTCTTTATTAGCCCGCTGTTGTTTACAGGCGTTTTCCGTTCTTTGACCTGTCCCAATAACGTTATCAATTCAAGCAAAACTCTGATCTCCTGATCATTAAGCCTTCCTCGAAATTAAGGTTTGCCATGATTTTTTTTATTTTGCCGTATTTTATTCTATTGTATCTGATCTAGTTATCTATTGTGATACTCAAAAAAAAAATGAGGTGGCACAATATGTCTCTGAGTTGGTAATCATCCAGCATTGTATAAGTGATTTAACTTATAAATTTATAAACCTTTTCCTATCTTTTCTTATCTCTACTTTCCGACATCTTTCATTTGTCGAGTAATTCATATTTTTTTTTATTTCCAACAGTAGATTGCCAGCTGATGATAATGGCTAAGAACAATTGAAACATACAATAAATATGTTCTATTTTTCACATTTTTAATTTTAGTTAAAGTAACTATTTTAAACTAAGTTTATTAGAATAGAGTAAGTTTAAAGAATATGAAATATTTGTCATTTTTCATAAAATATTTCATTTATTTCTTCATCATTCTTCAAAAATAGTACATAGATTATAAATAATCTATAAACTATATTTTTCATCTTATTAACATTTATATTAATTTTTATTTCTATTTAATACTTTATTGTACACATAAAACACGACATACAAGAATTGAAAGGGAAGAAGATGTACAATCGCGAGCTTAACTCAAAATTGAGTTTTCTTCAAGCAAACCCAGGAGTGAAAGAGAGATAAGCTGTGAGGATAGAAATAAGTGTACAACAACAAAATACAATAATAACATACATAACAATACATACTATATAAAACCATACATATATAATTTTTGTTTATGGGATATTTTAATTATAAAAAAAAAAATTGTCTATGCATTGTCATAGGCAACATTTACTGTTCTGGAGATCCTATTTACTTGCACATTTTTAAGTTATTTACATTTTTTTTAAATGGCTCTATATTTTCGTTGAAATGTTTTATTAATAACTTTTCTTTTAAACGATGCAAATCGAAATAAATGTATACTAAAGAATTCTATTGTATACTAAGAATTCTATTGTCCTACTTATATTATAAATGCGAAAGTTTGTGAGTATGGATGAGTTTGTTAGTCTTTCACGAAAAAACTACTGGACGGATTTGGATGAAACTTTACAGTAATATAGGTTATACATCGGAATAATATATAGACTACAATTTGTAGTGATTTTATGTAATCTTGGTCGTAATATAACGATACATGTCAATTAAGTCGGAAAAAAATTTGGCCCCTGAGAGCTATCTTGGCGTACGCTGCCTAAACCATTGGAGTTACACAAAGATGATGTACCGTAGGAATATTTGTCTAGAATAGTTCTAAATAAAAGTCCGCGACTACCTTATAGCATATATCTACCTTTTATGTGAAAGCCACTATGACCACTTGGCAGAGACCACAGAGCTCCATCCGCTGCCATTCATCGTATTAAAACGGCTCGTCATTGTTCGCTTTTCGCCCTCGTGAGAATCAGGACGTGACGGGTGGCGAACCACGTCGCCGTCATTTTTGACAAATTAGGTATATTAAATTCGTCCTAGTGAATCTCACGAGCCGCAAGGGAGGATGGAGGTCAGCCCCAGCAGGGCCCTGCATGCTGAGGTAAGGCACCAAAATTGTGAACCACGAATAAAGTAAAAAATATATATATTTATTTAAAATGATCTGTCACAAAACTTAATGTGGCAGACCAAATTCCACGCGAGCAAAGCCGCGGGCAAAAGCTAGTATACTATAAAGAAAACATGTAATGAAATACAATATTCGTTTCCTACATAAATGTGTTCTCTCTTTCGACATAAAGTTAACTGTTAGTCAAACGATTTGCCATCTTGCATCCCTTCACAAAGCAGTACAAACGGTTAGTAAGTAATGTTAGCAAATACGAGAAGGCGGATGCGTAGGAGCGGGTCCGTCGTGAAAGCTCCGTGTCTGATTGACTGGTCCTTGCTGAGATGCTTACTAGACAATGTTGCAGTGGTTTACATTGTGGTATTGGAAATATATTTTAATATAATAATAGCTTGGGAGAAATATATTTTAATATAGCTACATGCAACCTTAACTATAAAACGCGATTCAATAATAAAAATTGTCAAAAATCGTAATCAGGTTTACATTCTTTAAGCTCTTTGAATAGTATATCGACGATATATATATATATATATATATATATATATATATATATATATATATATATATATATATATATATATATATTTGAAATATATTTTAATATAGTATATAAGAAAATAATGAAATGAAGCTTCGATGAAGAAAAGCAGTAAAAAAATTTTACTGTTTTTCTTCATCGAAGCGGTAGGCAAACGAGTAATCAAGGTGAATAACCACTGTCCATGGACATCCGCAGTAATAATTAAGGTCACTAAGGTAGCAGACAGACAACGTCGCATAAATTTGTGGCGAGAAGAAGGAAGTAATGGGAGAAG
The DNA here is from genome assembly GCA_031353405.1 of Baronia brevicornis. Taxonomy (NCBI): domain Eukaryota; kingdom Metazoa; phylum Arthropoda; class Insecta; order Lepidoptera; family Papilionidae; genus Baronia; species Baronia brevicornis. Next base: position 2,035,869 of record JASFAT010004443.1, read on the forward strand.
AGAAGGAATTTATAGAAAAAAGAGAAGGAAATAAACCACGAGAAATGAATAACGCCTTAACCGTTAGAGTAACTCTAGCTATTAAATTGCCACGAGCGCGACAGCGCTCACAGAATCAGTTACTATTTAGTGCACGGTAGATGAAGTTGCTCGCACGCATCGCTACTTTTGAGTGATAGTGATAATAATGCCGTTTGAAATGAGCATCACAAGGAGGACAAGGGTAAATGACATCAAAAACAAAATCTTTCTTTGGTAAGTAGGTATATATGAGTTAAAAACAATAGTACTAAAACGGTAAAATGAATGTAATAATGTCCACATTGGCTTTGTAAACTATTTATATTGAAATACGGATAAACTGTTTTTAGGACTTTAAATTGGAAAAACAACTCCAAACTTATTTTTATGCTTGTTTATATTTATTACTTCAGACTCGCAAGCATACAACGCTAATAACGATCATTTTCCGCCGTGGTAATGCAAAAACAATTTCATCCTACAATTTACCTAAGCTTAGCTTACTTGTCTCTGAGAATTAGCATTTCCTTGTGAACTTAATTGTTTCAAAGGAACTCGAAACCTCTTATTGTTGTTAAACGCTGCGATTGCTCCGAGAAATTTCGTTGCAACTTAACAGTACTTAAGTATATGTAAGTTGCGACGATTAAGCTTATTATAATCTGTTCTACAACATGCTTACAAAAATAATGTAACTTTTTATGAAGACGAATTGTTTGTCAAGCCATGTCGGTTCATCGGAACACAAATCATTAATTAGCATAGCAATAATTAGATGTTAGAACATGAAGTGCTCAGGAGGATGAAGTTATCTTTGAATTCCAAACAATATAGTTACCCCAACGATGACAGATTATAACCAATTGGCGTTGTGTCAAAACTGCCAACTTCAGAGTCAAAGGTGGCAATTTCGAATCCCGCATTGAGATAAATATATCTATCTATGGTCTAAAGATATTTATTTTGAGTCTGCGTACACCAGCAATCTGCTTTCAAAACTGTGGTGGACTAAACGAACATTCCTCCAAGAATGGCGTCAATCATGACCAGCAATGGGAGTAGAATCCTCTAATAATTACAATCTAGTAAAAGGAACAAACTAATTTTTACATCAGAACGGAAAAAGACTAATAATAATTTTAAACATTCTATGCTTTTTAGTTTTGGGGACAAACTAATTTTTACATCAGAACGGAAAAAGACTAATAATAATTTTAAACATTCTATGCTTTTTAGTTTTGGGGATTTTATGGCAGATATTTAATGCTGGTCTATTTTGTTTTGAAGGCAAATTTTCTAATGAGTAATATTTTATGCAAAAATATTAATTATAGATATTATTATATATAATATATACGACCGATTGGCTCAGTGGCGGGGCCCTCCGCCCACGGATTCAATATCTGACATGATCTGATAACCCCCCCAATCCGCCTTTCCTTTCCTGCCCTTTCCTTTCTTCTCTATCCTTTCCCTTCCTCTCCGCCAATCGACGGTCTGCAGTGCCAATAGATGTGTAGCTAGGGGCGAGCTCAGAGGCATGCGTGCCGACCGTCCCGGGATCGGGCTTCCCCGGGTACTATGGTGGCTTACCTTAGCATGCAGGGCTCTGCTGGGGCTGACCTTTTATTAAGACGAATTTAATATACCTAATTTGTTGAAAATGACGGCGACGTGGTTCGCCACCTGTCACGTCCTGATTCTCACGAGGGCGAAAATTGACTAATGGAGAGCCGTTTCGTTGCGGTGAATGGTAGCGGATGGAGCTCTGTGGTCTCTGCCAATCCATGCGAGGAATAGGCGTGAATATATAAAAATATATATATATATATATATTCTCCATCTGAGTTGGGTATAATTCTTAGTCGCAAATTCGTTTCCCGCATCTTAATAAATAAAATATATATGTATGTGTGTATGGCCTATATGTATTTATTTCGAGTCTAGGTATTCCATCTGCCTTGAAATAACCGTGATGTGTTAATATCCTTCAAAAATGGGGAGCTCCAGTGCCCCATGCGTTGTACTCTATAGAAATATCAATCTACCAAGCGATATTCCAATACTTAGCAGTGTAATGTCAAAGCAGATTCCCATCCAGCGCCATACATATCATGAGCCCCATCGATTCCCTTTGTTATCAGCATCAATAAAATGGCTAACGAGCTTTCACTCCGCCGACAAAGCGACACAGGAAATCACTCAACAAGCGACACTTATCTCACGCACAATAAGTAATTTATCATAAACAAAGTTGATTTTAGGCGTTACACTTACCCAGTAACAGGAGGTGAGAGCAGACGGCGGCCTTGATACCGTTTTGCACCACTTATACACGAGACCATCGATCGGTGTCACTTTTTTTATGTCTGACCCGCGAATATGTAAATAAAGGTACCGCAAATTTGAGTACATTGACCTTGCGCGCACCGAGTTGTCGCCCACGAGCTCTATGAATCAAAGCGCAAATCTAGCGTAACCAAGTTTCATACTCAAGTAGCTCCCAGTGACCTACTGATTTCCATACGATACGTAGGCGGCGCGGTGGGTACATGCGGATACCGTCTCATCGCCAAACTGGTGACTCGGGCGATGAAGCTTGTTGACAAATGTCACGTTGGTTTGACAGATTCGTTACATGAGCGCGCATCTTTTTGCCGCGCCTCATATTTTATTCGTAAAACTTAATTACTGTCACTTATTAGCGGCGTGATGTTGAAATTTATACGCAAGTGGAACATTGTACCTATTTCTGGTGACTGATTTATACCATAAATCATGTAGTATGTTTATGTTTTTCACTTTACAACAATTTTTTATTAATATGACTAATAGATCTTTTTTTTATAGGATAGGAAGGCAAACGTGGAGGCGTGTCACTTGATGGAAAGCAATGAATGCAGCCCATAGACTTGCGCTGCGCCATAGGCAGTGCTGAAGCGTTGCCAACCTTTAAGAAAAGTGACATTATGGATGTGGGAATGGGAGAGGGAGGGTTAGAAGGAAGGGGAGGGGTAGAGGGAGGGTGAAGGCGTTGGGCCTCCGAAACTCGGCCACTCACCGTACGAAGCGCAGTAGGTAAGTTACCACTCAGACGCCAGTTTTCTGCGGGAGTGTGGTACTTTCCCGGGCGAGCCGGCTCATTCGTATTACAGACAAATATTATGCCATTCATGAAAAAGTATTCGCCTGCAGCGTGGCTCTACCACTATTAATCTCATTTAATCATCGATCTTATTAATTGAATCAATTAAGGCAAAAGATGAAAAGCCCTAACAGTCCACTGCTGCTCAGACTTTGCCCCCCCCCCCCGTGTCTCCGTCCCCGACTCCGTGGGCAGGCAGGCACGCCACTGAGCCAATTGTTCGTCAACTTTTATTATAATTATTATATATAATTATTATATATAATTATTATATATATAGACGACCGATTGGCTCAGTGGCGGAGCCCTCCGCCCGCGGAGTCAATGGTCGCGGGTTCGATTCCCGCATCGGAATAAATATTTATATGGATTTTTAAATGTTTATTCCGAGTCTGGTAACCCCCCAATCCGCATTTCCTTTCCTGCCCCTTCCTTTCTTCTCTATCCTTTCCCTTCCTCTCCGCCAATCCACGGTCTGCCGTGCCAATGGATGCGTGGCTAGGGGCGAGCCTAGTCGTAAACGTGCCGATCGTCCCGGGGTCGGGCTCCCCCGGGGACTATGGTGCCTTAGCTCAGCATGCAAGGCTCTGCTGGGGCTGACCTCCATCCTCCCTTGCGGCTCGTGGGATTCACTAAAGACGAATTTAATATACCTAATTTGTCGAAAATGACGGCGACGTGGTTCGCCACCCGTCACGTCCTGATTCTCACGAGGGCGAAAAGCGACCAATGACGAGCTGTTTCGCTGCGATGAATGGCAGCGGATGGAGCTCTGTGGTCTCTGCCAACCCCTGCGGGGGATAGGCGTGAATATATAAAAAAAATATATATATTATATGGACAATCAAGGGTTTTAATTATCTAAGATCTGCGACAAGCAAAACAATAACAGAAAATTAATAATGTGTGTTTTTCTGCTGGATGAAGTGGATTTATTTGGAACTTATACCAGATTTTTTGGATTTTCAGTAAGCTTCTGGTTTAAGTTCCAAATAAATCCACTTCATCCAGCAGAAAAACACACATTATTAATTTTCTGTTATTGTTTTGCTTGTCGCGGATTAAGATCCGCTACAAGCTAAGTAAATCTTTTGACTGTCCATATGATGTATTTCCGCAAAGTAACGCCTGCCTTCATTAATAATATATATATTATGTCGTATCATGTGTAAATATAACGTATAAAAGACTGATCGAGCTAGGTGGTCCTCCTTAGAAGAGATCATCCACCCTGCGGTAGTCCATAATAATGGTAAGGCGTGTAACATTAAGCATCGAATTGCATAATGCACTTAGTACATACGTACATACACTGGTTGAAAGACAATTTGTCGGGCCACTCAATGGTTTCCGAGGTGATATGAAAACCGCCTTTATTAACGGTAAGTAATGCTTGTACAGTTAGTGAAACAGGTTTAATTGTATTCGCATACGTGAACATTAACGCACAATGCACTTAGAACGTTTTTTTATTTTCACTTCATCGCAAAACACACACACACACACACACACACACACACACACACGCATACACACACGCTAAACGCTAAACAGTTTACGCAAAAGCTTCGAGCGTCGCGATAATGATTTCGTTAGTGTCGGTTTGAGTGAACACAATGGTTATAACAACATAAAAAATTGATGACAAATGTTTCTATTTACTTCCATCGACGTTATAACTAATTTTTAGATTTTGGCCTCCTCTACAATTCGCCTCTATTTCACTCGTCTTTGATCTCTTCTCGACAAGGTGTTAACTTTCTTATACACTGAACATCTACATCGAACACTTTTACTACAGTTTTCTGGGTTTGCTTTTGAGTCTGTTCTGTTGCAGGGTCCACCTGTTTTGACAGTTCTCATGTCATCTATTCTTTCTACGTGGTCCTTTCCTCGCCTATCTTGGCCTTTGTGTTTTGCTGTAATATTTCAAATATCAAAATGATATGAAAATTCAGTGCCGTAATCATTCGTTTTAGTATATCAAACTTACTGTGGAACTTCCCGGCCAGACGAATCGAAAATTGCGCAAAGCACTTGGCAAAAACCTTTTTTTTTACCGTGGGGAATTCCATTACAGATACCCTGCCGCCCTGGAGGGGACGGTGTGTTATGTCAGACTCCGCGTGTGTGCGTCTACTTACTAAAACTCCACGACGTGAGTTCGCTACCCTCGACACCCTCGCGGTGCTTAACCGGTGATTCCTGGCATGGGGAACAAATGTCCTCCCCGAGGCCGCTTGATGAGCACTGTGGGCCCCCACCCTCGAGTGCCCACGACCTCAAAGGCTCCGCTTACGGTGGGGGAATACTAACTACTGTAGGGCCGTGACGAGGCGCGCTTGGCAAAACCTGCTGCTTAGAGCAATTGGTCTAGATATCATGCTTTGGGAACCGTGGCAGTCGATCATTCGACTATCATTGGCTTATTACGATGATGATAGTTACACCCCTGCCATTTTGATGAATGACGATACAGTACAGTGCGTTTGACCGCCTGCTGAGTTACATTCCTGTAAATCAAAATAATATCGATAGTCTTAGTAATATTTTCTACTAAATATAAGCTTTTGTATATAATCGAAAACTTATGCTAATATAAAACCACATACCAATCGTAATTATCATATGTGTGTTATCGACTTCAATGGACAAACAGCTAATCAATACCGTACCAGTAATGGGACATATTGCACGAGTGTCAAAGTTGTCTCCGCTGTTGTCCGGACACAATTAAAACCTTGCCATTTGAAGACAGCGTTATCAATACCGTAGGTGGAACTTATATTACAAAACAAACATCTAAAATGCTGCATGATGTAATGCCCATATATCCATTTACTTGTCACGGTCGGCTCTAAAGCTTCATTCTTATCGCCTCGCTATTTCTTAATTCAATAAAGTAATACAAAACTTAAAACCCATAAATATTTATAGCTCACTAAAATTAATGTCAGTGTAATTTTACATCATCCTCTCGTGCATTACCTATCGTAAAGGGGCTCTAATCACCATAACAATATACACGATAAAGCTGGAAGTTAATGAAAACAACGGCATACATTTAATCATTGTTTTAAGTACCTTTACTCTTGAAACTATTTTACTTTTACTTTCATACAAATAATTATTTTATGAGACTCAAATTTTAAATAAGTTCAATTGCCTTATGAGATTTGACAAACTAAGTTGATAGATAAGATGGTGGATAGCGAAGGGTGGCAGCCAATTTAACCAACTTTCTTCTTTCGCGAGGCGCAGCAGTTCTGAAGCACACGCTAACCTAGTCTACTCCCTCTTATGACCTAGCCAAGACTTCCTTCTCCGACCACATTGTCTTTTGCCTGCAACTTTTTCCATGATGATTAGTTGCAACAATCATATCTCATGAAACGTGGACACTGACTGTTCGTGTCCTTCACAAGCTCAAAGTCGCTAAGAGGGCTATGGAGAAATTCGCCAGAAAACCACAGTCAACGACATAACTTTTCAAGTTAGCAGACTGCAGACTGAAGTGACAATGGGCTGGACACAGACGTGTTGGAGAACCGACAATCGTTGGTGTAGACGAGTGTTGAAATGGAAACCGAGACTCAGCAAATGTAGTGTGGGATGTCCCCCTGCTAGATAGAGCGACGATCTGTGCAAGGCGGCTGGCCGAGACTGGATGATTGTTGCCGAAGATCGGGCTAGGTGGCGTGCCTTGAATGAGGCCTATGACCAGTAGCGGACTGCCGCGGGCTGGTATTGATATTGATATCTCATGATATGCCCCAGGTAAGTAACTTTCTTACCTTTGACGGTCTGCATAAGTTCACGGTTTTGTTTGACTTATCGAAGAAACTCGTCATCAGCCACTTTTTTGCGTCCAGCTAATAACGACCATCCGTCCGTATGCCCACATTTCGAACGCTTCTCTACGTTTCTCGAGGTCTTTTTCAGAACTCCAAGCCTCACATAGGTGTTATAGATATCTTTAATAACGAAAAAACTATATTAACACGAATGAGCCAGCTAGAAAGCGAAGGTACAGTCCTAACACAATATCGATGTCATGTGGTAGCATTTTCCTGTTACCGCTTTTATACGGTGAGTGCTAGAATCCGAAGCATCAATTCTCCTTTCTCTATTTTTTTTTTCCTCTCCGATTATTCACATGTTTCATTTTATGAGAAGCGGTGGCTGCTTACCACGGTGGCAGTATTTCGCCTATCGCTTCCATAAAAAGACAGAAGTCTAGACTAAAAAAACCAGTAATTTTCCTCATTTAAATATAAGTTGAATGGCCTTTCTGATTTCATTTATTATATATCATTATAATCACGACTGATACAATTAAATAACAATTCTTGATCCGTAATCGGTTATGAGTGTTTATCTATAAATAGTTCTTATCGTACTCTATAAATAGTTCTTTCACCAATACTTACGCATTTTCATTGACATATGCCTATCCCGAAACCTTAAAAATATTTTATAATATCAATACCTACACTTTTATTGCTGCGAACTGACAGCCTAAGCAAAAAATAATTTCAAAGATTTAGCACACATTATAATCAAAAACCAATGTCTGTGGTCTTATAAAGTTTACTAAATAAAAATTAGCGTCTTAAACACTTCTGTACAAAGTTTATAAAGTTGTGCCAAAGTTCAATAAAACAGGCGGAAGTGACGTTAGGCGTCACCTAAGCTTTGTGAAAAGAAAGCAAATCACCACATTTATTCATATTTTTTATGCGTTGTCATTTAAAAGACTCAAGTAGCCAGTGTATGCTAGTTATCACCCTCCCACGTCGACTTATGAACTAAAATTGCTGGTGGAAGGTGCGAAACATTTATTTGAATAATTGCCTTTACGCTTTTACTATACGAGCTAAAGAATTATGCAAATGACAACGATTTGTTATAACTCAATTTAAATGAGTGAACGTGGAAAAATTTCACTTTAGAAACACGGCTATAAAGATTTATTGTGTGATTCAATTTGTTATTAATCAAATACCTACATTTTATAACTGGACACAACGTCTTTAAAGGATGTTCTGATTAATATTTTTTCCAGCAATAAATAATCAATTATGTTAATATGTCCTCATAGCCTTTTTTTTAACACTATATAATTTGTATAAATGTAGGTCAGTATTTTAAGTATTATTAATTTTGTATAACAATCTACCAACTTAGTTTACACCGTTCCGATGACTGTAATTATATTTCCCAGCGTGTAGATTATAACTTTGGAGTTTAGTAACATTGAAAATATTGCATGATATGGTGAGTGCTATGCCCATAAAGAAGTAGACGGAAAGAGAGATATTAAAAAAATAAATAAATAACTAAGAAATATCTTTTAATTAAAATGGTTGAGGTGGGCGAAAGATGCCATACAGTTTTAATAATTTTAGATATATGAATGCTAGAACAGGCCGGCTCGCGAGTACCATAACATCACATTTTACTGTGTTACCGCATGTACGGTAATGGAGGCCCAATCTGGGTCCTCTTCCTATATTTATTTCCTTAGTTTTTTTATACGATTATCTGTATGAATTAATGTTTTTATTTCAATCACCGCATTTAAATAACAAAAGCCCACTATAATTGATAAACTTATAAGTTTATTACTAGACCCCAATATATAACACAATTTTTCAAATGCTTGTACAAAACCGATTTTTATGAAACTTTGCACACACGCTGAGCTCTCCTGACAATACAACATTATGATAATTTCAACTTGCTAACAAGTGGGTTTTGATGTTTTATTATACTCGATGAAAAAATAAACTGAAAATCTATACATGTATGTATTTAATTTCTTTTTTTTTATTGTATAAGAAAGGAAAAGGAGTAGATGTGTCACCTGATGAAAAGCAATCAATACCGCCCATGGACATCCACAGCACCATAGGCAGTGCGGAAGCGTTGCCGACCTTTAAGAAATGTGTCATTAAGGGAGTGGGAGTGAGAAGGGAGGGGGAGGGTGTTGGGTCTTCGGAACTCAGCCGCTCACCGTACGAAGCGCGGTAGCTAAGCTACCACCCAGACGCTGGTTTTCTGAGGGAGTGTGGTACTTCCCCGCGAGCCGGCCCATTCATGCTACAGACAAACATTATGCCATTATTGACAAAGTATTCGTCTATAGCGTGGCTCTACTACTATAAAATGTATTTAATTACATAGTTTTCGTACTTATTTTTGTCTTTTCCATCAACCCAAAGGTAGACTGGCAGAGAATGCCTTCTGGCATTAAGTCTGCCTTTGTACCAAAAATGTATGTTAAGAATAAATAAATACTAGGTAATAAAAAACTTTAAACCAGAATCTGAGGCTATAAGACTATATTTTTTTATGGGACAGGATAACTGCGACACCGCAGGAGTCGCGGAAGCGTTTCTGGCCTTTAAGGTATGAGTAGGTTTTTTGAAGGTACCAATGTCGTATCGGTTTGGAAAGCCGCCGAAGGTAGCTTGTTCCAGAGAGTGGTGATGCGTGGAAAGAAGTTTCGAGAGAAGCGCACCGTAGTAGATCGCCACTCATCCAGATAGTATGTATAACGACTATATCCATAACTGAGTGTTTGACAAGTAATATTTCGTTTGTTGCTTTTTCTAAATATGAATTTAGAAATTTTAAAACTATAACCTACCAATTATCTGGCGGGCTACATTAAATGGACAATTATAAACGATTAACCAATATGTAGGTATACTCTGTCTAGACACTACCGCCTCGGGCGAGCGTCCATCTGTAAGTGGGTGTGAGGCTGCGCATGCGCAGATAACAACATCCCAAAATGCTGTTACACGTGTCATATTGTTTTCATCGTAACCTATTTACATCATTATCCATAAGTTCTCAATGTCCTTATTAACCAAGTCACCAATTTATTTGATTATTCCTACTAGTCTTTTTTATAAAGTTTAATATATAATAAGGGTTAGTACTTTTTTATACACAAGGTCAAGAAGAAAGTTCACAAATCAATGAAACGAAAAATTAAAGATATGTAGGAGGTATTTGTAGGATTGTAGGATTACCCTTGTATTTATATGTTGTAGGAGCTACCCTTGAAAAGAAGAAACTGGAAAATGCTACTTCGACGATAAAGTTATCATGTATGAATGTATAAATGTGTCAGTCAATATATTCATGTATCCGTGTGTTTAGATATACGATATTTTTCTCATATTTTTTTATATACACATTTTGTAAAAACCTGTAAGTAAATTAATTATCATCATCATCAACAGCCTGCGACAGTGCACTCCAAAACATAGGCCTCCCCAAGAAGCGCCTCCAAAACCAATCTTCGGTTTCACTCATCTAGTTATACCAGCCACCCCTATATTTACATGTTTCTATATTTCCGCAACTCGTAAAGTAAATGCTGCAATGCGGAGCCCAAACTCCATTTTACCTTTACTTCCCTCTTTTGTTTACGGCCCTCTTCTCCTCCATTACATTTTTCTTGACATTCCCTCATTTCCTTCAATTACTTCGAGTTTTCTGAAATGCTAGTGTTAAGCTTTGAGATGGGTGATTTCTATTTGTTTCATGGATAAAAGGCTAGACATAAATTATATCAGGACTGTAACGGGCAACACGGTTAGCGAAATGAGAAATCTGACTATAATAGCCTAAATCTGTGAGCAAATTCTTAGAGGTCGAAAAAATTGTATGTCCAGAAGTGGGACATTATCAGTTTTTAATAATCATTTCGGACAACAGTTATTTATTTATTTTTAGCCTGAATTGTTCTACTGCAGGACAAAAGCCTCTCATCCTTCTTTCCCTGCACTATCTATTTTGTGCTATCTGTTTTCATTCCCTGCGGTAAAAGTTCTGTTCATCCTGCCATCTCTTCCGGGGCCTGCCGTGGGACAGCTTGGTATTTTGGGAGCCAGTCTGTGAGTCTGTGATTTTTGCCCACATTTAATTGGAAATGCAACAGTTATGAGCAATCATTTTTCGCATTTTTCAAGTAATCCATTAAAAACTGTCTAGAATGTGTGTTTATGATTTCATGCCTTACGCAATTTGATATTACGAAACATGTTAATGGTATCAAATCTTAGGCTTTTCGCTAAGGCGTTCTAAACTGAGCATTAACTCTAACCAAACAACAGTCGCACGTTCATTGGATCTAAATGCGTGCTAATAAAAAATAAGTGAGGCAACTTACGCCATTGTACTAGGCGCTAGAGAATAGGTGTCAATATCACGCGTCATACTTCAACTTAACAATACCTATAATACATCAAATATTATATTTATTTTCATCGTATTAAATGTAAAGAGAAAATTTTATGATTTCTGAAGGATTTCGTGACAATGTTTTATATATATTCACGCCTATCCCTCGCAGGGGTTGGCAGAGACCACAGAGTTCTATCCGCTACCATTCATCGCAGCGAAACGGTTCTCCATTGGCCGCTTCTCGCCCTCGTGAGAATCAGGACATGACGGGTGGCGAACCACGTCACCGTCATTTCGTGACATAGTACTAATAAAATGTCAAATATCAGCATCCTCAACTTTGACATGTCGAGTGATGTTCAAATCCGTAGTTATTTAGAGAGAAAAGGAAAATTAGCTTCTAGAAAACTTGGGGTACTAAGCAGATCGAGGCAGTTTTTAACACAGGCCCACCGTCTTCGGCCGTTCAAAGCTCAAGTGCGGCCCAATATGGAGTACTGCTCTCATCTCTAGGCTGGCACTCCCAAGTATCAGCTCCTTCAAGATCACACGTTGGGTGTGAGCGCCCAATTCGTTGGCGACTGCAAGATTTCCGATAGTCTCGATCTTTTATCTGTACGCAGAAACGTATCATCTCTGTGCGTACTGCATATTGAATTTATTACGGCGAATGCTCTGTGGAGTTGCTTAATCTCCTCCCGGCCGGACAGTTCCACCATCGCACCACGCGCCACAAAAATAGGTTCCAACCTACTAAACTGCGACGCCTCCAGCAGTGCGGGTGTATATGGGAGGCAATTACCGCCTCGCTTATGTTTTTCGTATTTTTCCAGCAATCCATTAAAAACTGTCTATAATGTGTGTTTATGATGACCCGTATGCTCGTTTGCCTGCTCTGCTGTAAAAAAAAATACGTTTAGGTTTTTTCATTTATTAGAAAACTAAACTCAATATCAGAATAAATATTATATAATAGCTGGAATAAAACGTAAGAATTGTTTCAAAGCTTATGATCGGAAGAAAAATTTTGAAAATTATGTTTATTAATTTCTTATCGGATCCAAATTTTTGATTTTATTTTTTTGGCACTAAAGCAACTTTTATTAATATACGTATGTTTGTAATAACATGACTACATTGCCTTCAATCCGATCCTTCAATGATTAAGATCTATCTCGATAATACAAATAATGAATATAGTTTAAATTCTTTAGAAGTCACAAAATAAAAAGGAGAAGTTTTGGGGTAAAATACAGAAGTCACACGTAAAAGAGTTCGCTTCGAAAAACAAAATTTTATTACCAATATTAAAATGCAACACTATCCGGTTTGGAAAACATCTTAGGTCTACTCTTCCATAGGTATTATGGTTTATATTCACAAAATATTCTTGTTCGAATTTGTTTTTTCGCGAATATTAGAAAGAGAATTGTTGACTCTCCATCTAATTAATGGATTTCCATAAAATACCACTTAACTCTAACAATCATTTTAAGCAGTTAATGTAACAGTGTCCTAAGGAATAGTGAAGGAACAAGATAACTTCCATATTTAAATTAGTCTTTGTGGCTTACAATATAATGTCCAAAGCTCACATTTTATATCTTTTTTATTTTCATTCTATACTCTGTATAAAAATATAGTCAAACGTATTAAAAAAATCGTATCAGTCGTATTCTCGTGTTACTACTATGAAGATTCAACGCCGCTATTTGAAATTCGAATTGCCTTTATTCCTTAAAAGCCCTTATATATCCCTCTGCTGGGCACAAGACTCCCATTTATATAGGAATGGGTGTTGAACATGCTTTGCCAAAGAAGATTAACGTGATCCTTAGACTTGAAGTGTACATACATATATTGATTACGAAGTGGGATTGAAACTATGGCCACAAACCCAAACACTCCAATAGTATTCTCCTTTCCGTTTACGATAATCCCACGCCACTATTTGATATGAGAACCAGTACAGGAATAAAAACTTTCATCCCAATCCAGCATTAGATTCTTACATGACTTAACCCAAATATTCTTAAACTTGGCCAACGTTTTGTTGTACAAGACAGTTATGGCATTTCCTTTACGTTCGTACCTGCCCGTGAATCTTTTCCCAGAATAAATGGCTTAACCTCGCGTTGTTAGTCATCGGAGGCGTTTTAGTTAATCATAAGTTAGCGGATAAAGACGGCATTCCGAAAGTTTTGGCATCTGTTCCTCACGTCTGGCATCCAAAAATATTTGAGTTGATAGGCGATGTGAATCATCATCGAATTAGATCCTAGTGAGGCGCTTATTTGAAATCCTAACAAACTTTCACTTACATGTCTTACATTGCAAACACGTGACTTCAGGCGTTGAAATTTAGACGATATAATCATATTCATTATTCAATTGTCAACTGGCGTGAATTTGTTTTTCCAGAAACTTCTCTACACACACCACTACGCTGTGGAACCAGCTATCTCGACATTGGAACCTTCAAAAATAAGCCAACACATTCTTAAAGGCCGCCAGCGCTTGTGCAATGACCGTGATACTGCTTACGTTTATGGGCGGCGTTGATTTACTTTCCATCAGATGATACGTCTGCTCGTTTGCCTTCCTATCAAATGTCACAATACCAACCACACACACACACAATCACCAATGTCACAATACTATTACGCAATATGTTAGCCTTAACCAAACGAGCAGGCGTGCACCTAATGGAAAGCAATCAACGCCGCCCATAGACATCCGCAGCTCCGAAAATCAGCCGCTCACCGTACGAAGCGCGGTAGCTAAGTTACCACACAGACGCCGTTTTTCTACGGGAGTGTGGAACTACCCCGGGCGAACCGGCCCATTCATGCTACAGACAAATATTATGCCATTCTTAACAAAGTATTCGTCTGCACTATCAAAACTAGAAACTACCATTAAACTGTATAAGAGTTCATGCATCACGTCAAATAACTGAACTAATTAAAAAACTTTAGTGAAAACAACAACCTAGCAAAGTTTAATCGCCATTTTATAAATGGTTTAGCAGTATATACGAGACGAACAGACAGAAGTTTTTATATAGAAATGTTAACTACTATTTGACTGATTTTTTTATATGGCCAGTACTTAAATATTTTTTAAAGTTTTTAGAAGAATAGTCAAAGTTCCACTGATACTATAATAAAAAGCGTCTTTCTGCTTAAATTACCACGTAATTAAATACGTCATTGTTTGAAGTAAATCGCTTATGACGGCATCACTATAGAACACGGATTTGCATAAACAATGACCACTCCAACCTGGGGTTTTCACCTAACCTTGCATTTGTTCTCTGAAATCTTTTTACCGGGATATTCTAAATATTCCTAAGACTTAGATCATAAAAATTTACCGCGGCTTCGGGATTTCATTAAGAAAAATTGTTTTTTTCATCGTCGACATCGAGACAGTTTATCACACCGACGCGAACTAAAAGATATATTTATGTCAAACTATTTTACTAAATTACATTTATTATAAGAGAATTCGCTGTGTGGAATTAATTGTTAAGTTTTTATTGAACTTTATACCATATATTTTCCACTGCTGAGCACGGCCCTCCCATTTCTAGAAGAACAGACAATAATCCACCACGCTTGTCTAATGCAGATTGGCGGGATTATCAGACTCGAAATAAATATACATAGGCCATACATATGTATATATATATACATATTTATCCCTATGTGGGGGTCGATTCCATCACTATTGACTCTATACTGAGCCCATCGGTCGTCAAAATGTGGCAATTAATTTTCTTCAAATACAAATTTCAATTTTTTACTATCACGACCCTAATGATGTAGTAGTGAATTATTCGCTTTCTGAGCCAAAGATTATGGGTTCGATTCCCTTATTAGGGAAAATGTTTGTATAGCCTAGAAGTCTCTGAGTTCGGGTATATGAACTTGACATTTGTATTTATTATGGTAGGTAACTAAAACAACTACAACAAACGAAAGACGTTTTAAAACTAAGTTTAAAATTGCATAATTTGAAAAATTGAAGTAGGAAATTGAGTATTGTACAGTACATATTATTTAATACAAAAAATAGTAAAAATTGTACACTTCATCATTGGATCAACAACTACAACAAACGAAAGATTTTGTGTTTATTCAATATGAACATCTGAAGACATATCTATACTATCGTTTTAAAACTAAGTTTAAATTGCATAATTTGAAAAATTGAAGTAGTAAATTGAGTATTGTATAGTACATATTATTTAATACAAAAAATAGTAAAAATTGTACACTTCATCATTGGATCAACAACTACAACAAACGAAAGATTTTGTGTTTATTCAATATGAACATCTGAAGACATATCTATACTATCGTTTTAAAACTGAGTTTAAATGCCATAATTTGAAAAATTGAAGTAGTAAATTGAGTATTGTATAGTACATATCATTTAATACAAAAAATAGTAAAAATTGTACACTTCATCGTTGGATCAGATTTTGTACGTGTTCATTGTTATTATTTTAACTTTTGTGATGTGTACTTAATTTAAGTAAGTGTATGCCATATAATACATCTCTATCTTTCTACACGACGATCTAGGCTACGAAATCGGAACAATCGATTTGCTATGCTATTTGAAACGTGGAATATCCAGACAATACTCCAAGCTGGTAAAAAAAACAAATTGGGAGCGGGGTGCCCTAAATAGAGATGGCTGGGAAGAAATTGTAGAGGAGGCCAAGACCCACACCAGGTTGTAGCACTAATGAAAGTAACGCCGTATAATAATGTAAAAAAAATAATAATATATAAATATATAATATATAATAATATATAAAATATATAACAATAAATAAATAATAATATGGTGTGACATGAACCTTAATATAATTTCGTAATTAATGATGCCTTTGTTGGTAATCGTCGACGTTTATATGAAATGTTCTCACGACAGATTAGTGAGATGCTATATTCACTGTAATACCTACATACCTACATACACAGTGACTAAAATAACTAAATAACAAACATGTGAAATTCAGAGAAGGAATTTAATTTCTAACTCACTTTTTCTTGTTACTCCAATGTTTTTAGGTTTTAAAATCGCCCTATAGAAATCCCTGGAATTTAGAAAATAGAATAGCATAGCTACAATCTCTTCCTAGGTAATGATCGAGTATAATTGCAAAATCAAAAAATTTCAAATGGTTCAACTATTTCCAAGATTAACACAATTTATCAGCAAAACTGACAAACAGCATGCAAAAATGTAAAAAATAGTGTTTTAAATTTTTAATATCGTATCGTTGTATTTTGAACGAAATAAGAGCAGGGAGTGGTGGAGGTTTCCGAACGAAGCGTTATAGCAAGCTACTATGCAGAAACTTGTCTTCTTTACGAGTACGATAACTACTTTTGTGGATGAGCCAGCTGTATGTTGCGCAATATTAAATTTTCCAAAAATATAAAAATTTGATAAAAGAAATTTATAGATGTGGATGGAAGAATCAGTAGGGGAAAACCAAGGAAAACATACCTTGACCAAATTGCCTAAATTCTTAAGAAAGGCCAGGTATGAAGTACCCTTAACCGACGAGCTTGTATGAAGAGAGTGAAAAGTGTGAATTAAGCAAAAAATGTGCCGAGATTGTTGCAGATTGAGATCGTGGTCTCTGCCTATCCCTACAGGCGTAATGATATGTATGTATGTGTATATATACATAAGAATTTTAAATATTTTTTTTTTAAAAATTATTAGAAAAAATTCGCTTATTGTATCACCACCACCCTTCCTTTTTTGCACTTTATTCATCCCGATCCCGGTCAAGATCTTATTAACGATTTAAAGGATTTTGTCCAGTCTTACGCCTCGTAGTGGTATAGCTTTATTAATGTGTGTTATTAATGTAAATTTTAATTTATTCATTTATTATTTATGGCTAACTCATATTAATATATACTTATATTTTTGCTTATGGCTATTAATTTTGTTTATTAATAAATTGTTTCTATCATCCGGACGATAATGTGTCACCAGATTATCTTTTTAACATTGTGTCCGTCCTACGGTTGTCTGGAAGAAATCGCTACAAGCGATAAGACCGCCATTTGTATATAAATATTACAATAAATAATTGTAAAATTTTATTTTCGTTGGATAAAAAAGAATATATAATATCTATCTAATGTGTAAAATTAAATTAAATGAAACACTTTCAAAGTTAAAAGTCTTTCATAGTTTCAAAAAACCTTTGCAAATTTTGATAGAATTTTTTTTAATTCAATTTCTAAATTGCCATCAATGGAGAAGAACCTTTGTTATATTTATCTAATATACATATCTTAATAAATACTTTCATATCACAAGTATTAAACCGGAAGGAACCGTTTTTAGTTAATGATAGAACATACAGATATAATAATATTGAATGTATGGTCGCAGGCTTGTTTAGTATTACAAACCATTATACCGCATACCTACGCAAGTTGAATACCTAGTATACTGGAAAATTTAGATACAAATATAAATATGCAGGAACACCTATTATTAGAGTAACTATTCATAATTATATTACGTGAATTGCTTGCATGTGAATATGTGACATATTTGTAAACCACAACTTTATTCGCAGGATATATATGTGACGTAAATAATGAGTGATCAATAAAAAAAACTCATATTTTATTTATTATGACGATCACGGGGATTATTCAATAATGTGAAACGTAGATTCTCAAAGCTATTGCATATACTTAACGAGAAATTAGCAATTTATTTCATCAAATGGTTTCTGTTTAATTGTGCGTATTAATCGAAATTTATTAGATGGACGACCAATTGGCTCAGTGGCGGGGCCCTCCGCCCGCGGAGTTAATGGTCGCGGGTTCGATACCCGCATCGGAAAAAATATATGTATCGATTACAAATATTTATTTCGAGTCTGGTAACCACGCCAAATCCGCATTGGACAAGCATGATGGATTAACGTCCGTTCCTCCAAAAATGGAGAGGTCTGTGCTCAGCAGTGGGCCATTTATGGGCTGTTAAAAAAAATTAGATGGAAGTTTCGGGGGAATTAAGTACAACTTGTCACGTATTGTATAAGCGGGTTTTCAATCGATCGGGCATTCAGGTTCGTTAGTTACTAGACTTTCACCCCTTGATTAATTGCATTAACCAGTTTGATAACAAGGTCAACCATAAACTGATATATAACGGATTGAAGCAGGGTGAAAATCTGGCCCTTCTGATTAATTCACGTGCCCAGCGCAGCGACGCGAGAGACAATAATTTTAAGTGTGTACATGCTTTATACGAATAAGTTTTGCATCGGAAACTTAGTTAATCAATTTATGACTATTTTTACCCAAATGATTGTGCCCGCAACAATCGATCGACAAGCCTCTTCTGCACAGATCTCTACTCCATCTAGCCGAGGTGTCCAAATTATATGTACCAAGACGCGATCACCACTCCAATATAGGCAACCAATGGTTACTGGTTCTCCATTAAACGTAATCAACCCGTAAAATTCATTGCTTTTTGAGTCAATAGACGCAGTTTCGACTCTTGTATCGGGATAAATATTATATATGTATGTATGTTGGTAATATACTAAGCATTTGTTCCGAGTTTTAATGTATTGCCAATCAGCCTTGGTCAAACATGATGGATTAATTTTCAGAAATGGAGAGATCTCGTGCGAAATCGTTATAGATATAAAAAATGTTTAATAAATTTGCAGTAAATTAAAATAAATATACTTACTTGGTCCTCAACTTGGTTGATACTTATTTTTAGTATAGACAGATTACGCACCGTCAGCCCCCACCATGAGTTATAGGCGAAACTCCGCGTGCAGCTCATTATCGTGTCGAGAGAAATATAAACTTTAAACACTGGTTGTATGTAATAGGTGAAGGGATTATTCCGGGCGGCCAATCGAACGGGACTATTTCGGGATTTAGAACGAGAGGCGGACTCTCTCGGAGGCGGATGGCAAATTATGCAACACCCTCGCTGAAAATGCAAACGCGCCCCGCCTGAATCCTAAATTTAAATCATTCTCTCTCTCTCTCTCTCCCTCTCCCTCACTTCGACAGCTTTCTATCGTAATAACTCATATTTGCCAAACGTTTATAAAGCAAGGTCGTTTATAGTAAACAGTGGTTATTTTGTATTGCGTAGCATGTTATATTAGAGTTATACTCGTAGACGATGATATAGAGTAAGTAGTTGAGCATCCTTCATTACTCTATATTAAAATATAGCATAGCGATAATTGCTTTTCGCTCTACAATTAATATATATGTATGCAACTCTAATAAATATTTTTTTTATTATATGGATACTCTATATTATAAAAAACCATTTATAGATACATACAAAACCAAATCTATAGATATTTATATAGATACTAGTTAAATCTCAACTCATCAATTGGCAATATTTAGGAGGTTAACAATCGTAGCCCTTGGACACTTGGCTTTTGAGCATGGCAAGCCACAAATACACAAATGACATGTACAAAACCCGGAATCGAAATATACACCTGTAAGCCACAAAAGTAAGAAAGATACGTTTGGTCACTGCAATATTTGGCTTGTCGCCGTTTTTGTTTATTTTTCGTTTTCCATGTCGACTTAACTAAAACTTGAAATTATTCGTCATTTTTTTAAATTTTATTCGTCATTTTTTTATTCACCTTTTCATTTTTTAATTCGTAAAATTCAAATGAAAGAATTATGTTATCAGTTAGTCAAAATTATCATTTCAACTTCATCTATTAATACTCTTTTAATTATTGTTAAAATGTTTTTAAAAAATCTCTTAACTTTACAATACATAATATAATGTATAACTAAAAGAATTATCCGTTTATTTGTACTCCCGTCATTATAAATAATTTACAAGCTTAAAATATAACGTACGTATGTATTATTTATAAATATATTTAATTGACATAAATTTAAATTGCTTTGAAACTAGCATAACATTAATATTCAATTTATGGCCAGTTTTTTTTTAATATTTTATTGTACACAAAACACGACATACAAGAATTAAAAGGAAAGAAGATGTACAAGGGCGAGCTTAACTCAAAATTGAGTTTTCTTCCAGCAAACCCAGGAGTGAAAGAGTTATTTTATTTTATTTATGAATAAATTTGGACAAGTGAAACTAAGCTAATTACTGAAAAAAACCCAAAATAAATGGGTAAAATTTAATATGATTGTAATAGAGAATTTTTTGTTATTTTTATTTAGGATTACATCAATAGCATTTTTTTCAAGGCTTATTGTATGTATTCATAATTCTATTTATAAGTTAAAAGTGACCCAAATAAATGCTAGCTGCTTATCCAAAGATTTATATCAAACTTCTTACACGTAATTAGCAAGTTAGTAACTAGCCGTTAGCCCGATTATTTTCACACACCTCTAGGATCCGGCTTCGACACATGCAGCTATTTATTTATTTGAATAAGCCATTGCGTAAGAGCATGTGTCTCGCTTACGTCCTGTACGCGCGCGACGTTGTATCCGTGACGTAATGGCGGGCCCTCTTGCAAACAATCCGTTTTTTGCACCCTCACCGGGAGTGCCGGCCGGCCACATAAAAGCGTGGAAATACGTTCAGGGCGAACATTACACGTAACGCCGCGAACTGAACGTATCCGCCCGAGAGGCCGTGCCCTGAACGCACCTCGGAAGCGGTAGCAGATCACATGTGTATTTATTATCTGTGCAATCACATTCGCGCACTAAATTAATATTTTTTTTTGTGTTCGGCCAGTGACTTTATTTATTACATTACATAATTACAAGCGCTATTTTCTACTTTTAATTGCTCTCTGCCAATGACTTTTGTTTTAATATTCGTGTATATACACGCCGTTATTTAGTGTTAGTGATTATACCTGTGAGAAGATTAACTGTGACCTGAGACTGTTGATACCAAAGATTAATTACTTTATCTGTGATATTTTTCAAATGTCAACAATGTCCAATTTGTGCACGTGTTGTAATGAATGCACTTTCCGAAGAGGATCTATAATTTCTAGATGCGGTATGTGCAAAAATTATTATATTATTATAACAAACTTTAATGATTATTGTATGTGTTCCCTTTTGAAAAGAAAACAATATAAATTTACATTAAATATTGACATCGGATAAAATTCAAAACTAATAACGTAAGCTACGAGTAGGTATATAAATAAAAAAATTACTTCGTTCAAATGATTTGTACAAATTTTATATTATATTTGAATGACGTACGTATGTAAAAGTATTTTTGCTTTGGAGCCAGTATAGACTTATCGCAAATTATTTAAAATGACAAACAGTTAGGAAAGTTTAACCACAGTCCAGGACAGGACATTCACCTTTAAAAATTTCAAAATAGGATTCAAAATCAAATCAAAAACAATAAATAAACAAAACTGCATTTGTAAACTTCTTAAGATACTTTCATGCTATGACATAATATTGTGACTGATCATTCGAAAAAATCAATTACATCAACTATCGTTATCAAGCGACAAATCTGAATCATCGATATCCTCAAAATTATCTAAAAGTATATGTAAACAGTGGAAACACTATAAATAAACTCAACAACAGCCAATCGTATTGAAAATTACAGTAAAATTAACCTTAGCACACCATAAAATTAACCACAACACCGCGTAGATAACAAACTTTTTCCAACACGCCACACACTATTTTCTTTAATTTTCGAATATAGGCTAAAAAAGTTATTTACTTTTCTTTCGTATACTGTAACTTTATGCAAACATTTTATATTAGCAGTTCTCTGCTCTGTAGTCTAACGGGGTCAAAGGTATTCATGAAGAACAAGTAAAAGCTTTAGAATTGTACGCACAGCTCAAGTGTGATTTATATTGCGGCTCGCAAACAATGCTTTTTCGCATATTGGCAACACCGAGGCGGTCGCCGAAGCCGGCTTTTAGCTTACGGTAAACTAAATTAGCTGCTTAAATAATGTAAGGTTAGTAGCTAACTCATTTTACGTTCTTGATACCATTGAGAACTTACACAGGACAATCAATGTAAATAATTAAATAATATATTTCACATATTTCTGCACAAGATTCATTACGCCACAAGCAAAGATCAATCAAAATAATTGTAAAAAAATCTCCCAATATATCTGTATTTCTTCGTTCCTTACATATATTTGGTAATCGTTTATTAAATAACAATAGAAGCATCTTTTATGAAAATTATACATATTTTTTAAAAGCGAATAAAAATTTTAGAATTTAATAATAATCGCTTAGTACTCAATAATTACAAAACATAATATATCAAAGCAAATGAAGAAAGAATTTATTAAATTAATAATAATATTATTTATTCGAACAAAGTTTTCTAAAAATCTATATGGAGTCTCTGACTTTTCATCTAGGTAATTAAATCTAAATATTTGAGCAGTCAGTCAGTGGCTTCTTACAAAATAACTAAATTTATATAAAATAATAAAAACATTATAGTGATTTATACATATAATCGAAGGCAGCCCTAAAAATGATATATTATTATATTTAATTGGTATAAAAATGCTTCTATATGCCTTAAATATTGTAATTGTTTACGTAAAAGTTGTAGGAATATAAAAAAATCTTGAACAAATATAAATTGAGATAACCCTGACTGCAAATATAAACATAAAGAACCGTGGAGTATGTTTCTGTTCTATGTTACGCTGCCTAATGTAATGACGAATCGCCTAACATTACACGAGTCTCTCTACTAGACGTTGAGGGCGTGAGTAATCGTGAAAGAAATGCCACTCGACACCGCTCTTATAGGCTTTCCGGCAATTTTCTTAAAATTAGGAAAATCCATGACTCACTCCATGACTCCGCTTTCATATAATTTTCCATGTCTCTTATGTTTTATAGTTTTCTTCGCTTAAGACGAAAGCAAATATTGATATTTTTACTTTTTATGATCGAATTTAACTTTCTTATTTTTCGACATGAAAAATTATATTTTACTTGTCAAACGTCAATGTGTTAAGCTCAGTTAAGTCAAACGACATAGTAGTACTTTTTCGTCAGTTTCTCTGAACCGTGATAAAACGACGAAAGAACTCCTCGAATACGTATTCTCTGTTTTATTCTTGTTACAATGCAATAATGTATTCTATTATGCAAATCAATATTTTTTAGCTATTAATAAATCTATTAATATACATAAAATTATATAATATAATGGTAATTTTTATTTGTAATGTCGAGATAAGATTCTTTAGTTAGGGTCGCTATCTATTCGGCTTTACGTCTATTAGGTTGAAAGTCACCTGGGGAGCGTCCAGAAGCTCTGTATATATTATTAAAGAAACCATAGATATGCCGAAAGATTTTTCGATTTTAACATATTATAGATAAAATCAATTTACATGCATATGTATGTAAATTGATTTTATCTATAAATTATTTCAGCTTTGCTATTTACAGGCATGAAGTACACATTTTAAAATTAATAAAATGTTAACGCTTCAGAGATAAGTACAATTAAAAGAACTAACTAAATATTCTTTCATAGTTCGACTTAAAATTCAAATCACAATACGTTGCATAAAAACCTGCAAACTGTCTGAACCGACAACAATCGCAGACCAGAAAAGCCTCTACTTAGACTAATTACAAACTCATTTTCACGTAAAAAACGGCTAATTGACGAAAGCTGTGTCATCAAGTCACAAGTCTCGGAACGAGATGGGGAATCTCCTCCGTTTATACGTATATACATGCCTGCCTAGCACAAAAACATTCTACCGAGTCATTATTAATCGATTTGGAACAACGTGCTATTGCCAACCGCAATTCTCATTTATACAATCACCTACAGATGCATGTTGAGAGATGATACAAGTTGTTTACTAATGGAATCGCTTTTTAAAATCAAAACAGAATTCACTTTTGCGTTACATAAAATCAACACAGGTGCTACGCATTTAATCGATATTAAAATAAATCAGATCGATAGATCAAACGCGTTTGGCCCAATTTCATTAGTCACCGCACTATATCCACCCAGCACAAAATGCTATGGTTTATTGTACTGTTATTAATCGCAATCGTCATAATCCTTTATTTACACTATCAATAAGCGAGTGAGTACAATGGCATCGCTTGTTAACCACGCTACAAAAAACGTGTCAATGTAAATACTAGAGATGCCCGTTGAAATGTTTATAGGACCGCGCGCCACAGGCTACAATTATGTCAAAGAAGTTTGATTTCGGATAAGCAGTATACAAATAAATATTCAAATTGTTTCACCAGTTATAACCAACATATCTAGTTATAATAATGTAGGGATGTTCCTTGTACACACGTAGTATAATCTGTGCTACAATCTTTCTCTCAGGCAAATGTGTTTCCCATGACTTGGGTGTCTTTTATAAAATACATACTAAATTTACCTTCATGTTTAGTAAGGTTTTATTTTTCTCGCCGAAGCGGTTGTTTGCTCACGACAACAAACTCGGAGCTTAAAAAGAAAACGAAAGTTGCGTGTATTACTGTTGGGTATTTAGACGTTTTTTTTTCTTTTGTACGTTACGTGTGAGTTAATTGCTATATAACAATAGTCTCAATAAATTTTTAAAACATATCAAAAAATTACCAAGGTTTTTAATTAATATAATTAATAAGTATGTATATTACATTAATAATCGACATCGCAAAAAATATCGCAGATAATCTTTAAAAAAAAATTGCCAAAAAATCCTTTACAACAAATCGTAAATCAAAATGTTTGAAATAAATTACAAAAAATCTTATCACATAAAGAAGACCTTATTGTATTTTACTTTTAAAATTTTTATGTTTAAAATATACTAAAAAAATATTTCAACTGCTTGTAGCTAGATAATATAAAAGAATGAGTATACTGCTCTACAAAGCAGTGTATGTATATATATATATATATATATATATATATATATATATATATATATATATATATATATATATATATATATATATATATATATATATATATATATATATATATATATATAAATATATATATACAACTGCTGGACAAGGATCTTTCCATGTGGAGAAATAAATATTAAGCCCACCGCGTTTATCCAAGGTAAATCGGTGGGAATTCAGACTGGATGTAAGCCTATAGGCCAAACATACATTTATCTTGATGCCGGAATCGAACCCGCGATCATTAATTCTGAAAGCGGTAGGTTAACTACCGAAGCCGCGAAAACGAAGCCAATTGGATTGCCAAATCCAGTAATCAAATTAAATACCATGTAGCTAAAATGATAATTATTAAATAATCGATTGTGTTATCGTTGTATCGATGTGTCGGATACAATTCCGGTTGTCGCACACGTGCCAGGGCCGGGCCGACTAACGCCCGATAAAACTCACTTTAAGATAGACTCATCGATGAATCACCGGCGAGTTCTAACCGAATAATTGCACACTTGCACAAGATGTGGAAAGCGAGCCCCAAGGAGATAGCGATTAATTAAAAGAATATTCGTAAATTTTGCAACTGATTATCTACTATTCGATACCATAATTTCTAAACATCATACATGATATATCACTGGATTTTTAATGCAAAGAACAATTACCTTATTTGTTTATTTTACTATGAAAAAGAAATGTATTTTTATTTTATATAAAATAAAAATATATATCTTTTTCACATCACATATGTATATATACATATGTCCCACTTTCGGGCACGGGATCTTCCGGCCTATTGTGCAATGGACGTTAATCCATGAAGCTTATCCAATCGGATTGGCAGGACATCCAGTATAAAATAGCTGTAGAATATACATATTACCTTTAGGACATAAATTTTTTAGGGCGTGGGAAACAAATTTGACATCTTCAACTCTAAAAGCAGTGACTTCGCCATTGAAACAATTAGGTCATCATAAAAATATATATTTAAATTATTTTTCTGATTGAATTTATTTTCAAAACAAATGAAAAATAAGCAAATAATTCTTAATCATAAAATAAATAAGTTGTTCGTACATGTTTAGGCCTAATAAAATCTTTGCACCATTAACTACGGAATATAAAAAAAATCAAACTTATAAATAACATCGTTAGCAAAATTATTGATTGCATTAAATAAATAAAAAGCTAAAAGTTAAAAATAATTGTGCGTTAAAAATAACTTGTTATATTTTAATATAAGGAGGTATAGGTAAAAAATTGAACGTCCATCTGTCCAACTTAGGTTTTCGAGTAGGTAAATAACTTAAGGATATAATCCAAAAAGCAATTCCATTATCAGCTGTACAAATTATAAGGTTTCTTTCATGAAATTCATCTAAACCTATGAGAGCGTGATGTACCCCGGTATGTGGGGAGCACACGTGAATAACAATTTTAATTTTATAAAACATTATTACGATATTTTTATTTAAGAATAGTTAAAGAAATTACAGGCACAATAAAAATATTTTTTCTCCACTTAATGAGTACTTTCAAAATATAAAAAAATGTGTGAGCATTTTGATCGAATCGAGAGTGAAGGATGTGCCCGCAAGGGTCGAAGTTCGCTTTCCTTGGGGCGGTAAAGGTTTTCACATAGTGTTTGGCCGACTATTTCATGTACGGTACGGCATTTCGGTGCTCATTCAACGGTTGGAGAGTGCCCGCGCGCCGGTCTCGCTCGTTCCACGTCTCCGCTCCAAGCCGGCTGACGAACTTACGTTATCTAGTGCGAATAATACTACCAGTGTGTTTAAAATTTAGTGTACCAGTGACTTGACTAGCTACTAGTGTATTCAACCAGTGCTTGATTGTTTTCAAATTTAGAATCGATCTTCGAAGTTACAGAATTGAAAATATTTAGTTGTATGAATATGGACTTGCCCGAAGGAGCTACATCAATGCATTGTTCATGGATGTCTTTTTAACTGGTGTGTGACATTTCACATTTTTTTTTTACAAAAGTTTATTCTAATGGAAAATCAACATAAATCTGGCATAAAAGCGTAGGTAGATGAAAAAAGGTTGAATGAAAAAAAACGTTAATTTATAAACAATACCACAGTTATCATTCTTAGTATGCAAAAAATATTTAAAACATTTTTTTCACAAATTAAATAATAAATATATTTTTAATTTGAATAACCATATCCTAAAACAAAAAACTCGTGATAACCAGTTACACAATTGTTGTTATAAAAAATTTTTATTTTTGAATAATATAATAATATGCAAAAATAACATTTTTTTATTTTTGAACTATCTATAATCTTCAAAATACCAATCACAAAAGGCATCATAAAGGAAAAACAATATGCGTCCCCCAGTCCGTGTGGAAACGTGGGAATTACGACAGTCCTCAATTTTGTAATTTTTTTATATATAAAATAACTAAATTGTATATAAGCCTACGTACGTATTCTTAGTCATCTAAAATCATCATCTAGTAAACGAAAAGGTGTACAAAATCAAATCGAAACACACCAGTTTCTAACAAAAACCTTATTTTATAACAATGTATAACACAACGATTACATGTAAACGTGTCCGTCGGTTTGAATCCGTGGACATGTTTGAAAGCCCACAATACAAATGGAGAGAGATTTCGGTGAATCGAGCGATTCGTGTGAGAATGTACAACATTGCATCGGCGGCGATCGATCAAAAGGATTCTTCGCTGAAAACAAAACCGCCATGTTATGCGACACCGACACCAACTTACCGAATATGAAGCGTCAGATTACTTACACGCTTATTTGGATGCTGGTAATTGTTTAATTTCACTTCCATATATAGATAATGAGAGAACAAAATATCTGACTGCGAATAGATGACGTCTTCATAATGAAATGCTTGACGGACGGATTGGGAATCACAGAAACTTTGTTTTTCATTAATCATGTATACTGATGTCACTCTACTGGTATTTGCTTCAATAGTTGCCTCGTACGATACTCATAAGAAAGAAATGAAAAGGCCTTATTATATGCCAAGAACCGCAAAGCAAATAATTGAAAAAATAACAACATTTTAGTAACAATTGTCTTTCGCTAAAAAATTCCAAATACGTTTCAAATTCACTGTCAGCAAATTTTTTTTAAATTTAAAGCAAGCAAATGCTTGCTCCGCGTCCGTGTAAGATACAATAAAATTGTCCTACAAAAAAGAAACTACATCAATCAGCAAAAAATGATCTGTTAAAGATGAGCTCACACAAAGGAACAATGTTGGAGAAAGACATTTTACATCAAGGACACTACATTTATTATGTATTTTATATAACGTTCTATAATTACAATAAATGCTTAAAAATATGTCATAAAACATTTCCGAATTTCTACTACTGCAACAATATGACTGATACTTTTCAAATGTATCTTGTGAACGTAAGCAGTATGATTCGCAATAGGACTTAAACAAGCAGTGAATTTAAATTAAAGGTTAAATTTTTAAAGCAAACCTGCAGTTACCTATAGTTACTTGTCCGTTAAGCGACACATAGTTGGGAAATCCCCACGTTAAAACCACGTAATTCACGTAAATAGTTGTATAGTTTTCGTGGTAGCGCACGTAAGCATTGTTTAATCTCAACAATGCGTTCGATATAGATACCAAGCCAACGATTACACACAATGGTCACAGTGTAAAAAAATTACAAAACAAAATCACCAGTAGAACAACAGCTTGCAAATCGACGCTGTCGCTAATTTTGTCTGTGTACGCCATCGTATTTACTTAACATATATTAAATTGTCAACGACATGGGTTGACCTAATGATTCACTGACCATAAACCGCTTATCCTTATCCGAAGTGACATAAGCTATGTATGAAAATCTATACGTTAGCCGTATACAATATTCATTTTATATAAATACACACTTCCTTGTATTCTTGCCGAATAAATATTAATTACTTCAATATTGTACGAAATAAATAATAAATATCATATATTAAATATTCTGTGTGTCTAAATATAGACAAATTCGTGCCCTTAGTAGTGCAGATGGGTGGCGGTAATTATCATCAGATGACACTGGCTTATTGCCTTGGCTTCCACTTCTGTAGAAAAAAAAATGAAAACTAAAAATATTTATGTCCCTCACAATTCGCGGCAATAAAAATCGCGTAGGGTAACTTCAAACTTTTAGCACACGAATCCAACAAAGCTGTTTCAAAGTAGCTGGTGTATCCCTTTAAAAAATTTGAAAACGTCGTTGCGAAGAATTGCGAGTCACTGTTGGACCATAAAATATGTTTTATGGCGCGGGCGCAAAACATCAAAACCGTCAATAACAACTCAAACGATGAATCGAATAAATGGCACGTGTTCAATTTTTGCGCCATAGTCTCCGACCATTGTCCACGGTTTTGACGTAAACGGCTGCTAAAAACATATGCACATATTTTTCATAATACTACCAATGCAGGTTCCAAATTTTATCTTTGCTTATCAAATTTGGACTCTGCATTGATACGACTCTCAACGACTCCAAACATTTTGAGTACAAGACACATGTCTTGCTTCCGATACAAGAACAGACAACTGGTCGTGGTCTTGTGCGGCTTCTTTCCAGTTATTAGCTTAAAGCTCATTCAAGTCAGCGGTCACCGCATCGATCCAACGATAGTCTAAAACGACCGTACGGTATATATAATATATCCTTATACCGTAATCGGTATAGGTATCCTTTTGAAGAACGCACTACTTCTTTTCCAAATCTCCACAGGTGCCCAAGCAAACGGATATTTTGTAACCTTATCTCTCCGATTATTTTAGCATCGGTCAGGAGCTTATCAGGATTTTCCAGTTTCTTTTTGGTCTGAGCATTTTTCGAAGAATTTCAATAGACTATAATGTCATTAACATTCATTGAAAGAGCCTACATCTAGCAGATGATGCAGATCAAATCTGACACTATCCACAACTCCACACAACCTATATTCACTTGGAATGAGTTGTCGTTTTCGCTACGTTAAAAAATATTTGAAACGGTTATATATGATATGATTTGTCTCCTCTAGCTAATTGAGGAGACAAATGATATCCGGCATTTACAATGACAAAGTCATGCTAGTTATCCTAGCTGATTCCACTGCGGTGATTTCTTCGGAGTAATTTAAGAATGTCAAGTCTAAACACGGAAAGTCCTCTCGTGACTGATACTCTTCATTTCATCCTTTATCTGAAGAATTCGTATCTACTTTGAAACACATTAGACCTACAAATTATATCTTGGGACCCAAAAACTATTTTTGTATATATATAAATTCTACCTACTTAAGTTAAGTAGTCATTTACAAAATTTGTCAACAAGCATGGGGAAAAGGTTTGTACTATAAATTTATTCTAATCTATCTATAATAACTTTTCCCCGCGATCTAGCTGCATTTGTTCTTCTAAAAACCAGCGCCGGGTGCTCTTATAAAGCGCTGAGTATTTTGTGGCACATCTTAGGTTAAGTTTTTTTATTATCTATGTTTTAAATTTTAAATTATATTAAGTTTTTTTTAGCATTTAAGCTCTTGTAAAAAAGGTGTGTCATGCAATTAATATTTTTCTATTCCTCATTTATATAAAATATAATAGTGCTTTATTTGTAGAAGTACAAGGCGCTTTTCTATTTTAATTTTCTCTTATATTAATCAAAAATTCATATACAATCAGAGTAGGATTCAAATGCAGACCGGAAAAATAACGTGTTTAACGAGTTCGGACGGGGATTTACACTTTTAACCAAATAGCCTTATATTATATTATCGTAACCACAAAAACCTCGTCCAAAGTGGATGGAATGTTAATTCATATAATATCACGTACGTACACCAGCTAGAGGGTATAATGGTCGCGAGAGAGTTGTCTGGAGATGGAAACTGTACGGGCACTTTATGTGCATAATATGTCCGGCCTATAAGTGCACGTACGATAATCACGGAGCTTATTATTTTTTATGTGACTCCCCTGTCTGTGTGTTGCACCGGCAGCTTCGAGATCGCGCTGCGACTTGTAGGCAGCTGTACATTTTCAAAACATTTTTAAACGTAGATAAATCATATATATGTTCTATTATGTATAGTTATTTATCTATAAACAAACCGAATATATATTATGATTTTTTTTTTATTATATCAATTCACCGTTGGACATTGCCTTCTTCGCAAATGAGCGGTGTTGTCGTAACCCCCATGTTTGGTTTTTATGTAAACAATGCTGTTCGTCCACTCATATTCCTTCCCTTAGTCAACTCTGATGATAATCATGGGAAGAAAGTGATAATTCTCTTCTATTGAGTAGTCCTATAGACGACCACAGGACGTAGAATAATCAACCTTCCAAAATTAACAAACATCCATGATATTTACAAATGATATGATTTATATTTTAGAAAGTAAACACCTTTCAGAATAAATGTTTGATTAAAAATGGAAATAGAGCAATAAACTAAAAACACAAACAATAAATAAAAAAAATAATAATCTCATAAAACGATTTCTCTAACCATTTTATATAATATTACAAAATTATATAAAATGTACGATTTTATGTCGACGTTCCAGTCTATTTATCTAAAAGTGCGTACATCCTGTACAGCAGTGGGCCACATATGGATTATTAATGGAGTCAGGCGTTACTTTGCGGAAATCTATCACTATGTGGATAGTCAAAAGTTTTACTTAGCTAAGATCCGCGACAAGCAAAACAATGCTTTTTTGTTTTGCTTGTCGCGGATCTTAGCTAAGCAAAACTTTTGACTATCCACACACATATGGATTTTAAAAACCTTTAATAAAGTAGTAATTTTAATAAAATTTTTCTAATAACAAAAACACAATAAAAGAAAATAAATATTTAATAGTAAAAATAAACGTTCAACGTTGTCATTGTTCCAGGTTTTCCCAAAAGGCTATTGATAGCTGCATCGGTATTAGTGATAATAGCCATGTGCTTGATGCCAGTCGACGCAAGGGCGGTGGAGCATAGAAGGCGGCATCAGAGGAGACAGCCAGACAACATGGCGCAACTAACCAAAGACGCGTCGCCGAAGCGACCGAAAAATCCCAGCGTGGAACACTTTAAGAATGCTACCAAAAAAATAATGAAGAAATTAAAAAACACAAGGAGGTTCTTCAACCAAGAGCGGAAGATATTGAACGAATCCAGAGAGTACAGGGACGGTATGCCCAGTTGGTTGCCGGCGGTCAACTTCGTCGACATTCATTTCCATGACTACAGAACGGCGCGAAAAGCTGGCAACTCGATTTGGGAACGAAAAGTAAGTTTCAACATTAATACATTTATATATATAATTAATTCCTTTAAAATACATATTTTTTTTTACCTTTATATACATTAACCCCTTTAAAATACGTTTTTTTTACCTTTAATTACCTTTATATACATTAATCCCTTTAAAATACGTATTTTTTACCTTTAATTACCTTTATATACATTAATCCCCCTCCCACGAGGGCGAGAAGCGACTCATGGAGAGCCGTTTCGCTGCGATGAATGTGAGAAGAAGAATGGAAGAAAGGATGGATGAGTGTGGATAGACCAATAGGCCAATATCTAAAAAATAAATAAATTAACCAAATCGTTACGTTTAAAGTCTATCACAAGTCTAAATAATTAATAAGAAACTATAATTCCAATTTTTAATTACGATTGCATAATGCATAATCATATGGATAAATTATTATACAATTCGGCAACTTTAAAGACGTTATTTGATGTGACTTGTAAAGAAAGCTTTAGGAGTCTGACAGTGTAATTACCGCGGCCGATTGCCGCGCCGCGCCTCTCGAGGGTGTGGTGTTGCAGGCCATCACTCTTTTTGCTCACCGCTCAATGTTTTTACATTATTTTTAAAATTATTTTTGCCTTTTTATGAGAAACAATCGCCGAGTACATTAGCCCGCGAGGACTGGCCGTTGCAACGCAAATGAGGTTCCGACGAGCCAAATTACACGTGCCCGGCCTTTGTATCGATTTTATTTACTTCGCATTGTACTTAAAGGCAATAACTGGTGGTTCGAGCCCCTTCATTTGCATCCCTGCGTTTCGCTACCAAATTACATAAATTTTTACGTTTACGTAAATTGTAATTCTTTTATCGCTGATCAATATAAATATCAATATCAGCCCGCGGCAGTCCACTGCTGAACATAGGCCTCACCCAAGGCGCGCCACCTAGCCCGATCTTCGGCTACACGCATCCAGTCTCTGCCAGCCGCCTTGCGCAGATCGTCGCTCCATCTAGGAGGACGTCCCACACAACATTTGCCGAGTCGCGGTCTCCACTCCAGCACTCGTCTACTCCAACGATTGTCGGTTTTCCGACAAACGTATCGCTGATACATTGTTTTAATTAAAAACGAACAAATGCGAACGAGCTGAACGTCGTACAAAGTATCTCTTGAAAACGCAGCGCGCACGGATAAGTTTGATTTGAATATTCGACGGAAAAAAGGAAAACATTGTTAACCGCAAAATGAAATCTTACCAACAGAGTCAAAATAATTTATAATATTTTAAAAAAAATTGCATGTACTTGTATGTACTAATACTTATGCTGTACAAAGTTTTCTATTGGTCTTAGAGCTATGGGACTCAAACCATTCGACGCAGTATTTATTTTCTTATCCGAAAATGCAATCCGCCTGCACGTTGTAGGGGAAATACTCCTCAATTTTAAAAGAAGACAGAAGAAGAATCCAAAAGTGGACTCTTAAGACCCAATGATATGATGGTGATTAATTATTGGTGGTTGTAATTATTGTTGGGAGTCCTCAGAAACATTTTTTCTAAGTTACTATTATGGTAAAAATCATTATTTAAACACTCAGTTATTTATTAATGGAGTCAGGCGTTACTTTGCGGAAGTCCATCACTATATGGACAGTCAAAAGTTTTACTTGGCTAAGATCCGCGACAAGCAAAACAATAACAGAAAATTAATAATGTGTGTTTTTTCCGTTGGCTTAAGTGGATTTATTTGGAACTTAAACCAAAAACTTACCGAAAATCGGCCATCAATTCTCCACCCACCAACCACTATACACAACACCAGACACACATTATCACTTTTCCATCTTGCAAACGACACGTGTTTCGCCCCAACACGAGGCATCTTCAGGTATAGTAGACTCTACGGAAGACAACCGAAAAGTCACTTTTCAGTTGTCTTCCGTAGATTATTATAGATATTATAAGAAGATATTTGCTATTAGTAAAATAATTATTACAAACATATCGTACTGTATACATTTTTTGTAGTCCCCATATATGTCCCAGTGCTCGACATGGGGACTCCCTATTTGTTCTACGCTCGGTGAGACCGTGCTCGGATAGACACAAATTTAATATCTATAAACTATCCTTATACGAATATTTATCCCGATTCAGAATCGAAACCGCAACCACTGACTTCGAAAGTTATAACTACTAACAACTAACTACTAATCTGCAGTACACTATACATTGCTACGGCAATATCTATTGTTATTTCACCTTGCGCAGCGCCTATGAATGCATATATTTTATAATTGAAATTATTCTTGTTAATCCGTTGACAACCTGTCTTGTCTTGCTTCCCATTTACATAGTAGGATTCAAAAATGAATAGCAAGTATACACAAAAAGTAGCCACAGCATCGGTGGCACGTAAAGCCACAGTTTTTGTTTAATAGCAATGGGAGCAAAGCGACTTAGGGTCCAGTTAAATGTTTCGTGGAAATTTGCATAGATGGACACCAACTGATTTACATTCGCGCACGCGATCCACGACCCGGCAACAAACTTGTACAATGAAGTGAAAAATTTAACAACAAATGTAGAAATCATTTGAAAATAAAGCTGCAGAACGTGTAGTTTGAAAGTTCAGAACAAGTCACCAAAGTCGTGGTACTCACGACATATAACGAATTCGAATCGCAGCTGATTTTCAACGCAGAACCGCAAGAAAAATAATGTGACGGAGAATACATTTGAATTCTCCATCACATTAGGTTAGGTAAGTTTATATCAAACTATGCTTCACACCATGTTGTAAAAAAACCTTCCTCCGCACTTGGTGACTTAATCAATTTCAAGTTTCCTTATAATCTTTATATTTTTTCTATAAATGCAAATCATTTTCTTAAACAATCAATCATTCCTTGTTTAGGTAAAATGATGAAAACATTTTTTGTAATATTGTCTGTTTTGACATTTTTTTTAAAAGCATGGCAACTTTAAAACTCATTAGTCATTACAAAAAAAATGAGATGTAAAAACTTATTGATTTTTCTTACCGCCTCCGCAGACGAATATATAAAATACACAAGCGCTTTGTAACGGGCGTCCAAAAGTTTTTTTATTTACCAAACACACATCTGGACCGCGACTTTCTATTAGGTATTCATATTGGACACCCACTAATTAGTACACAAAAGTTAATGTGAGGCGAGACAATAACTACGTGGGCATTCAAAGTGTCCGATGTCATACACCGGTCTTTCGTTTTTGTCCAACGCGGTAACGACAAAATTATTACCTAACATAGCTTTGTGCAGTCACCCAGTATCCATATCGATGAATATTGAATATAACTCGCGTACGCCACGACAGTTCGTCAAATGCACGGCCACTTAAGAAATTCAAATATTTAACGATGGCCAAAGGAAAGCGTTAGAATTCAAGTGATCTCAGCTTCGCTCGGGTCTTAGTTGACTTATGGACAATTTAAAATTAAATACTTCTCAAATGAGACGTTAAAACAGAGGGCTCGACGAAAGAATATTGTGGCTCGGCCTTTGACAAAATCAATAATGACGACGCATATTGTTAAATCAATTTGTCTTTCCGTTGTTAACAGATTAGTTTATTTTTAATCTCTGGTTATAGTTTAGCATTGATCATTAATATAGTCGTAAAAGTCTACAGCTGAACATTGGCCTCCCTGACTAAATGGCGGGTTATACAGGGAGGGAGAGCCAATTCCTCTCCCATTCCTTTCTTTTATTTCCTTCACTATTTCCTTCTCCCTCTCCCATTGCGCACATCCTTACTTTAAAATAGGTGATGCATGTATGGTGCCCGTAGAAGTGCAGATGTTCATAGGTGGCAAAGGTTATTTACCATCAGGTGCTCGTTTGCCTATAGCTTCTATAAGAAATTGCGATATCGAGTTTTATTGACGTAAAAGGAGTTATTGTGTTTCAGTTAAAACAAAGCTCAGGCATGTCTCAGTTGTTTGTTACCTATCTCCGCTTTCACGGTGACAAGAGCTTAAGCGGTCGCTCGGAGCGCGCCAGTGTTTGTCCAGTATTTACGATGTAACAAAACAACACGAAATGTTAAAAACACATTATTTGTCCAAGTGAGACGAATGTGGACTTACGATTCCGGTGTAGTGTCGCGTTTGTCTCCAACACGTTTCACAGGTTAAGGCCGTAGTATTTAAGGTAAATGTACGGCTCATTGTCGGGTTTTCAGCTTTAATACTTCGCCATATTTGCTCACAAGTCCCGACGCTTTTATTATCGTCCAACTCGACAGTTTGCCGGGCGTCGCTGCTTCACAATAGACGGGAGAGGCGCGAAATATTTCCAGCAAAACGCTTTTATGTTCCGTTAAAGTAATGATTAATTTTATAAACGATTGTTTTCCGTTTCGACGACTCCGAGTATTGGAATGTACAATAGTTAATGAAGACGTATATTTCTTTTGCCTATCGACGCAATCGTAACAGCCCACTTGTGGACATTGACCTTCGCCATAAAATAGGTGTGTTGCTGTTGTCTCACGCTTGGCAAGTTTTTTTTTTATGGAATAGGAAGGCAAACGAGCAGGCGTGTCACCTGATGGAAAGCAATTAACGCCGCCAATAGAATTCCGCAGCGCCATAGGCAGTGGTAGTGGAACCGTTGCCGACCTTTAAGGAAAGTGTCATTATGGGAGTGGGAATGGAGAGATAGAGGGAGAGTGTTGGGCCTCCGTAATTTGGCCGCTCACCGTACGAAGCGCGGTAGGTAAGCTACCACTCAGAGGCCGGTTTTCTGCGGGTGTGTCATACTTCCCCGGGCGAGCCGGCCCATTCACGCTTCAGGCAAATATTATGCCATTCTCGACAAAGTATTCGTCTGCAGCGTGGCTCTACCACTATTAAAGGTACAGAGGATCAGATTAAATGTTGATCTAAGTTTATTTTCTGGTCTAAATTTGAGTATAAACAAGTATTCATTTTCGGTTCCAACATTATATCGTAACTTTTTTCCAATCGTGTTAAGCGTGGGAATTTTGGAAGCGTTTGACGCTTCTTGTACTAATAAGCTATTCAAGACGCTGTAACAAAGCTTAAAAATAACATAGCCTCGAGTATAGGTCCAAGACCAGGTGGATAGCCTGGAGTATAGAGATCTCAAAGTACATTCATCAATCCCCATTGTACGAATAACTGCTCAAAATTTGAGAGCCTAACTATTACGGCAACTACTAGAAATTATAAACCACCAATCCACGGTCTGCCGTGCCAAAGGATGGCTGGCTAGGGGCGAGCTTAGTAGCAAGCGTGCCGACCGTCCCGGGATCGGGCTCCCCTGGCTACTATAGTGCGTTATCTCAGCATGACCTCCATTCTCCCATGCGGCTCGTGGGATTCACTATGACGAATCTTAATATACCTAATTCGTTAAAAATGACGGCGACGTGGTTCGTCACCCGTCACGTCCTGATTCCCACGAGGGCAAGGAGCGATGAACGGAGAGCCGTTCTGCTACGATAAATGTGAGAGGAAGGATGGATGAAAAGATGGATGAGTGTGAAGGAAGCAAGGATGGTGTGTCATATTAATGAATTTCAGGAACAATGAGTATTCCAATGAATGAGTTCATTGTAGAGCGTGCTGAGCACACCGACCGTTTTCCTCAAATTAATAATGTAATATGTGATTTTAATTAATTGTAACGATATCCCCTTCCGTTTAATTAATTGTTTCAAAAATGAGTCATTATATCAGTTTAGTAACGTAATACGTTATCTTGTTCAAACATGGCGCTATGTTATCATCTCTTCTCTCTTGGAGAGGTTGTGAAACGAATCTATCTCTATATTTTCCATATCTTCCCCCTTGTGTTTACGATTATTTAAATTAACTGTAGCGCAGCTTAGGTGGTGGATGCTTTAAAGCATGGAATAACTTCACAGAATCCTTAGAAACAAAAATAAATGAAACTTTGAAATTTCATTTATTTTTGTTTCTGAGGATTCCTTGCAGCTGACCGTTCCAAGTTCGATTATTTAATATTTATTTATGTACGTACCTTATAAAGCGATTATTTTATGTTTTATACTTAATTTATTAACATTATAATCTTTATGATAAATAATAAGGTTTTTTTTATAACATATATATAAAGAAAATGCATTTGTTGTATACTATGTATTTATTCAGCGGTATACAAGTAACATAAGATCAACACAATACACCGAATACAGTACAAAGTATTTAGGATCTCAAGTTCACCATCCTATACGAGATCAATCATGTATCTGCATACATTTAGATGAGTACAAAAAGCCGACAAGTCGGCCATTCTGCTCTAAAAAAATATAGCCGCGCCCGAAAAATTATAATAATTATATCCTACAAATACGATGACATGAATACTCACACACATATACAAATGCTGGAATGTATTCATGTACGCGAGTATAATCAACGGCCAAGATTTGCTCCGCACACGACATTTATTTTTAAAGGCGATTTAATAAGAGATCTGTTACAAGCGCGGAGGCAAACCGGCTCGTCTGGTATACAGATATTAACGTTTCGCTACGTATCGATCATTGTAGAGAACGAACCGAGTGATACCACCTCGCGTATTGTCGTAGGACCGACAATTAATTTACCTAATGCGTTTATTTTACTACGTAAGGGCAAATATCCACCAACTTCGCGACGCTATACCAAGCTATGAAATCAGAGATATCGTTTTCTCTGATTGCGTTACGTTAAATTTCAACGTATTAATTTCGTCCGGATGATTAATATTATGTCGAATATTTTCATTTATATTTTAATAAATCATCAACACTTTTAAACAATAATAATTTAACATCATTAGACGTCTATCATTATCTAGTAGACGTCTTTTCATTTTTAATTCAATAGTAAATTATTTTAATTTATATCGTAATACAATTGATATTAATATGTAAGTAATAAATAGAGAGCAACATGATATTTATTGAACCGCTATATGAATAAACTAATAAACTCGTTGGAAACGCGTCTATATTACCTATTTAGGCGGTTACTATTTGACTTAGAATACATGTAATCTCGCTAAACTGTTTGATCGCTTGGCGTTCATAACCTTATTTATTAATTTTTCGTAATAAATTAATTTAAAATTAAAATATGAGTTAAAGCATAAAAAATGGATATTTGTTAGTATGGTATTGTAAACTTAAACGTTAAGATTAATGTTAATAAAAAATCCTTAGTTTAATTTTAAAGTGTTAAATAAATATCAAATCAAATACCACGTCAAATAATAATTTCTATCAATTTTAGGTAGCATAAAAATTACACTAAAATATGTTAATAATTCAGTAATTATATTAAATAACAGACGCTATAATCGAAATCTTGTTTACTTTTTTTTTCATGACATAGTAATCTGAGCGTGAGTTTTATTAAGCCACTAGCTTTTGCCTGCGGCTTCGCTCGCGTGGAATTTGGTCTGCCACATTAAGTTTCGTGATTGATCATTTGAAATAAATATATTTTTTCATGGTTCACAATTTTGGTCATAGTGGCTTTCACATAAAAGGTAGATATATGCTGTCGCAGACTTTTATTTAGAACTATCTAAGACAAACAATCCTACGGTACATCATCTTTGTGTAACTCCAATGGTTTAGGCAGCGTACTGATTTTTTTCCGGCTTAATTGACATGTATCGTTATATTTCCACTAAAATTACATAAAATCATTA
Organism: Baronia brevicornis; assembly: GCA_031353405.1. NCBI lineage: Eukaryota > Metazoa > Arthropoda > Insecta > Lepidoptera > Papilionidae > Baronia > Baronia brevicornis. The sequence goes on from JASFAT010004443.1 coordinate 2,076,229, forward strand.
CAAATTGTAGCCTGTATGTTATTCCGATGTATAACCTATATTACTGTAAAGTTTCATCCAAATCCGTCCAGTAGTTTTTTCGTGAAAGAGTAACAAACATACATCCATACTCACAAACTTTCGCATTTATAATGTTTGTAGGATTAGGATGTAACACAACCGCATCGCGGCGCATGAAAAGAGTATCGCGGCTCTCTGTCAATTATAGCGGGCAGTAATCACGCGCCGTGCACCATAAGTGGCCACTAAAACTGTAATAGGTGCAAAATTAAAAAGTAAACGGAGCGCAGATCGTGATAAAAGAGACATCAACGGCGGCGGCGACGAGTGAGCGCGGGAACACTGAACTCGCGGTATATGGACATAGCTCATGCTTTATCTTCGATATTATGATACTGGACACTGTGTAGTACAGGCGTTATTGGAGTCATCGAAAATGTTTTACGATACAAATTTATAGCTAGACATGATCGAAAAATCCTTACAGTGAAATAAATACAGTCTATACATACCTAAAAGGCAGGCAACGCTTCCGCGACTTCTGCGGTATCGCGGTTGTCTATGGGCGGCGTTGATTGCTTTCCATCAGGCGACACGCTTGCTCGTTTGCCCTCCTATCCCGTAAAAAAGAATTCAGTGCAATATTTTTTAATTTTGTTAATCTAAGTTATTTCTTTAATGACGAGTCAACAGTCGTGCAAAGATTAGTTACAGTGATATCAATATAATTTATACTTTTCATGTTTATTGCCTGATGGTCGCGGGTTCGACTCCCCGACATGGCTTACACAGATTTATTCCGAGTCTGGTAACCCCACCAATCCGCATTGGACAAGCGTGGTGGGTTAATGTCCGTTTCTCCAGAAATGGAGATGGAGATATATATGAACTATATGAAATGGTAAAAAAAGCCATTTCTTCAGTCTTTTTCGTCGTCGTCAGCTTTTTTAATTTCTTGAAGACCACCAACATATAACGTCATCATAATGCATATCTACAACGATCTCTATGGCTCATTGGCAAAGTTACCGCTTTTGGAGTAAATAGTCGCGAGTTCGAGTTTGGCATCATAATAAATATTTTCTTGTCTGCAAATCATTCCTTAATGATCGTCAATCTCCCGTAGATAAGAGTGGAGGATAAATCTCTGTTCCTCCAGAAATCGAAACCAGGCCCATTAATGGAACATATATGTTCTGTAAAAATTATATTATATATTTTTTTTAATATTTGTTGTATAGTTTACATTTTAATTAAAGTGGGATATTGAAGCGAAACACTTCTGAATTTAAATTCACTACAAACACTTCTGAATTTGAATTTAAACAGCTTTATTTGCTCAAAATGAAATAGCATATGAAAGTTTAATAGTCTGCTTGCGATATGGCAGTGTGATAGAAATTAACACTATATACTCCGTTGTTTTAAAATATTACCGCGCCGATAAAAATATTTCGAAATTCTAAAAAATTAAAAAAAAGTTCGGTATACGTATTCTTCAATAATTTAATCCCTTAACATCAATAATATGGAATATATTACCGCGTTGCCTTTCAATTCCCAATACAATCGTCATGTTTATAATTCATCAACATATCGACTATACAATCACAATTTACAGCGAGCTACGAGTCTTAATATGGACATAACGGTGACGTAAAATAGCGCAAACGATCACAATAATACACCTCGATTACTTTATACCGATCTCGAATACTTATGGATTATACGCAACCTCGACACGAATTAGTCGCGCCATAAACTATTCACAACATAAAGACATTATTAACTCCCGCATACCTACTTATAAAAGTTTTAAGTTCACGGACGGGAAATATCCTTTGCTTCCAGTCGAGAAACAAACTGATTTATAATACTTACTGATCTATTGCCTTATGTAATCATTAATTCCCTTACATGTATTATTCGTGTTCTGTCATCACCTGGATGTTTGACAGTCATTCACCGTGCGATTCAATCACAACTTTCTACCAAGAATGGTGCAACGGTTGAACAATCTACCATCCTACCCTACTTACTACCCACATAATATCCTTATGTGGGTAGTGGTAGGGTAGGGTGGTCGTAGGGTAGGGAGTTCAAGAGATGTGCGTGTGTATCCATGAAAGGCGGAAAACGTATTTGTGACGTCTTTGGCGTTGCAGATGTCTATGTGGCCCGGCCGGTGATCACCTACCAAAGACGATCTGCATGCTCATTTGCCCACTCTGCTATAAAAAAGTATACAGAATACCGTAGCGCATCATTCCATCATCCAATTATTTTTTATAATTAATATTTGTTTTGTTTTGTTACAGTTCGTGTATCAAATGCCGAAACTCTTCAAGTCGCTGAAGGAATACGAGGTGATATTCAAACTGCTGCGAGACGTCCAACTAGATTTTCCAGATGACCCTTTCAACAACTACAAGATAATTCGACAAAAGTTGATCACCGATACGCTTCACAGACTATACAGTTCCATAGCGGAAATAACCGAAAGTATGGCGGCTGTTAATATGCCAGTTCCACCGTTCGACAGAATGCGCATGAAGCTGGATACGTTGGAGCTGAAAGTAGACGCAACTCAATGTCTAAAAAATGACTACATCGCGTTCAGAGGTTACGGCAATCTATTAAATAATTGGTACTACGAATTCAGATGTCCGAGAAACAAAAAACAAAACCTAAAATGCGCGGCCTACGAAGAAAAACTCAGAGAAAAGAAGGACAGCAGGAGACCCAAGAACAAGAGTCATTTATCACTTCTAAGTTGAGATACTCTACTTAAACATCCCGCTATTTATTGCAATACAAAACACCTTTTGTACTTATTTATTTTAGTTAAGTATGCGCTCTCTTTGAAACGCGAGATATTGTTTGAACCTCTTGACGAAACATTTTGTTGATTAAGTAATGGGTACTTTCTCTGTGATATTTAGTATTCTGTAGATTATAATCGTTAATTTATTGAATGTTTTAGCTTTTAAGCATTGTAATAAGTTCCTTTCTATTTATCTGCATTGACTTTGTGTCCGTTTCTCTCGCTTCTTTTCCTTCTAAAGGCATTTTCGTTTAGTGTATCTGTATTTAAACTGATGCGATCGTGATTCCTATTATTACTATTGATTACGGACCTATATTATTCTTGTAAAGAGTATTAACAAAACTTTATTATTAATCTCAATAAGTATTACTAGTAGGCGATTTATGCCATTTTAGCCAAGAAAGACTTTTAGCCTATTTTTATTGACTAAGCTGCTTATTTATATTGTTAGATTTTAAGAACATTTGTGCAAAGTGTCGTTACTGTTTATACGAATGAACTGATGCCATGTGTATATTACCGAAAGAATATTGTATATATTAATTATTGCAAGTATTTTGTACTCGAAATTTTATAAATGCAACTGAAATTGACTACATGAATTTAAATATTAAAAGAAAATTAAATGTTAAAAACTTACAACTTCTTTTATTAATAAATTCACACAATAAGTGTAGACTGAATGTAACTTCTCAAAGCCAGTTCTTTGCTCAACGAACGTCAAGGGGATCATGAGATAGATATATTCTACAATAATAGCAGATTCGTCGCAATTTCACCATAAAATATAACGAAATATAACTCAATTTATTTTATTATTAAATACACAATACTAAATATGCTTATTTTAGATATTAGTAATAGGAACAATATGTATAAGACAAGATAATAATATAATATAATCTTCGTATTAACTAAACTTATCCAAAAAGTTGGATATAAAATAAAATAACCTAACTGTAAAATAAAACTTGATTTTTAAAGAATTGGATACGAAGCTTTTGGAAATTGATACCGAAGCATTGAAGTTAGTAAAGAGTTTGAATCTAAAGTAGATAGATAATATTTAAAATATGTTGTTACCACAGCCGATTCAATATGGCGACATCTTCTGGAAAATCCCAGAAGTGACAATTATGCTAAAAATATATCCTGAATATCCGTACTTATATCCATCCGTGTAGTGTGTTTGCGAACACAGAAGGCACTCTCTCGTCGACTTTGCCTTTCTATGATGTATCGATTATATTTTTGATGAATATGACGATTGGAGAACTAAAATTTATTAAAAAATACCTTATTTTTCGATCCCCGAGAAATATTATTTTTTATATATTTTAATTTATATGTGAAACATCTTATAGCGGGGTATGGGAGTGAAATAGTAGACCGAGACATCCTCTCGATTCAGGTTACGCTCCCCTCCACTCAACTTTATACAGGATCACATACATATGGCCGTGAGCATACGGTAGAGCCGTCGTCAATGTTTTACATCTACCAAGCGTCCTATGACGCTTGTCTTTTTTTTTAATAATTTCAGTTTTCAACCGGACTCTAAGAAGTTAGGTACTCTAACCAGCAATGTACTCAACAAGTAGTAACAGCTGCCAATTTATAGTAGGTATTCTCAATAGTAACTCGACAGTCTATTTGTCATAAGAGCGATATTAGACATGTGTAAAGGCTTATATGTTCACTTAATGTTTAAAATTCATTTACAAACTGTTATCCTGTTTGATTCAACTGACAAATATATGTGACAACTTTTGTTACTGCTAATTCCATCTCGTATCTTAACTTAGAAATTGTATTATATAAGACAACATATTACTATTACACACTAGATGGCGCTTAGTAAAATGAAAATGACAACCAAGAAATTCTTTAAAATGTCACTAGGTGGCAATCTACAAAATTTATTAGTATTATAATTTACAAATTGATTTTAAAATAAAATGTTTACTTTTAAGAAAAGGAATCTTCAACATGTTTTGTTTCTTTCTAAAGTCTCGATAATAAAGAAACTCTAAAATATAATCCGTTATTCTCAAAAAAAATATGTAATAACAATAATACTCCAAGTATAAATAATTAATTAAATCATTAAATCAATCAATCGGGGACGTCCACACCCCCCGCAGAGGTGTGGGATCGAGCCTCGGGGATGAACCCTCGTGCAACAACTCAATGGGGCAACCGCCCCCCGGTCCTAGGTGCCGCTATTCCTAGCGACTTTTAGGCGTCCTTTAACGACTTCGCGTCGTTGAGATATGGCTGAACCTATTCCTACGTTTGGTCCGTCGCTGGCCCTCTTCCCTCACGGAAGCCAGGCGGTGACAGGAGGATTTCGCGTGGAAGCGAACGTCCTTCGGTGGGCGAGCGTGAAGAGGAGCAAAATTATTTAGGTGTGGGTGTGGTCCATTGTGGGCTCGGTAGAATTAATTCAATCAATCAATCGGGGACGTCCACACCCCGCGCAGAGGTGTAGGATCGAGCCTCGGGGATGAACCCCACTGCTCGTGCAGCAACTCAATGGGGCAACCGCGCCCCGGTCTTAGGTGCCGCTATTCCTAGCGGCTTTTGGGCGTCCTTTAACGACTTCGCGTCGTGGAGATATGGCTGAACCTATTCCTACGTTGGGTCCGTCGCTGGCCCTCTCGGGAGCCAGGAGGCGACAGGAGGATTTCGCGTGGGAGTGGACGTCCCTCAGGTGGGCGAGCGTGAAGGGGAGCAAAATTATTAAGGTGTGGGTGTGGTCCATTGTCGGCTCGGTCGAACATCTTCCGTGCCAACCGGACCACAAACTCATGGATGCTCTCCACCCTGAGGTCTCACGCTATAACGTCGTTACGCACATAGCGAGCCGCCCCCACGATGGCGCGCAGAGACAGATTCTGCTGGATCTGAACGCGTTTGCGCTGGGTTGCTGATATCAAAGACCACCAGGCCGGCGCAGCATAGGTCAGTCGGGAGCGAACGTAGGCCTTATAGACCAACAGCTTCGTACGCACGGGTATGCGGGTTGATGTTAATATAGGTCGAAGGACCGTACGCGCGGCTTTCGCGCTATTCACCACGTGTGTTACCTGTGTGGTGAGCCGCAGCGTGCGGTCAATGCGGACTCCGAGGTACGTTACTGTGGTCTCCCAACGTACATTCTGCCCCCGAAGCTTAAGTGGTCTTGGTAGTTTACCGTGGCCGGTCACAATGGCGCATGTCTTCCCAACGTTGACAGACATTCGCCATGTGTCCAGCTACTCGAGTAGCAGATCCAGCAGCCTCTGCAGCTTCTGTGCTGCCATATGGACCGAACAAGACGACGCGAAGAAAGCGCTGTCGTCGGCGTACAATGCCAACATGACGTCGGTTTCCCACCATTGCAGCCGACCTTCCAGGGTGGGGATATCATTAGTGTACGCGGCATACAGGACAGGTGACAAGCAGCTGCCCTGGGGGACCCCCGCTTCAACGGGGCGCTTGGTGGAGTCGGTACCCTCTACACTGACGAAGAATTCCCGCTCCCGCAAGAAAGACGCCACCAGCCGCACTATAGAAGGCGGCATGGTGGTTTGCTTTAAGAGTTTAAACAATAGTCCCTCGTGCCACACCCGATCGAAGGCTTTCTCTATGTCGAGAAAAACCCCAACCGTACGGCGACCGAGATTACGCTGGTTCGCCATGTAGTGTAGCACGTGGGCCAACTGAGTCGACGTAGAGTGGCCGCTGCGGAACCCGTGTTGCTCCGGCCTGAGAAGAATGGTTGGCCGGATTTTCCACAGCAGCAGACGTTCAAATAGTGAGAATTAATTAAAATTTAAGAAAATAAGTTTTTATTGTTTAGCGCCCTCTCTGGAATTAAACTTAAACTTTGTCGGCTGTATTAATGTTTTTAAACGCTTGCAATTAAGTTCCAGTAATATAGCAACACAATATATTGTATTTAGTGTGTACAATTTATCATTTATAATTTAATTAATATTTTATTAACTTCTATTAAATTTATTCTATTACATTTTTGTATGTTTTTTTTGTATTTTAGACTTTTCAATTTACAAAGATGAAGACTGTTTCACAATATTGATACTTAGTTACAACATTCACTATACTTAGAATATTTTACGATGAATATTCTTAGCAATATTATTTTGAATATATATTCAAAATTATAATTCAAATTAAAATTGACTCCCATGCTTCGGCAAGTTCTAAATTTAATATATACAAGTAAATGTCAATAATATTGATAATAATGAATAGGTAGTAAGAGTATAATACTCTTCGCTATAAACCGCATATTGACGAGTTTTTTGCAAAATACGGTCCCACTGTACTTAAGTTACACAACCTTCAATAAATTTTGTCTCTTTAAAATATTTATGTTAAACTCTTAAATCATTTTAATATCATTGCCCTTGAAAGGTATAGTCATAAATAGGGTTGTCATTATAAAAAGAAATATGAATTCGTTATTATTTATATTCAATATTTTAGCAATGTTTGTTTATATACTCTATATTAACGGGCTGCTACTCAAATGCTGGGGACGGTTTCTAAATTTGTACAATTAGTATTAGTTAAATTGGGGCAATATTGGAACGTATCTTAGATACAAGTTAACAATTAATATTTCATTAAATTATTTTATAGAAATACAAAAACGGTTGTAGTTTGGTTCATTTACCTTTTAATATAAGCTGTTTTCTTGCTGACGAATGCGAAGCAATGCGAAGATGACGGTGGAAAAATTATAAGATTATAATAAATATTATTTAGTACTATACTATATTTAGATAATTTTATTTTTTTGCTTTCCGAAACAATTTATACGTTTCAAAACAGTTGCCAGCCCTGGCCATAAATCACCTCCAAACAAATCCTTTTTCGTGTGCACATTCTCAACCATTATAATATAATCTAAGCAGACAAAACAATGCCAACAATGATAATGAAGTAGCCGGCCGACCTTCACGCGGTGCGTTTCGTGCGGACGCTTCCGTTGGTAGAACTAGTGTTGTAAATGTTGTTCCCACCGGCGAGGCGCATTAAACCAATTAAGAATTTAATTTAAAATATGAGAATTATTTAATATTTTTATTTTTGAAATTATTATTTAATTCCTACTATTAGTTTACACTCTCGCTATATATGTTTATGTTTATTTTTTTTTTCCAGATAATGTACAACAGGCGGACTTAGTGCCATTAGGAACTTATTGCAATACTCTACCAGTGAAACTGCGGGCTAAACTAAAAAAGTTGGAGGTGGTTCAGCTAGTACAAAAGAAAAAATTAAAAACTAATTTTATAAGTTTAAATACATACAATACATATAACACTACATTTTCTCTACGTATTATATATTATATACCTATATATCACGTTCAAAATTTCAATCGTTCATAAAATACTTTTTATTCCATTCCACTCAATTTCAAAAACAATTTTTTTTTTGAATTTGTAGAATTGACACTTTGAGCTAATACAGTTTTTTCAAATAAAATTAAAATTAAATAATTAATTTTAGTTAAGTCATCCATGAATTGTATCACATGTATTTTTTTTAATATTCACGCCTATCCCCCAGCAGGGCAGAGACCACAGAGCTCCATCCGCTACGATCCCGGCACACCCTCCCTGCCTCCTCCAAACTCATCCATTCTTTCTCTCACATTCATCGCAGCGAAACGGCTCTCCATGAGTCGCTTCTCGCCCTCGTGACGTGACGGGTGGCGAATTACGTCGCCGTCATTTTTCAACACATTAAGTATATTAAAATTCGTCTTAGTAAATCCCACGAGCCACAAGGGAGGATGGAGGTCAGCACCAGCCCAGCAGAGCCCCGCATGCCGAGGTAAGGCACTATAATACCCGGAGGAGGCCGATGCCGGGACGGTCGGCACGCTTGCGACTAAGCTCGCTCCTAGCCACGCATCCATTGGCAAATATTTATAATCCATACATATATTTATTCCGATGCGGGGATCGAACCCGCCACCGTTAACTTCGCGGGCGGAGGGCCCCGTATTATGTATTTGTATTTTAAACTAGATTAATGTAAAGCAAACCGACATTACACGATTTGAATACTTACACAAGGCCAATTCTAGTTGCAAACTATTCAACACTGTTAATAAAGTTAGGCAATCGTGAAAGAAAACATAACGAGGGAATAGTAAAAGGTATTAAATTTTTAATGTATGTTAGCCTTTACAATGTTTAATATAATATAAACCTAAAAATATTAATTATTTTGTACAATCCATACATACTACACTACTGGACACGGCACCCATTTCTAAAGGAAAGGACGTTTACCCATGACGGATTGACGGGGCAAGTAGATTCCGAAGAAACACCTGTAGGTCATACATATATTTATCCCTATGCTGGAATCGAACTTATCACAATTGAATCCAAAAGCGCTAGCTTCGCCACTGAACCAAGTAGGTCGTAGAATATTAATATAGTTAGAAACTTTCAAATTATTAATTTTTACAGTTTCACAATTTGTATCAAGTAAAAGGAAATTAAATTAGGTACTAAAAATGATAATAAACAACGCTCTCAACGTCGAATGTCTACGAAATGGGTAAAAAATGGCGTAAAAACACAGCACCAAGGCCTGAGTCGCGAAACTATAAATTCGTGCAATAGAAACAATTGTCAGAGCGAAAATTGCGACTGCAGTGAACCTGCCCAACTTAAGAAAACAGCTAACGAAATACTTTGCTTATATTGAAACTCTTTATTTATTTATAATATATGGGTTTTACTTTGTACCTGTTAAATCTCTCTTCATAATACTATGATCTGCATATTTTTTAAACCACTATAGCTATGACAACATATGAAACTTCGTAGATTTAAAAATGGTAGAGCCATGATAGTATGAATGGGCCGACTCGATCGAGAAAGTGCCAAAAACATAGAATATCTGCGTTAAGTGTTCGTACAGTGCGGTTAACCATTTTACTGTGCTTGATAAAGTGAGTGTAGGAATCTGGAAGAAATTGGAGAAAACTCCTTTTCCCCATTGGCTTAGTGGCGGGGTCCTCCGCCCGCGGATTCAATGGTCGCGGGCAAGATCCCCGCATTGGTATAAATATATATATTACAAATATTAATTTCGAGTCTGGTAACCCCGCCAATCCACCGGGCAATGGAGAGGCCCGTACTCTGCAGTGGGACATATATGGGCTTTAATATGCAAATAAGTTGTATTTTTTCTTATCACTATGCTTAAACTTTATAACAATCAATAAAATTAAATTATATACTTTTTTCTATTCAAGGTTAGTCAACGTGATAAATTTACCTAATCGGTTTGTTTTTCACAAACCATTTCGTAACTGTGTTGTTAGTTCGAATGATAATTTTGGATTTTCTATAATAACAACGATCCAATAATAAATTAAGTTGCTTCTTCTGATAGCCCTGATATTGAGATGATTACTAAATTAATCAAGATTTATCAGTGATATGATTCGGAACGAAAAATCTATCGAAGAACTAAAGTCACCAACGTAGCCTTTGGAGTTAGAAAATTGAAGTAGATATAGGCATATCACGTTAGTCGGAAGACCAAAAATCGTTAGAGTAAACGGTTGCGGATATCGCATATCGGTAAACAATGTGTAGTACCGCTGTGAGCAACAATTTGAGCAGGCGACTGGGTGATAATGGATGATTATCGTGCTAAGTGGTACTCCTTCGGGCACGTCTATCTCAAAAACTGATTAGAATATATTTGGTAAAACTTATTGGAATATAATTTGAAAGAATAGGCAAATGATTTGATGAAATGTCATACAACAGAGTCTAAAGTGAAAACAAAAATCAAGAAACTGGAGCAACTAAACATTGCTTTAGTACGACAACGCGCGCGAGTAAAATTGCGCCATTTTTTTTTAGAATTTTGAAATTTTATTTTTCTATCGTCTAGTTTCATGAAATTTCATAATTAAACCTTAAATAATTGTTGTTAACATTACAAGGTTGAAGTGAATTTATTGTAGGTACCATTATCAACCGCAACGGAAGCTCATAGGAATGATTAGTGATACAAGGTAGAGTAGAAGGACAAAGTTCTTGCGAATGATTACACACAAGATGGACTGACTTCATCAAACCATCTACTAAGTGTTCCATTACCGACTGTACACGCGGGGCCACGGATAGAAAGAGATGGTGAAGCCTCGCTGAAACCGCTACCACCTTATTAGACTCCGTTAAGAGTGTACTGGGGAGAAGATGATAAAGACCACTTTTCTAACATCTTTTTCCTTAAAATGTTCATGTTAAGTAGTATAACCAGCCTGTAATATTTGACTGCTGGGTTCTCTTTGAGAAGAAAAGCGACTGAGAAGAAATTTATTGCAATTTTGATTTCATTGTTATTATATTTATTTATTTATACACTGTAAGCGTGTGATACTTGCCCTGTCGAAACGACCATTAGTGTCGTAGTAGGGTTGTACTACTATAACAATGTAAGTATCGATTACAATTTAAAAAATATTGAACCACTATATCACCATTAAACATATTAACAAAAACTTATTTATTATCACCTGTCACCTACGGAATCAATGGTCGCAGGTTCGATCCCGCATCGGGATAGTTATATTTTTGACTTACAGTTGTTTATTTCGAGTCTCGAGTCCCCATCTGATTGGTGTAACTTGATGGGTTAATTTCCGGAGCCTACTAGAGCCAAACAGTGCTACATATGTAAGCCCTGAAAAAAATCTAATATTAGTAGTTATATTGTGTTCATAAAATAAACATTAAATAAATAAAAAATAAATCTGTTTGTTCATTAAAATTATTTATTGCCTACTTATCCGTGAAAATAAGGTTAATAGGTTTTCTTACTGTCATTTTCAACACGCTCTGTTTACCGAACAAAAGGTTACTGGCTAGTTTAGAGGATGATTAATGGAGTCAGGCGTAACTTTGCGGAAATCCATTACTATGTGGACAGTCAGAATTTTTACATGACTCAGATCCCCGACAAGCAAACAAAAATAGAAAAATAACAATGTATTTTTTAATGGAAGAAGTTAACTTAAATTAAAGCTTGTCGAAAAACGGCCGTCAGCAACTCTCCACCTCCCAACCACTATCAACAACACCAAATACACAACACCACTACTACTATTCCACAATTTACCCGACACGTATTTCGCCTCAACAAGAGGCATCATCAGGTATAGGAGACTCTATGGAAGACAACAATCAAGTAATTTATTTGCGAAATATTTAAATTACCCGTAAATCCACCTCTTCCAGTAAAACACACTATATTATTTTTCTATTTTTGTTTGCTTCTCACGGATCTCGGCTAAGTAAAAATTCAGACTGTCCAAATAGTTTCAATATCAATATCAGCCCGCGGCAGTCCACTGCTGGACATAGGCCTCACCCAAGGCGCGCCACCTAGCCCGAATCCAAATAGTTTAGTAGATAGCAACAAATACCTTTGTAATAAATTTGAACAACCCAATGGGATGATTCAATTTTGTCACGTATTCGACTTCCACGTCGGTAAAATGTGATCAGTGCGGTTTGTGTAGAGCATCTGGTAGAAACTGAATGAGTGAAGTCTCATCTAGAGAGTAAAGATCATTCAAGTAGATGTTATTGCCCATCTACTAGAAATAGAAATGGAAAAACCCATATGTATGACAATTTATTTATATGATACTTTATTTATTTTTTCAATAACTAAAATTATAACCTTATTAATATTCTAATAAATAAACAAAACAAAAAGACTAGTGATAGCTCCCATAGATTATCCCATAGCATCATATTTCACGACACCTACGGGAAGAAATTGGATGACCATACACAACAAATTTGCACATACTACTGAAGATTACATCCACACCGCTTCTGTAGTAGATATAGAACGGGTGCAGTAGCACGCCGCGGGCGTGGGCGACGGGCAGCGGTCGACACAATACACACCAATCAAAACCCTCATCACGTCACCTCATCACCAACCTCATACACACACCACCTCATCACGACGGCATACGGAAAAACCTCATTTATATTTGCGTATGCCGTAAAATAAATAAATAAATAAATAAATAATGGGTAAAAAGGGAAATTCTCGTATAGTAGAAATTGAAGATATAATAAAGAAAAAATAAAGCAAATTGCTTTACTTTATTTACACCTTTGACTTACCCAATTATTGTAATGTAAAGAGGGTTGAAATCCCGGTCGAAAACTAAAATTTATCGAACACAAACATCATATCGTTATTACATATATGTACTACACGAATGCTCCTCCAATCATATTAAAAATAGCCATTCAGCCATTCACCCATATAAAAAGGACAAACATTCTAACTCGTAATGTATGCCATATAAATATATATGTAGTGCTAGATGGAGCGACGATCTGCGCAAGGCGGCTGGCAGAAACTGGATGCGTGTAGCCGAAGATCGGACTATGTGGCGTGCCTTGAGTGAGGCCTATGTCCAGCAGTGGACTGCCGCGGGCTGATATTGATATTGATAAATATTTATACCGATGCGGCATTCGAACTCACTATTCTTGGTTCGGAAAGCGAACATTTCGCGACTAGGCCATTTGGGTAGTTAAAGGTATTACCTATTTACTCTTCTTTGCATAATTTTTTCTTTGTTGGTGAAATAAATCAAGGTGATATAATTCATGTTCATAATTAAAGAAAAATGGTTAAAAAACTTAGTATGTATTTATAGTATAAATTTAGCAAAAAATAATATGATGGAAATTTCCATCATCATGGAAAGTTTGATCAATAGCTTAACAAAATATTTATAATTTTTACTTCAAGAAATTGTAAAATATAATAAGACAAAATCATACATTTATTGCAACTACAACAAACAGCAGAATGAGAACTTCAAGCTCGTTTTACTGATAGTAACACTTGCTTATTTTTGACAGCTGTTTTATTTAAGCAATGGACATTAAAAAGTTATCCAGACACGATCAACTTAAAGAGAACTTGTATTTTTTATATAATTTTTGGGCATTCAATGTTATGATGGAAATTTCCACCATTATGCAAAGAAGGGTTAAATAATTCCAGCATCGCATCTGAGACTCTTACACGTTGCGGATGGAGAGACGGTGATCCGCCTGTTCATTTGCCTACTCTGATATATAAAAAAGATAAAATATACTCGTAGTGTTGGTTTGTGAGCAATTTTTTTATTTATTTAGTTTTCTTTTCTATGGGCGGCGTTGATTGCTTTCCATCAGGCGGCATACTTGCTCGTTTGCCATCCTACCACATAAAAAAAATAATAATATTTTCAGTATTGTTAGTGAACAACAACAGTTACTTTGTTGTTTTATGTTAACGCTAACATAAAACAATGTAAACACGCGTGCTATATGTACCTATCTGCACTGCACGCAATATTGCGGCGGCGCCGACCAAGACGACCAGCTGGTAGAAAGTAACGCAAGCAGACAGGCAGTCAGTACGCAGTCCAGTCAGTTGTTAACAAACAGTCGATGGTAACGGACGTTAGTTAGACGCAAATGTTACCACACGCACGCGGGAAATAGTTGCGTCCGCTATTTGTGCAAATAAAGAAAAATATATTTAAATTAGTTTAAATATATATCACGTGTAGACTCACAAAATGGGTGTCAGTGTTAGGATTACTGTACTGCTACTTACTTTATCCGTCGCTGTATCGATTCCAGCAGGAGAGAAGAGGACCTTCAGCATAAAAGGTAAACATACGGCTTATATTTCTTTTAATGAAAATACTTAAAAATTCTTATTAAATAAACGGGTTCTTGTTAAAATAATAATATTGCTAGCAGGAATAACACATTATTGAAAAAACGAGAATTAAATTATTTTAAATATGTGTGCACACTCTCCTAATATATATATTTATTTTTTTCAAATTTTCAATCATTAACAAAATACTTTTTTATTCATCCACTCAAGTTCAAATACATTTTTAAAACTCGTTGATGACACATGATGTTAATACAGTTTTTTTTTTCAAATATTAATTTATTAATTAAATTTTATTAATTAATTTTAGTTTTATATGGGAGAGAAAATATTCTATTATATAAGATATTTAGCAGGTAAAGGTATATTTAGCAGGAAAAGTAGGAATTGACTTTTAAATTTATTTTTTATAGTACTTGTTTAAATTAAATCATAAAATACGATTATTTTATAATTTTTGTATAAAAATAAAACTAAAATAAAGATAAATTTTTAAAATCATACACATTATGATGTTTAATTCAAAATTATAAAAAAATATCCCTTTAATTAATTATTTACATTTATAGCTTTACACTAGATACCTACCTGTACATTGTGTACTATTAACTTGCAAAACACAAGTGACAAAGGACGAAACCCCACATTCAGAATAAATAACTCAAAGGGAATTAAACTCACGACCCTTGCCTCGAAAACAAACATTTCGCAACAATACATTCGATTCGTCAAATTGAAAATATAACGATTTTTAATGTCCAGAATGTAAATTTATCTAGGCTAGTGCAATGCATTTTGATGTTCATTTAAATATTTCGTAAATAAAAATACTTAATGTTGCCACGGAATGGAAGCCATTTCGTCTGTTTGATTATTTGATGTTATGCAATCAGGTTCATAGTTCGATTTGCAAAACCAGCCAAGATCTTTTACTAGCAATTGCATGGCATACCAGATTTTTTTCACGCCGCCAATGACAATGACCCACTGAATGCAATGGGAAGTCATGCTCCGACAGGTTGAAAGAAAAAAAAGTAGATTCGACACAATATACATTGTTGTTTTGTAACAGTGCAGTATAGACTTTCGTCGTCAACAATCGGCCGTCAGCAACTCTCCACCTCCCAACCACTATCATCAACAACAAAAACACACACTACCACTTTCCCACCTCGCAAACGACACGTGTTTCGCCTCAATACGAGGCATCATCAGGTATAGTAGATATACGCAAGACAAACGTTAACTTAACGGTTATATTCCGTAGTAGTAGATTTAGTTTCAGTTCCCCGTAAATCCACTTCTTCCAGTATAAAAACACACATTATTATTTTTCTGTTTTTGTTTGTTTGCCGCGAATCTTAGCTGTTCTAACTGTCCACATAGTAATAAAATCACTTTTAAGTTAGGTTTAAGGTTAAACATTGGCGAATTGGTTCGAATTTGCGCTCGCATCTTTCATTCCGGTATCGGAACAATAAGTCGAAATATAAACTAATTGTCATATTATGTTAGATGAATCACTATTTCAAGTTGTCGAATATTAAAAATATAAAACACAAATACCGCAATCGAAAAATATTCCCTTTCCGAGTCAAGGGTCGTTTCAAATGCCACACCTGACTTAATATTTGTAAGGCCTTCTTAATCTGGTTCTTAGTTTTTATCATTTGGATCTTTTAAAATATTATCCATGACATAGAAAATATTAATGTGGTTCTATGAATAAAAAGTATTTTATTCATTTATTGTTTAATTAAATGGTTGAAAAAAAAACTATTTAATATAATAGCGTTGCTATACTAGCATTCTCTAAAAATTGTATGTGTGTGCAACTTCATGACAAAATTATAAGAAATTGTATCGTTATAAATAATTTTTTCTTTTTCGAAATGAAATTAACAAGCAGTCAAAATGGGTGATTTAGTGTAACATAGTGTAAAAAAAATTGGATATTATTTTTAAAAAAGTCATAGGAAGTAGTATTAGAATCATTTTCAAGACAACTTTAATCACGTATGTACGTACGTATGTATGAAATACGTACATATGTTCGTACGTCTGTCAATATATGTACGTACGTATGTATTAAATACGTACATATGTACTTACGTATATGCAGGTCGTTGGTTGCTAGGCAATGCTTTATTATTCAACATTCTTTTCGGAAGTTGGCTATTGTATATTAAAGTAGTTCAACCCCAATCAATATTCAGTATATTGATTAAGGTTGAACCACTTTATTGAAAAATTAATCACTTTAGTCGTATACAGCCTTGGACGTTAACCGCTGGACATATTTGTGAGAGATGCCGATTCCTCACAAATAAATTACAATAATGGTGGAGAAGGATGTTGCTGATACAGTTCATCCCACTCAATACTTAATATAGAGTTCTACTACGACTTAATATAGAGTTCTAGCACAGACAAATATTACGTAAGCCTCTTAACCTCAAAATTATGAGCAACAATGGACACAGATTCTCTCGGTTACCGCTGGATAGCTAGGCTCAACGCCATTGTATTAATTGTCGTTGTGGTTTGGAAACGTTCGCTTCCGAGGAAGTGCTTGCGCAATCGACGTGAGATCGTTTACGGGTCAGCTTTTTTTTTGGTTTCAGTATATGTCGCACGTTTCGATGTACGACTGCACTAAAATATTTCGTAACGAACTCGACATGGAATTACCTAATTGTATTAATGTGTATCGGCGGAGGATAATCACAACATCAGTCATTTTCTACATGTTTTCTATATGTTGTGTTGCAGTTATTTGTTATATAGTATAGTAATGTTCTACGCTGGGTGATATAACGTGAACTCAATGAACTCGTTAGTATGAATGGCACGCCTTTAAATATGTGATCTTTCTTGCAAGCTCACACACAATATTATATAATTTTGTTTAATGTGATTATTTTAAAGCCAAAAGATACAATTTTATATTATATATCGCAGTTATTAAATCTGTTTTAAAACTAAATAGGGAAGTTATATTGTGTGTCTTTTCATATACAAGTGCTTTTTGTCCTGTGCGTGATTCATCGGAATATTTCATGCCATCGTTACCAGAGCTGAATAGATTCGGCATCTGCATTACCTGCATGTACGAATGCGCGTTATATCCTGCATCTACGCAAAAGCAACATGTCCATATAACATGTCCATATTCCAAAAAGTAGGATGTTAATTGAAAGAAATATTAACTATATGGACAGTCAAAAGTTTTACTTAGCTAAGATCCGCGACAGGCAAAACAATAACAGAAAATTAATAATGTATGTTTTTCTGCTGGATGAAGTGGATTTCTTTGAAACTTAAACCTAAAACGTGTAAACGACACATGTTTCGCCCCAACACGAGGCATCTTCAGGTACAGTAGACTCTACGGAAGACAACCAAAAAAGACAACCGAAGACTTATCGGTTGTCTTCCGTAGAGTCTACTATACCTGAAGATGCCTCGTGTTGGGGTGAAACACGTGTCGTTTACAAGATGGAAAAGTGGTAATGTGTGTTTGGTGTTGTGTATAGTGGCTGATGGGTGAAGAATTGATGGCCGATTTTCGGTAAGTTTTTGGTTTAAGTTCTAAACTTCCAAATAAATCCACTTCATCCAGCAGAAAAACACACATTATTAATTTTCTGTTATTGTTTTGCTAGTCGCGGATCTTAGCTAAGTAAAACTTTTGACTGTCCATGATGGATTTCCGCAATAACGCCTGACTCCATTAATAAGAAATATTAACGACATAGATATCGCGGAAATCGTAAGAGAATATCAATATCACATTTTATGTCTAACACCCACACGGAATATCGCCAATAAGTGGTAGCATTTCTTCGTTACCGCGTTTCATATAGTGAATTTCCATTTTATTTTTACATCTTACCCATAATTAAGCTTATGCTTATGCCCTTTAATTGCTGATGTCTATGGGTAGCTGTGATAACATAACATCGCTGATATATAACCCACTTGTCCGTTTACGTGTTTTAAAACTTCTTAAAAAAATATTTTAAGATCGTTAGTCTGTAAAATTAAGATTTACTACAACTTCACAACCACAACCTCAAACAAAATATTGTAGGTACTTAATGTAGGTCAAGCAAAAAAAATGAGGAATAAAAGTTAAAACAAAATTCAAAATCCTCATATGACTCATTGTTGTGAAGAATATTCAGGCCAGAAATAAATAAGTTATTTTGCCACTTAATATTTTTTTTTGTTTCTAAATATTTACCTTGTCAATAACTCACGAATAAAGTTTAAAAACCTAATATTAGTGCGAAGACAACGAACTGGTGTTTTTGTTTTTTTCCCCAAATACAGAGGAGATAAAGTAAATTAAAGATAAAAACGTTGTTTATTGAGGACCTTTCAATTTACATTTCCAGTCGAGACCCTTACATCAAGTGTTGGCTTGACCTGTGCATTGGTTAGCATTCTCTTCGGTTCGTTACCCCTTAGCCATTGGCCGCGGTACGCTGCGACACACAAATATTGACAACGCACTCCGACGTTTATGAGTTTCTGCTAAGCTATAAAGGATACTCTACATGACACTAAAGTGTATTTCGTTATCGACCTTCAATAAATATTTTTGTGCGTGTATATAAATTAAAAAAAATAATTAATTAATTTAATATATAAAAAAAAAAATAATTATGGCAAACGCTTCGTTCGAACTAATACACCTCAAAAAATAAATTTTCTAGTGGTACAGCCACGCTGCAGACGAATGCTTCGTCAAGAATGGCATAATATTTGTCTGTGGCATGAATGGACCGGCTCGCCCGGGAAAGTACTATACTCCCGCAGAAAATCGGCGTCTGAGTGGAGGCTTAGCTACCGCACTTGGTACGGTGACTACACTGTGATTATAAAAGTGAAATAAAAACACTACGTCACTGATGTAAGTTGGCGGGTAGAGTCATCTATATAATAATATTTGCATAGTGTAATATAATATAATGAAGAAAATTAATTATTTACACTAAGTAAATATAAGTCCAGTTTGTTGCCGATTTCTGTTGGCAGAATCGACATTTAGAAATGTAGACATGAAAAAACGACTTTAATTTTTACTTTTATAAGGAACTTGTTATTTTATTATTATAAAATATATTTAAAATATAAGAAATTTATTTATAAAAAAATAATTGTTTAAGAGCCCACTAAAGTAAAAATACTTAATTTTTCTTCTCCAAAAATAAAGATTTTGAAGCAGAATTTATAATATGAAGAAAGTTTTATATCATTCATTAATGAAATTTATGGAAATATATGTATAATGAAGTTTTCTCAGAAATACCTTCTCTCGTAAATATAATCTGTGAATTCAACCCCACTAATAATACATTTAAGGATAGACGCAGAAACTTTTAATCGAACATATGGACACAATAAAATTTACAATTATCGCAGGCGGCTCATGATTGAACACAACTGTCGTGACGGACACTTGTACTTATGGGTCAGTAGGTTGGCGTGCCTGCATCAATGGACGGGAAATTATAGTACAAGGTATATTGTATGTGTTGATATTTGCGTTCAATATTTATTATTAATGCCAGCACCTACAGTTTAAATATACATTTCCCATAAAGTAAATTTTAAATCGTATTAATTAAAAAGCGAATAATGTTGACAATATTTTAAAATTAATTTTGAAAATTATATATTGTGAAATTAATATATTGTTATTTAATTTACCAGCTTCATTTTACTAAAACATACTTATATCCTCCATTAGTCCAAGTACATTTTAAATCGTATTATATAAAAAAGCGAATAATATAATATATTGTTATTTAATTTACCAGCTTCATCAGACGGATGACCGCTTGGCTCAGTGGCGGGGCACCCCTCCACACGGAGTGAATAGTCGCGGGTTCGATCCCCGCATCGGAATTAATATATGTATGGCCCACAGATATTTATTCCGAGTCTAGTAACCCCACCAATCCGCACTGGACAAGCGTGGCTGGTTAACGTCCGTTCCCAGCATCCGCCCGTGCTCAGCAGTGGGACATATATGGGTTGTGAAAAAAAAATTTAAATATTATATAAAAAGGAAGAAGGCAACTCCTTACTCTTGAAACCCTTTCTTCAATGATGTTCTGATTTATAGAGATTTAAAGTTTCTAAATAAGAATATACATGAAAATCTGAAACTCATTTCAGTATTTATTTAAATATTTCACAATTAAAAATGGAGTAACAACAATTATTATTGTTGTATATGTGTGCAGGAATGGGACCGAATTGAATCCAATACCCTTGGCTTAAAAACGTAGACTTAGCACTTCGCCACTACGCCATCCAGGTCGACGACCCAAATAACGTAGTAACGAAAATGCAAACCAACACAAAAATGCGATTTAAAATTCCAACCATCCACTTTCGCCTTTTGCCTTGTTAGTTGTTTTGAACATTTAGTAACGCATATTCATCGTACAGATATCGTTTTACATAATCGGTATTTAAAGCAGCGCTGTCGCGTCACAAAGGCAGGTGACTTGTTTATGTTGTAAAACTGATAGCATCAATATGGAGAGACGTGATATAGCACGATTTGTCGTACTATCGAAACGATTAAAAACATCGAAACATTTTCACAACTAACCGTCCATTGCCGTGTGAAATGCAAACACTTCCACTATTTTCAACAATTACTTCATTCGATAACGGTTCCGATAATTCATTACGATCGACGCTCTACATTTTTAAAGTGCTAATTTCAGCCGTACAGATTTCGTTACGATTTATTATCTGTACGCAATACTCATTATGTCATTAATATGTAATGTCATAACTATTGCTTTGCGTTAATCATTATGATATTATAAAAGTAATTTTTGTTTATATTATAGTGACTCAACGCCCTGGTATCTCAATCGATGATTGCGAGCGGGAAATTTCAATATTTTGATACCTCCTGGTTTAGTTAATCGCTTTTAGAATCTTTACTAAATATTAAATTATTAATAGTACATTTCAAAAGAAGCTTACATCGGCTGTTTGAGTTAAGTTTTCTATACCTGAGAATGCTTCGTGTTATACCTTGTACAAGTTAGCTTGATCTTTTTGACAGATGTAAATTTTTCTGATCGACATAACTTTGTTGATTTGAATGACGAACATATTATTTTTTTAATTTAATGATATTAAAAGTTGTAAAAAATATTAAAAAAATACGTATAACACAAAAGTCCCTAAAGATTCAAGCGTTATCCGAAAATTTTAAGACTTTTTATTACTTCAAAGTAAAATTTAAATAGGAACACTGAAAATATTAGACGCTTGTACAATGTTACATCGGTCGGACGGATGCGACACGAATAATAGGCAGTATACAGTATAGACTATAAAGATCAAGCTAACTTGTACAGGGTATAAGGCGAACACGTATCGTATCATAGACAACCTAATCCAATCCACTGCTGGACATAGACAAAGTAAACATTGTTGAAAGTGGCGATTTGATTGAAGACTGTTTTAAATTCATCAATTTGAGTATCATTTTTTGAATTGAGTGGTTTATGAATTCGGTAACAGCCGCTTGTCGGCAGGAGTTTGAAGTTGTATTAAAATTTAAATGCCGAATCTTATTATAAATTCGCAACATTTTCTTTCTTATTGATTTTAGTTATTTAGCAGAGTTATTTAGTTTTCAATAGATAATAAATATTTTACGTGGCGACATCATTCAAGTGGAATAGATAAATCGCCTTGTCTTGCCACTGAGTAATTCTCTCTAGATTTTCAGGAAAATATATACAACAGATGTTAAGTTGTTATATTGTAGATAAAAACGCTTGCAAGAAAATTAATAGTTCAATTATAATAATGGAATTAAATCCGTAATACATAAGGGATTTATCCATTATCTTCCTGAAAACTGAATCGAATACCGTTTTATAGTTTTTACGTGTCATACAAACATTAACGCACAGACATTATCCGAATCAAAATTGAAACATTTATTTATTATTTATTTTTTTATTTAAAACCTTTACATAACTCCTCATGAATACCTAATTGGCTGAGTGGCGGCTTCGCCATTTTCGGAGTGAATGATTCCCGTATTGGGATTAATACAAATACATATGTATGTAGTCTGGGTGCCTCGTCATTCTGCCTTAGACAAACGTTTAATACATTCCTCCAGAGACAGTGGGATTCGTGAATGCGTGAAAAATATATACCAAAAAACTTTCGTAATTGTTCAGATTTAATGTTGTAATTGAATCTAAAACTTTTATATTAACTCATTTGTGATGGAGCCAAATTGTTAAAAATCACACTCTAGTAGAAAGCCGACTTCTAAGTGCTTAGTAACTTCACTCCAGGGATTAGTTTGATAAGAGTTGAGAGCTGGAGGCTCGACTCCTTTCTTCTACCTTTATTACTTATCTCTTCTACTCCCATTATCCATACATTCCCCTATATAGGCAACGCTTCTGCAATGCCTTTGGTATTGCAAATAAAACAATGGCTGTCTAACTACGTTTTCATAAAAAATACCCTCAGAATTAACAATAATTAGAATATTTACAATCCAAATTTAATAATATGTTTTTTGGAATTCCCTCGTTCAAGTTCAATAACATAATTTAACTTATACGTTTATGATGCTATCAGCGCGGTCAAAGCTATCAGATTTGACTTTAGGGTCCCATTCCTTACGAGTGTTTGATAATCGCAGCAATAACCCTTTGAACATACTATCATCACAATCAACCTTTCTGATAACATTTTTAAATTTGTATAAGTATGGGATTAACAAAGATCTTCAGAAAAGAAAATAAAATATGTTAATTTCGCTGACAAAAAAATGATCAAGGTATATATTGATTTTTTGTCGACGTGTCTCCCTATTTCTAGAGGAATGGGTATTAACCCACCGATTGCCAGTCCAAAATGACTTGATTACACAGGCCGACTCGAAATAGATAACTATAGACCATACATAACTACATATATTTATCGCTATGCGGAAAACATACCTGTGATCACTGGCTCAACGAAAACGGCAACTTCACCACTGAGTCACTAAGATCGCTGTACTTATTTTTATATATCTAAAATTGTTGTAAAATATGAAATATCCCCATGAATTTTTTTTCACGTCCCAAAATTGTATATGTAATGATATGTATTAAGTTATTTTTATTCGTAACACTTCTATAGATTCGAATTCGTAACTTTCTATACCACTATGTATCCTTATGCAAAAATAGAACACAAACTTAGTCTCGGAAAGCGAACACCTCACTATGGGCCATTCAAATTCTTTTTCTCTCTTTTTATTAATGAGAACTGTCAGTTTTTTATATCACGTGAAAAAGATAAATCTACATTTTACCTACATTTTACGGAACGCGGTCGGCTTAGTATAAAGCCGACCGCGTTCCGTCAAGCAAATATAAATCAAAACATGTAAAAGCCTCAAATGAGCTCATCTTGCCAATAACTAGTTTTCAAACATATTAAAACTAGTATGTATAATATTTAACCCGTTTAAGTCGCTAAAACTTTTTAATCAAACTTTTACGATGTCCATAAACACAAAAACAATAACAATTCTGCTCTTCTGTTTATTAATATTCAGTCATAAGTCATCAATACAATTGTAACAGTCTTTCTTTCGACATTTTTTTTCACAGCCATATACAATACATATCGACGCAAAAAAAGGAAACCGCTGTAAATGACACAGATGTAAAAAACCTTTATTGCATATTCGAATCAGAAAAAATTCCACCAACCAATAGAAAATTTTATACAACGTTGAAACTGACTGTTTTTGAATCATCAGATGCAATTTCATATTGCGGTTGTTTTTTTGCGTCGATATGTCCAACACGGACATTACAAATAGAAATAGAAATGTTTATTTGTATTTTTATTTGTAACGTATACACGCCTTTTTTACAGAAACCTAATGCTAAAATTAAAACCACCACGCTTTTGCGCAGATTCGCAGGGCACTTATGGTCAAGGCGGGCCATTCGTGTAATATCGTGTTCTATTGTAATACATATACAACGAATGAGACGCTGAAAACTAATTCTGAAACTTCCTATGGCTTTAGGCATTTTAGGTCACGCCATGTTTCAATTCTAAAAAACAACACCTGTAGTAAAATTAAAAATATCTAACAAAGATAACGATTGATTGCCATGGCGACCTCAAAGCGGCCGTCTGTTTTTGACAAAATTGTATTATTGACACTCTAAGTTGACTGCTTTTAGGTCACAGTCCGTTTTACTAAAGATTGATTGAAATACCTACTTCTTGGTTTTTATTTGTAAAACGTTATACATTATACCCCCTAAGTAGATTTCCCATTGTCCTTTGACTTGAATAAATATTCTAATTCGAATAAATATTGACATTTTTTGTAAATATCGGTTTATTTTTTTCTACAGCCCATATATGTCCCATTATTGAGCACAGGCCTCCCCATTTCTGAAGGAACAGACATTAACCCCCACCATGCTTATCCAATGCAGATTGACGTGGTAACCAGACTCGGAATAAATATTTGTAGGCCGTGCATATATCCGATGTGGTGATCGAACCCGCGACCATTGGCTCCGTGGTCGGGGGGCTCCGCCATTGAGCCAATTGGTCTTCAAATGTGAACGTCATCTATGAATCTAATAAATTGTTATGTAATAAAAATACAAATATATACATTTATTGTTTCCCTAGCATCTGGATCGTAGATGTTGATGCTGGTAACCTGTTAGGCTTTTACAGCTTTATCGTATACAGTACCCGAGGGCTAGGGGTCCTCGGGCAAGATGATTTCCCTAGCATGCATGAAGTTCTACTAAATATTTTTGCCATAATGAATATATTATATTGATATATACATGCCAAATATAATACGGTGAAGTGCCATATGACCTAGGTAAAAAGTTATAAATATCTTGAAATAGGGATTTTAAAAGTTGCTAATATATTGTGGAATTAAAAACAAAATAATAATTGGAACTGTTGCAAAAAAAATTCTTCTAATTATTTAGAGAAATAATAAAAATATGATTATACATGTAAAAAATATAAATACAACTAAACATATGAAAGGAAACCTAAAAACTTCTAACTTAGAAATTTTTTTTGAGTAAAAATTATTTATCGTTTAAATTATTGATCAATATCTTAATTATGGCAGGGTCAGAATCATGATGTATATTTATATATTTAGTTTACGATAAAACTGGTATATAGCTATTAAATCTTCGGTGTTTTAAAAACTTGACTTGAGAAGTTAACGTTTTTATTTATTACACTAAAACTTTATTATTTGTTCAAGCTGAGCAATTTAAAAAGTCGTCAGCGGGCTGTAATTATGGGAACAAATTTGCAAAAAATAAATGTACAAACTCATAAAACGTATCGAAACCTCATATAAGGTTATTAATGTTTAGTCCGCGTCGGCCCTCAGGGACCGACTGGCGTCAGACGGGTCGTTGGCCACAATGCACCTCGGTACGGTGAAAGTGGATGAAATTGAAAGTTTCTATTCACGCTTAACTCTAAAGCGAGCATATCTTCCTGGTATTCAATTCATTTAATGAACATTCGATTGGTTCCGGCCGGAGCCGGAGATTTAGCTAGGCCTATATATATCAGTGCCGTGACCTAAGGATGATGATAATAATGACATTGAGATTATGATGATATCACATATGTATGCATGTGTTAATAACTACGTATTACTCGCAACTTCGATCGCTTCCTCACTTTTAAATAGCGCACAGAAATTCTGAATATCTCGAGGTTTAGATTGACAGACATAATAATTTTACTATAAAGTTGTTCCCTTTAGCATTTTATTTACGAAAGTAGTTGACGTATTAGTATATAATTACAATGAGTACCAGTTTTTAAATTTGTAGACTTATTTTCATGATATAAATTCTTGATAAAGCGTTTTTCTACCTCTTTCCGTAATAAAATATGACGAAACGTTACTAAGGAAACAGATACTTTATTACGAAACGAAAGGTGACATTTTAGGCAATAAATAGAGGCACTTTTCATAAAGAACATCTTCTGTTTCCATAAAAAATTTAAAATGTTAACTCGAAAGCGCACGGAAGAAAAACTAAAGCAAAACTTGTTTATTAATAATAAGAATAAAAACTAAATATTTTTGTTCGTATCTAACATGCATTAAAAGCGAACCAAAATATTGATTAATCTTCATAAACAAAGCTTATATAAATTCAATTATTATGGGCCCCTTCGTTGCCACAAAGAATATCGATATGCAAAAAAAGATGTCCTTTCCGATACATACAAAAATGCTACGACCTCGAACTTTAGTGGCAATGAACGCCAAGCCAGAAAAATACCTTGTGATCTTAATACCTATTTGTAATTGTATTAGTGGATAAAATTATTGTTAAATTGGAAAGAATATGTTAATAAGGCAACAGAATGAAATTATCGGAATAAAAATATCACATTTTTAAATTGAACTTTACACTTTGGAGTCGTTAAACCGCATCAAAAACGCTGCAGCAGTATCCGCGTTATGTTTGAAGATATAAATTAATGAAGTCAGACATTAATTACTTCGAGGAAATCTATAATTAAGATACAAAGTTAAAATGTACTTTATTTTAACAAAGGTAATTTTACATAACAGAAAGTTAACAAAAGGCTGAAATACTAAGTTTCAATGTTTACCATTTTTTGCCAATTTTATATGAATAGTACGACTACACCTTTTATAACAGCGATCGTTTCAAATGTCATACATAGAAGGCGATAGGAACTGTCTGCAACAAACTCAAGGCACGTAATAGTATTACAATATAGTTCAATTTTAGCTGTAGGTACGATTCGAAGGCTGTGTGAACGACTGTTCTCCAAAAAGGATGCCGTTGAAGGCGCGTTACAACACGCGATCACAATGCAGTACTTATAAGATGCAAGAAAATTTCGAAATGTATTTTGTGGAAAATTCCCGTGGATAAAAACTGTTACTAATTCTTGACACTGTTTTATTTGTAAATGAAACTTATATCTTAGATATATAGTATATCATTACCCTTATCATCCTATTAAACTTTAAATGGCATATAATACGATAATAAAAAACTTAAAGATCTTTTTATTTATCATATTTTATTTATGCATCCTTATTCAGTAAGTCAGTCTAAATCTACCTTATTAAAATATAAAGTGGCATAATCTATAAGAATATCATTATGTGACATTACATTCCATACCTTATACATTTTATATAGTAAAATCATTCGGCAAATAAGTATGATGTAAACATCTTATCGGATCACAATTCTTTGTCTAAATGTAGACTTTATATTTCATAAAATATTTTTAACATTTTTAAACTATTTATTCCTTATACACTACACATAAAAATTTGTTTCTTGCATATGTGTTACACACACATAAATTAAACCATTTAAAACTATCTGTTGTTGAAGTATAATTCACTATTCATATATTGATTATAGAAGTTATTTCATCTATATTATTGCAATTAAATAATAATCAGCTTAAATTAAAACAGCCATTTTAGATTGAGCTTAGGTATAGGTACTTTGTAAAAATATTGCAACCCACTCCTGGTAACAGCCAGTATATAATGAAAGAGAAAAACATAAGAATGAACTCTGGTCCGCCTTTCAATATAAACTTACAAAAAAACACATTACACTAGCAATAATCAGATTTCTTCCACAGTGATAATAAACGAATTTAGTATATCTCTTAAATTTACCCACAAGCAAAACATCTAAAGTTAAAAATAAATACCAGTTGATCATATATCTTTATATATGCTTTTTATGCCTTGCTGGAATTAAACCTGCGAACAATAACTAACTAGTAACTTTGCCACTGAGCCATTGATTGAGAAATTGAACATGGTGTGTCAACAAAAACAATACAAATTTTATTGTATTCCATTTAGCTTATCTTAATATGATCATTTCAAAATTTCAACTTGAACAAAAAACTCAAATACTATGTATTTACAAATGTAAACACGTGTGTGTACATGTGAATAGATTATATTCCAACCCACAGTTGATCCTCGACTTTATGTTGAGACATAATGGTCAGATTGCATCAATTTATTCATGTGGTGTCGAGAAATAATCGAAAGAAATTACACGCTGCAAAGACCATCGCATTCATCATCCATGGCGTAAGACATCGAAAAAGGCGACAGGGAAAGTTGCACATGACGTAAACAGGAATAAATTGTATAAGGTGGAAAGAATGTCATCGTATAAACAAATAAGGTAATATTATGTGTTCTATTCGAAATAAAAGGAGTGCCAATCGGTTTCATGCGTTTCTTATAACCTACACAACGGTTGCGTTGACTGAAGCGATTCGTAGGTTACATTTCTTTTTTATATATATTCACGCCTATCCCCCGCAGGGGTTAGCAGAGACCACAGAGCTACGTCCGCTACCAATCTCCGCAGCAAAATGGCTCTCCATTAGTCGCTTTTCGCCCTCGTGAGAATCAGGACGTGACGGGTGGCGAACCACGTCGCCGTCATTTTCAACAAATTAGGTATATTAAATTCATCTTTAGTGAATCCCACGAGTAGGTTACATTACATTAATTTTTTAAATGGAATAAGTAGACAAATGAGAAAACGGGTCACCTGATAAAGAATAATCACCGCATGGACATCTGCATCACCAAGTTATGAGAGAAATAATGTAATTAGAAGAGAAAAGTAAAGAAAGGGTATAGGTGTTGGGAGGGTTTCCGGATCACTGCGCTCATTGCACGAACGAAGTACTGTAAGAATGTTGTACTTCTCTATATGTATGATCTCTCAGATTTTTTATATGGGATAGAAAATCAAACGAGCAGACGTTTCACCTGATTGGAAGTAATTAACGCAGCCTATAAACTTCCGCAGTGCCATAGGCATTACAGAAGCATTGCCGGCCTTTAAGAAATTAGCCTACAAATTTCCTGAAGGCCGGCCTGTTTTTTGAAGGTTCCAATACCGTATCGGTTCGGATTCACCGCTGAAAGTAACTGGTTCCACAAGGTAGTGGTGTATAGCAAGAAGTTTCTAGAAAGATGCACCGTACTGGGCTTATAGCTTTAACAACGGGAAGTGCTCTAAGAAACTAATCAAAATAATGCTTGCCATTGAACGCCGTACAACTCGCCATTAAGAAAAGTTATTACATATCGCTACCACCTGAATAAGTGGCGATCCAGTACGGTCCGTTTGTTTCGAAACTTTTTCCATGCACCAACACTCTATAAGATCATCCATCCATCCACAACACTTACGAACCGATACGATATTGGAACCTTCAAAAAACCAAGTCTAAACGTTTCTTCAATGCCTTTGTTACTGCAGATAATCACGGACGACGTTGATTGCTTTCCAACAAGTGACGTTTTTGTCAAAATTGTGTATTTTGTCAAAGCAGTGAAGTTGGCTAGCCTTCCTACCCCTTAATAATGTCTCATTTATTTATTATAAGAAATAAAAATGTAATTTTAACTCAATTATTAGTATTTGTAATTCGAACGTAAATAGAGTGCTCCAATAGAACGCCCGGCATATGCTGAGCAAATACTATTATATATGACACTTGTTTGATAAAAATTATTTTCTTTTTGTTTTGTTTTTTTTTTTGTATACATATTAAAATATTATTTAAATTTTAAGGAAAAATTAATTATTGTAAAAAAATGTGTCATAAATAAAGTTTACTATTTTTATTTCTATAAATATCTAAGTGATACTACCAGTTGATAGTCTTTCAAATTTAAATATCCAAGTGAAACTCTGTCCGCTCGGGGAATATTACGAAGCGAGACCTTGAAATTGATAAAAATATATAAAAAAGTAAAAAAGAAATGCGCAACTCAGCAAGCAATTTGAATGCGACCAAATTATTTTCAATTACACCACATGTAAGCGAAATGTTGCCACGCTAAAACGTTATAGTGTAATTTCAACACTCGTATCGCTGACATAGCTCCGCCGTCTCTTCTGAAACATCGTGTCAGTAAGGACTAGGCGCGACTTAATTCACGATTACGATAATTTGGCAATTTCTTATTATGATACGATTACAGTGTAATCGAAAATGGACAATTGTCTTTATGCCATTCAATTGTCTCAAATCATTGTTGGAGCAAAACTCGGCCTTCACTTCAAGTGCTAACGTTTCATCATCGCAATTTGTAAATTTAATTGATTATCATAATAGATCGATAGATGACCTAATTGGCTCAGTGGCGAAGTAACCGGTTTCAAATTCAATGGTCACGGGTTCATTTCCGGATTAAGATAAATGTATGTATATTTTGATTCCGTTACTTACAGATATTTACTTCGAATTTGGGTTTATTTTTATACTGCTGATTTACTAAAACTTCCTTCTATTTCTATAGCATCATAAACAATAGCGTATAACTGTATTGCTGGACATAGACATATGGCCCCGTTGGGCTTGTGTCGCCCGCCAGTCATTTGTGGGAGGGTTTTACTGCCATGATATGGTGATAAGAGACTTGTCAGTTTATCATTGGAACCGCGAGCAGGTGATCTTATCCTTTGAAATAACCAGACATGTATGACTTCGCGTGATCGTAATCGACCATTATTTTAAAATTTTTAATATACATTTAATATTTATACATGCTAATATAAACTGACCAAATAGCTGTTACGAAAAACGCCTGTTTAGTTGAATTAGAGTTACAAACGTTTACTGTCAATATCAACTCTAGTTGCCGCATTTGAATGGAATATTAAATAACATGTTGTATCTAGAGCACACAATATCGTTCGATAAATGGAAGTCATGTTTAAAATAAATAACAAAGTACGTACATTAAATGGCACAAAATGACAATGTGAATAAATATCCTTAGGGATACTTTAATTATATCAAATAAGTATCTACAAAAAAATTATTGAAAAAATAGAAGAAAATCCTTATATATCTATATATATAAAAATAAAATACTGTTCGTTAGTCTCGCTAAAACTTGAGAACGGCTGGACCGATTTGGCTAATTTTGGGTTTGAATTATTAGTCCAGGGAAGTGTTAAAAGGTGAGTAAATATGATAAAATATTAGGAATATAGTAAAAGCAACAATTTCGTTTTGCCTTAGAAACTATCCCTACCTGTCAAATATTGGATGTACGTCCCGTCGTTCAGAAATCAATTAAATTCAAAAGTCATTCATTTTTTTATTGATTAGGATTTCTTTTTATTCCCGTAAAGTTTTGACCACATTTTTTACTAATGTTGAAACATTCTGAAATTATCGTTCAGATTTTTTATTTATTGATTCTGAGGCGGTACGAAGTTTGCCGGGTCAGCTAGTAATATATAAATTTTGCACCCTTTTTTTAAACACATTGCGCGCATGGAGGATTGTGAGATTTGTCATGATTAAAGTTCATATGAAGGAGTGCAAGAAGATAAAAAAAAACAAAAATCAATTACAGTCGACATTCAAGCACGAGCCACCAACTACTGCTTGTAAATATCTATTGGCATTAGGATCCAAAGTGTGTCTTGATTTCCGAGAGACCTTGCCAATGGTCATGATGTTAGGCTACCTCTCACTAATCCAAATCCGAAGCTCGCTCCGGTCCAGTCGGTTCCTAGGGCGATCGACCGGATGTCGACCAGACGGTATTGCCATGTATGTCTTTTTGACCGCACGACCCTCTTCCATCCTCTTCAGATAACCGAAGTACCGGGGTCTATGGACGACCAACTAGTTTTTGAATTAAATTTGAACTGATAATTATAATAAATTAATGATTCGTATGCTTCTGATATAGGCGCTTTAGCACACATCGTATTCAGAACGGGTTCGAAAACTGCTTTATCGAGCCGATAACGGGGACCAAATCCATTTGTCCGTCCTTCTGAAGGACGGTCACTCTGTCCACCTAAGGGCTGAGCGGCACTGGAGGCAAAATCCTCCAGTGCCGCTCAGCCTTAGATGGAGATGAACGACAGACTCGACTAAATATTAAAACATATTCACATCTAATGCAACGTGGAGTATTTTAAAGTTGCACCTGCCACCACCCTACACAGCTCCAAAGTAGGAGTCATTGAGTGACTGGGGCATTGTTGCTGCTTGTTGCTGGTTGAAGTCCAGGTAATAGATATCAGAGGAGGATCCGAGGTCGCGTAAGCCTCAGAATAGAGCAGCAGTCCCTTTTTTTACATTCAGGATACCTTAGTTAGCCAGCCAGCTGTATTTAGGTACTATCAGGGCCGTCTTAAGCATATTCCGCGCCGGCGTGCGAGTAATCAGCCCGCGCGCCTGCTGTTGTGAAAAAACGCAATATAATTTTAATCTTTTATTTATTAATTTCTTAAAACTCTGTAATTTACAAAAAAATGCACAAACAAAAATCAACATTTTAATATATACTCGTATTAATATTATATATTTTTGTATTATTATTTAATAGGTAAATACCATACCAACTTAAGCAATATAATTTTAATCTTTCATTTATTATTATTTTTATTATGTACGTGCATTTGACGTAATTAAGTGTACGAGACGGTCCAATGACGTTGACATTTAATGAGTTTAGAGGTCAATAAAATTTCCAATTTCTAGCATTCGGCGCCCCCTAGGACCCTGCGCGCGGGTGCGGTTGCACCCCTTCAACCCCCAGGTAAAGACGGCCCTGGGTAGGTACTATGCTAAAAGACTTAAAATGGTACGCAGAAGCGGAAAGTATTAGGTTGTTCGGAAAGTAATTTCGTTTTTTACCGACAGACGATTTAATTGTATTTTTTTGCACCCAACTTCTCATTTAAGCCGTATAATTTTTTATATTCTTTGAGAGCTCATATCAGCAAGTCTTGTGTGTGAAAAATTCCAATTAATTCTAAGCAGTAGTTTTTGGTTGGTGCCCTTTTAAATATGGAGAGCGATAAGCAGCATTTTCGACATATCTTACTGTTTTACTACAAAAAGGGTGAAAATGCTGTTCAAGCCAGAAAGAAATTGACCTATGTCTATGGAGAAGGTGTGTTGACAGTACGCCAGTGCCAGAACTGGTTCGCTAAATTTCGATCCGCAATTTTGATGTCGAAGATGCACCACGTTCGGGAAAGCCGGTTGAAGCTGATAAAGAAGCGATAAAGGCATTATTTGATACCAACCGGCGAATAACAACACGTGAGATCGGATTGAGGTTAAATTTATCAAATTTAACAGTTTATGACCACTTGAAAGGCCTGGGATTATCCTCGAAGCTCGATGTATGGGTTCCCTATGTTCTCACAGAGAGAAATCTGTGTCGCCGCATTGACGTCTGCGATTCGCTTCTCAAACGTCACGAACATGATCCGTTTTTGAAGCGCATCAACACTGGGGACAAAAAATGGATTGCAAACAACAACGTCAAACGCCAGAAGTCATGGAGCAAAAAAGATAAAGCGGCTCAAACCATTTCCAAAGCCGATATTCACCAAAAAAAGATGATGCTGTCTTTTTGGTGGGATTTTAAAGGAATCCTTTTTTTTTGAGCTTTTACCGGATAACACAACGATTAATTCGGAAGTCTACTGTCATCAGCTGGACAAACTGAATGACGCACTTCAACAGAAAAGGTCAGAACTAATCAACAGGAAAGGTGTAGTGTTCCACCAAGACAACGCGAGACCTCACACAAGTTTGGTCACTCGCCAAAAGCTTTTACAGCTTGAATGGGTTACAATGCCATACCCACCATATTCTCCAGACCTGGCACCATCGGATTATTATTTGTTCCGGTCACTCCAAAATTTTTAAACAGTAAAACCTTCACCTCAAATGAGGAGGTCAAAAACCACCTCGATCAGTTTTTTGCCAGCAAAGACCAAAAATGTTATGAGCGTGGAATTATGCTACTACCAGAAAGATGGCAAAAGGTGTTGGACCAGAACGGCCAATATATAATTTAATAAAGTGTTTGTTTATTATACGAAAACTGTCTTTTATTTCCACAAAAAAAAACGAAATTACTTTTCGAACAACCCAATACATTAGTATATTTTAAAACCAAACTACTTTTTACCAAAAGTAATTCAACAAACGTTTTCAAAATGTCAATATAGGTCTCTTGTAGAAAATAACGGCCTAAAAATCATATTCAAACATATATAATATTTAATGATCTGATCTCTGGACCTGGTCCAATTTTGGTCTTCGAAGCTGAAAATTATTGTCGTAAAACATCAAAACACTTGATAGTGGTGGAGCTATGGCTACACTAATGGACCGACTCTGCTGGGGAAGTACCGCATCATCGCAAAATATTGGCTTTAAGTGGTGGCATTGTACAATGTTACCGTGTTTCTTGCGATGAGCGCAAGGATACGAAATCCCAACTCCTTAGTAAGAGTTAGGGGCCTCTACCCTGTTTCTTCCTCTTCTCTTCTTCCGTTTAATCCTTACTCTACAATAATCAAAGCAGCTGCAATGTTCTTAATATAATTGCGGGTGTCCATGAGTGGCACTGGCCTCTCGCGTCGTCCCGCTTGCTCGCTTGCCTCTGTATTCCATAAAATAACATAAATTATTAATGGAGTCAGGCGTTACTTTGCGGAAATCCATCACTATATGGACAGTCAATAGTTTTACTTAGCTAAGCTCTTGTCGCGGATCTTAGCTAAGTAAAACTTTTGACTGTCCAAATAACATAAACTATAAACTTTATATGTCGTGATGCATCTGTAGAAATTTTATGACAGTTAACACTTGTTCACATATATAACTATATACTATAACTTATACTAGTACCAAACGCAATCATAATAACAACAGTACTTGGCTAATGCAACGCCCCTAGGCGGAACCGTGTAAGAATTCTCGCAAGCAAAGATTGCAGTATGCATTGTATTTATTACATTATTTGCAATAGACAGCAGACAGCTACATTATAGAGATGAATGAGCTATATAAATGTAACTCATAGCGTAATATAACAACACGATGTTAAATGACCATTATATAAAATTCTCTGATGACTGCGAGTCTGAATCTACGATTATTATTTACAACTTACAATGGTGATCATTATTTTTTAATATACATTAAAGTTAAGAACCATCCACCAAGCTTAATTACCCTTCTGCTCAACATATGTATCCATCCAAAGATTGTTTGGAAAAATGACTTCCTGCAATAAAATCGATCATTCTTTTAAGTATTTCTTTTTGTTTGTATTTTGATGTGTAGGTAATATTTATAATCTATTCTATGTATACGGTGTATATTTTTCAATGTAGAACAAATATTTAAAGTTATTTGAATTTTTATTTCAA
This sequence comes from Baronia brevicornis, assembly GCA_031353405.1. Classification (NCBI taxonomy): domain Eukaryota; kingdom Metazoa; phylum Arthropoda; class Insecta; order Lepidoptera; family Papilionidae; genus Baronia; species Baronia brevicornis. Next base: position 2,112,169 of record JASFAT010004443.1, read on the forward strand.
GTAAATGCCGCAGTGGCGAAGTTATTGATTCGAAGTGATTGAGGCGAAGTTAATAGTAGTGAGTTCGGTATTTTTTTCAAAAAGAAGACTAGCTGTTTTAATATCACTAGGACTCTCCTTAACCATTCCAACTAAGCTAATAATGGTTGTACCAAGAAATGATTCACATTAATAGTCTTATTCTATTAATGAATGATATGATGAACTCATGATATCAGATCGTTACCCCGATCCCTACGAACTGAACTATTGTTGCTTAGATTCCCACATCGGGATAAGTATATGGATGGTGGATTTATTCCGTATCTGGACGTCTTGTCAGTCTGCCTTGGATAAGCGCTATAGGTTCGCCTAAAACGATCACACGCATTTAACAGGTATATATGCAATGAGTAATAAACCATTTCTAGTGTACGACGGCTCTGCTGGGTGAGCTAGATTTCTATACATTTCGTCTGAGAAATGTGTTAGTGCTATGTCACTTTCATTCTCTTCTAAAATATTATACATTTTAAAAAATTGCGTTATACGTCCATTGAATATCGATCATCGATGATCCACTTTATAGTCAAAGAAAACTATATTTTCAAGATATGATATTTTGTTTTATTTTAGCACTTTAGGGTAGTTCGTAATAGACAACGTCGCCACTGATAAGTATTTGACAAATAACAACAGATGCCGTACACTAAAACTTGTTTATTACTAACTGCATACGTACATACATCTCATTTTTTATTTAGTTACATTTATTATTTTCTCTAATGCACCATCTCATTTTAATTTATTTGATAATATATTTCATATATTTATATGTTTTTTTTTGGTTTCGTATTGTTTTTAATCTTGTGTTACGCTTTGAGGTTGAGTATATTTCTTTCATAATATGCTGAAAGATTTCTATTTATTTGCATATTTTGAGTAATCAGACTCCATGTTTTATATCAATAAGTTATAATCGGTAGGATAGAAAAAAAAAGAACATATGTCAAGCAGAAGTAACTCAAGGAAAAATATGTTCTCGCATCCAACTTTTATAGAATCTTTTCAACTAGTGTTGAAAAGTTCAATGTCCTCACAATCTGTCAACATAAATCTATAAATGTACAGTTACTAATTCCCTACTTGTTTTAGAAACGTCACACACATGGTCGGACACTTTCACTTGATATATTAATAAACAAGCGTGGAACATTATAAATTTGTAAAGTTTCATAATGACATAATAACCGCAAACACAGCAAGTTGAATCAGGTTACAAGCCTCTATTGTGGAATTAGTACTGTCTCAACAAAAAGTTATTGCCACATAATCAGAATTTTTCATTTTAATAGATCTTTAATTACGATAAAATAATATATTATACTTATATTTATTATAAGGCATAGTTAAAACCGAGAGATATTCTTTACCGTCCATACATAAACAATACATATGTATATATGTATATTTATTTCAATGCAGTATCGAATGTCGAGTTATCATTGAGCCAATTACCTATATACATATAATATATAACTTTCTATTTCAGTGCAGATAAAATAAGACGCTTTTGAGTTTTTTTTTTATATTAGGTTCAATGGTTAGATTAAATTAAAAAGTTTCATAGGACGCTTGGTTGACAAAAATTGACGACGGCTCGGTCTATACCGTATGCTCACGGCCACGTGTAAGTGACTCTATACTGCAGTCTAGTGGAGGGAAGCGTAGCCTGAATCGATATGACGTCTCGGTCTACGATTTCACTCCGATACCCCCATTACAAAAACGCTTTTATTATATGTATTGTAAATCACGAACACGACACCATACAACAGGTCGGTGTACAAGAGATGTTACTAATTGAACTCTGAAAAGCAAAACCTTTTATTTTTTTACGAAACGTGACTCAAATTTTAAAGATAATGCCAGGCTTCCACTACGAAAGAGTAATGAACTACTAATAGCTATGAAGACCAATGGATCCAACCTGCTGTATTAATAAAAATTCGGTACTATAGTGCCTTACCTCAGCATGAGGGGCTCTGCTGGGGCTGACCTCCATCCTCCCTCACGGCTCATGGGATTCAAATGACGGCGACGTGGTTCGCCAGCGACTAACGGAGAGCCATTTCGCTACGATAAATGTGAGAGGAAGGATGGATGAAAAGATGGATGACTGTGAAGGGAGCAAAGACGGTGTGCCTAGATCGTAGCGAATTGAGATCTGTGGTATCTGCCTACCCCTACGGGAAACAGACGTGACGATATGTATGTATGTATTAATAAATATTAATTTTTTTTTTCTCCCCCGGGGACTATGGTGCCTTACCTCAGCATGCAGGGCTCTACTGGGGCTGACCTCCATCCTCCCTTGCGGCTCGTGGGATTCACTAAGACGAATTTAATATACCTAATTTGTCGAAAAATGACGGCGACGTGGTTCGCCACCCGTCACGTCCTGATTCTCACGAGGGCGAAAAGCGGCCAATGACGAGCTGTTTCGCTGCGATGAATGGCAGCGGATGGAGCTCTGTGATCACTGCCAAACCCTGCGGGGGATAGGCGTGAATATATAAAAAAATAAAATAATTTTTTTTTATAATATTTATTTAAAGACACCAGCAGTACATCAATGTTTATATTTTAAACCAAAAGTATAAATAAACAAAATTCTAAGTAAGTAAAATGAAGACTGTTATAAAAATATTAACATTACATAAAAGAAAGTGAAATATGGACAATAATGAAAATAAAAATTGATGAATTATTAATTGAAGTGAGGAACAGAAACATAAGTGATTTGGATACGTATAGAAGTGCTTTAGTTTTATAGGATAAATATAAAATAAAAAGGCAAACGAGCAAACATATCGCTTGATGAAACACAATCAACCCCGCTCATATACACCTACAACAGCATAAGCGTTGCAGAAGTATTGCTAACCTTTAGCAAATTATAAGATAGATTTTTTAAAACTTCCAGTGTCATATTGCTTCGGAAATATCGCTGAAAGTAGAGAGAAATTATGAGAAAAACGCACGTGTTGATAAAATATCATAAAAATATATATCTATATAAAATTTAAATGTAATAATAATAATATAATTAATTATAAAGTTCTTAATAATACGCCTAACAAGCTCCTCTTGAAATACTTTTATTTTTTTTTATATATTTACGCTTATCCAACGCAGGGGTTGGCAGAGACCACAGAGCTCCTTCCGCTACCATTCATTGCAGCGAAACGGCTGTCCATTGGTCGCTTCTCGCCCTCGTGAGAATCAGGACGTGACGGGTGGCGAACTACGTCACCGTCATTTTTTCAACAAATTAGGTATGGTAAATTCGTCTTAGTGAATCCCACAAGCCGCAAGAGAGGATGGAGGTCAGCCCCAGCAGAGCCCTGCATGCTGAGGTAAGGCACCATAGTACCCGGGGGAGCCTGATCCCGGAACGGGTCGGCATGCTTTGCGACTAAGCTCGCCCTTAGCCACGCATCCTTTGGCACGGCAGACCAAGAATTGGCGAAGAGGAAGGGAAAGAATAGAGAAGAAAGGAAAGGGCAGGAACGGAAAATGCGGATTGGGGGGGTTACCAGACTCGGAATAAATATTTATAAATCCATATATATATTTATTCCGATGCGGGAATCGAACCCGCGACCATTGACTCCGTAGGCAGAGGGCCCCGCCACTAAACCAATCGGTCGTCTTTATATCAAAATTTAGGTCCAATACTTTTATTTGTTGAGTCCTTTCTGATATATTGTTTGTTGATGGTACTACTGTTATGTATACGAGTTGCGAGTCAAATAATGTTCGTACGGATCGAGCTAGCTCGCAGTGGAACCCCGACATTAGCTAAAACTATTAACACCGTATTGCCTTTTATTTTAAGCTCACGTTTATAATGTTCATTCCCACTATCAAGAAGGCATTCAAACAAAAGAAGAATATTGACTTATGAAGGTTATTCGTGATGTCAGTAATCAGTAAACAACGGTTGACCTACACTTACAATATTCAAAAGGGGGGCTAAGTTCGTTCACATTCATAACATAGATATTTCACTCATTATTATTTATTTTATTTCAAACTTTATTTTATAACAACTATTACTACATAATCCCAGATCTCCAGCATATCTTCACTTATTATATTTTGTTGTTGTACACTTATTTCTATCCTCACAGCTTATCTTATCTCTCTTTTACTAATGGATTTGCTGGAAGAAAACTCAATTTTGAGTTAAGCTCGCCCTTGTACATCTTCTTTCCTTTTAATTCTTGTATATCGTGTTTTGTGTACAATAAGTATTAAATTAAATTAAATTAAAAAATTATTGTACAATTGTGTTAAAAAGAGCGGAATTCATGCCTTCGGATATTTACTGTCCGTAAACTAAGAGAGCGGGGAAAATGATTGAGCGTGTGTGAAATTTATATATTTAAATTATTTATTATTAATAAATATACTAAGATTATGATAAATTACTTACTATACTCAAAAAATATATACATTATACTTAGTATACACAAATATAAACATGTTAAGTGCATGTTTATAGCCCGCGTGATAAAATTATAATTCTGTATGGGAACCCTAAAATGAGTCACGTTTGTATAGCCTTTTCAGTCGAAATTCTAATGATATATTGATTTACGCATTATACTTTTGTATGTATGTAACAAATCGAACCGCGTTAATGTAGGGTTACTTGAGGTCAATGCCGGCAATTATTAAAAAGTCACTTTGAGAGCTTGACGAGCGTAAAACGTATTTTTTAATCGTTAGAAAGATTTGAATCTTTAATTAATTTATATATGTAGACCAAATTTATGTTAATGTTTTGAAAACACCATTCTATAACATTATATTAGTGGTAGAACTATGATACAGCACAAATGAACTGTACGCGTTCTTTAGCCTTAGCAGAAGTAGCATGTATGCAGTGACATAAGTGCAGAGATCTGAAGGCACAACTTCTTTCCTCAGTCTTTCTTCTTTCTATCCTAGTAGTAAACTCTTCCTCTCTCGTTGTTCTCATCCTTACTCTGAAATACATAACAAGTTCTCAATGCTCTTTACATTGCAGATTCATAAGCCACAGTGTTTATTTAGTATCAGGTGGTTTGTTCCCCTGCCTTAAAAAACAATGACATCTTATTTAGTAGTACTTATTATTTACTATATTTTATCTTTCTTTTTTACATAAATATTGCTATGCTACCAACCCCTTACATAAATTTAAAATAAATCAATACATCCACTTCAATCTCTTTATTACATTAGAACAAAAAAATAAATGGAAAATTAAAAAAGAACTTGAAGCGAATTCATTGATTGTATATTTAAGTTCCTAAGTAAGTAGGTACATTTTCTGCCACGAACGGTGGAAGTGTAGAACAGTTTACCACGTGGGGTGTTCCCACGTGATTATGACACTGAGGTATTCAAGAAAAGAGCGTATGTGTTCGTTAAATGCTGGCAACACATTTGCGACGCTTTCGTCGGTGCGGATGTTTATGGGCGGTGATAATCGCTTACCACTAGGTGACCCACTCATTTGCCTGTACTGCTACAAAAAAAAGTACATCATACGGTTTATTATGTGTGTTTTAATATAGTATCTGTTGAACCCATTAAATTAGACTTCAAGCTGAAAAAAGAAGCATTCTAAGAAAAAGATTTAGACTTTAATAATGTGTTTTAAGCAAAAGCTAAGGCATAAAGTACTGACTAATAAAAACGACCAATTGGCTCAGTGGCGAGGCCCTCCGCCCGCGGAGTCAGTGGTCGCGGGTTCGATCCCCGCATCGAAATAAATATATGTATGGATTTACCAATATTTATTCCGAGTCTGATAACCCAATTCGCATTGGACAAGCGTGGTGGATTAACGTCCGTTCCACCAGAAATGGAGAGGCCCGTACCAGCAGTGAGACATATATGGGTTGTTAAGAAACAACGCAACAATCATTTTTTTATTTTTTAAGGTTTACGATTCGATGATTAAATATATTTATTTAATGACATGTTCACTAGACATTATCATACTTTCATAATCTTCAAAGTCTTCGTATATATTGGTCACGTCACATTTGTCCGAATATTATAATAAAGTTAACAAACTTGACACGTGTGTTACGTTATCTCTAGCTGATTTAATTTAAATTGTAACAGAGATTATAATAAACAATGTGTTCCGACATGTGTCCAATTAAATTTGTAAGATACGCTGATGTTGCCGATGCGGATTATTTGTATATTCCAGAGCAAGCAAACGAGCGTGTGTGTTATCTGTTGGTAAGTATAGTCACTCATCGCCATAAACATATTATCACATCATAGACCTGGCCAATGGGGTAACTAATCCTGACTCATTCAGAAGCCAGGATAACAACACATGTCTTATACATTATTGAAAAGTAGTGTCATGTGTTTTAGGTTTATGTTTATTTATTTATTTATTCATTTATTTATTAGATAATCCAACAGTTTCATTACACAACTTCTTACTAAAAAATAATGTAACAAGCAAAAAAAACCAAAATAGGATTATACAGTTTGGGCTTAAATATATTAATTTTACAAACTAGAAGACATATCAAATTTAAGTTGAGAATCTAATTTTGTGAGTAGATGTGTATGTGTGTGTGTGTGTATGTATGTATGGGTGTGTGAGTGTGTGCGATTTAATTTACTGCATCTTTACTTTTGAGTGTTTTTCTAAAAGTCCTTTTTGACATGCTGAACAAATCTTTATCTGAATAAAACTCATGTTTGTTTGCAATATCGTCAATTTTGTTTGATAACCTTTTTTCGATTACCAATTGACTATCAGTGTCGTATTTCGTTGCAATTTTGTAATGGCTATTTTCTGGCAATAATTTATAACTTGTTTGTGCTCATATTTACCTACTTGTTCAAACACACGATATTACTTTTCGATTTGCTTTTCGCGGACATTACCAATCCAATTCTTGAGTTCAGTTCATAGCTATAATGGCAATGTTAGCCTAGGTCTTAAAGTTTTGTCAGAAGATCAAGCGCAACGTGTTCCATTTGTTGACAACTATATTTTACAACCATTGGCAATTGAAGAACACAATAAATATCGACCATGATCCGTTGACATTTGATTTGGTTGGTGCCATTGTAGTGTAATCACTGGATAACACGATGAACGCTTTCGACTCGCCGACTGAACCGGGTTCAAACGTCAAACATTTTGACGACTTGACATTTGGAACTATTGAAGTAGGTTAAGACTGTATATAGAATCTCTTCTTGACCTCCAACAATGAAAAATCTTAGATCCAGTACAACTGGCAAGTACATTTATAGTTAATTTTGATATAATTTACTCACTTCAGTTGTCTTTCGAATGGATAAAAAATAAAAAAAAACACGAGGCACATGCAATAAATAACAATGAGCATAGAGATCTATTACGTATTTCTACGTTTCATAACTATTGTTCATTTTAAATTCCAATATCAATTAGTTATAACTATTATGCCAGTGTTAAGTAGAATATAATAACAAGTATATATAAATGTATAAGTCAGCGTCAGCTGGTCATCGTCTTGATAAAATGAATCTACCAAAATTTTCCTGGAGTTTAGCAGCCACGTTAAAAAGACACGAAACACGCATTTATTTCATTTCATTTCACTGCTATATCTTAATAAAACTATATTAAGTAATACACCACCATAATTAAACAATATAACTTATAATAACTTAAGATTATAAAAATGAAATAAAAACTCAAAGTCGCTTATGTAACTTGCCGAGAAAAGTCCAATGCCGTAGTTTATTTTCTTTAATTGCAATTAGTTATAACTATTATGCTAGTGTCAAGTAACGCCTTGAAATATAACAAGTCAACTTATCACGTTAAGTCTTGATAAAATGATGACTATTCTACCAAAACCTTATATACTTTTTCAGTCAACTTAAAAAATCACTATATAGGCATTTATTTCATATTTCTTCACTTATACACCTTAATCGAACTATATTGTAAAATACACCACCACAATTAAAGAATATAACGGATTAGAAATAATATAAGGTTATTGAAATAAAATAAAAACACAACGTCACTGATGTAAGTAGGCGGGAAAAATCCTAATGCCGTACTTTTTTTTCTTTTCTTTGATGGCAAACTGCCCTCAAGTACACACATTTTTTCGTCACTGATTGATATTGTATTTTTCGTCAATGAATGAAAAATAAACATCATTTGAAGTATTGTTTAATCATTCCATTAAACAATAAACATTATTTAAAAATATTTGTTAAAAAAGCGAGTTACGTAAATCGAAATGGACGCAACATTTAATCGCCTGCATACACCAATATATTGAGAGCTTTTGATTAATTTTACAAATTCGAAATCTTCCGTAACACTCACGAAATGAAAGAAAATACGTTTAAATAAAATTGATACGTAATATTGTTAACATTATAAATGTATATTTCAACAAATACGGTGGCGATTTGAATAATATATTCATTATTATGTAGATAAATAGAATGGAAAGAAATAAAATTTGTTAATATTGATTAAGACGACAAAGAAATTAATATCTTATGTAATTTGGGACAATCTATTTCGAATACCAATATATGAGTATTTCACGGAACAGTTTTAAATTGTTTATTTCTACTTATGTATATTACGAAAGATTGTTTTATCAATTCTCACTTATTTTATCATAAACTATTACTTAATTAAATAATTTCAAAATCTTCAATTTTTAATGCAACTATAATAATGTCGTAAAGTTAGTATTAAAAAGTAGACCTTTAATCCGCAAAAGAGCATCAGCAGCGAATAGTTATAACAATCTCTAAACAGCAAATCACAGCTTAGAGGTTGTTATAACTATTTTATATTTGAGGCGAACGAGAAGATCGATCGACCTTTGATACTTCAGATTTCCCTCTCGTAAAAAACTATTTAATACGTTTAAAATTATTATGTTATGACATTATTCGAAAATTATATTATATAATATATCTATTGGGCATGAAAAATGAATAATATTCCACTAACTTAAATAAAATTTGTTGAAAAATAATGGCGACGTGGTTCGCCACCCGTCACGTCCTGATTCGCACGAGGGCGAAAAGCGACCAATGGATAACAGTTTCGCTGCGATGAATGGTAGCGGATGAAGATCTATGGTCTCTGCCAGCCCCTGTGGGGGGATAGGCGTACATATATAAACTTAAATAGATTAGCGGAAAAGCCATATATACATAATAACTGTAGGTCATACATATACATACTTATCCCGATGCGAGAACTGAACTCGTGACCATTGACAGTGATGTGTTGAGCCAATGATGTCGTCAAACGCAAAGATATAACATACAAAAGTCGCAACAAACGAAATCAGTACATGCAATAGTTATTTACGTATGCGCTTTACCATTATCATTGATTCACGTATTCACGCATTATAAACGAGGATTTCGTAATTTTCTTAATCCAATCGTTATTATTCGAGGTAAACATCGAAAAATCGTAATCGTAAACTTAAACGATTACCGGTTTTAAATTCGGATCGGTATCGACGTGCGAAGTATTCGGGGCATTTGTACGGTACAGGGCTGGACCATTAACAAAATACAAAATAATATTTTTGTTAAATTATATAATCAGCGTATACAGTCATTTAAAAAAGTGAAAAATCACTCTGTTATTCACTTCAATTTTTATTCGTGTCAGGTAATTCCTTGATATAGGTTTTAAATTAATTGAATACTTTAAGAAAATGTACTTTTCTTAAATATATTGCAGTTAAAAATCAAAAAACCAAGTTATTCAATTCATACTATTAGTTCACACTCTCCCTCCCTTCTCTTTTATAAGATATTTAAGAGGATATAAAAGTAGGAATTGACTTTATTTTTTTTTTATTACTTGTTTATATAAATTTAGTTATAAACACATTACGTACATTAAGAAAATCATGAGTCCGACTCTGCAAAATTGGACTGTCGGGGATGGATGTAGACGAAAATCAGATGAGGAGGCACACGTTGGGAAATGCCTAAATCTAATAGTAGATTGTCGATGTACTATAATAATATACACTACTCTGCAAAAAAAGGACTGTTTTTATTTTTCTACAATATTGGTTATAATTTAGTTCTAAAGAGGATTTCTCTAAAGAGAGCCAAATTATGTTACTGGCACTTAATAAAGATTATGAAAAAAATAATTCCAAATTCGAAACTTTTGTTTTTTTTTTAATAGTCTCTTTTTAGTTTTTTGACTTTTGACTTTTTGCTTACTTTTCGCGGGTTCGTTGTTAGAAGATTATGAGGCACATAAACTAGCTTCTTGTAATTTTAAGTATAATAATTTATGTTTGACGCATCATCCTGCCTTATTGTGACTTAAAATAGATATCTTTATGTTTATTGTAATGGCAGAAAAAGCAAAGAGAGCTAGTAAAATCATAGCGCTGCTGGAAGAGGGTGTAGCCAATGTTACGTTTCACAGCGGTTAAACGTGAGTTGTTCAACCTTTCAAAGAACTGGAACTCCATACCAAGAGACAGGTTCGAATTTATCTCCACGGTGAGGACCGACGTTGGCAAGTGATAAAAAGAGCAGGGAAATGCTATACTGACGTGTTTTGACGAAATCACCCCTTATAGTCGAGGATCTGTTATGTTTTGGGCAGGCATGACTTACAGCTATCGTACCGAGATAGCTTGCAAAATGCGCAAAGGTATATAACTGGAATCTTTTGTCAAAATGATCACCCCCACTGCCTGTACTTGGTGAAGATGCCATTTACATGGATGATAATGCTTGGTAAATTCTCGTCGCCTTAATTTCACTATATTGAATAAAACACCTATTATAGGATTTAATTGTTAAAAAAAATTCTAAAAAACAAAAAAGAAATTTCTAGTTATCAAAGCTAATGACATACTAAAAATATTAATATTATGCATAGAAAAGCCAATGACTGTAGGCGCCCGTTTTTTTTCAAAGGAGTATAAATTTTTGTGTGGTAGCAACCCTAACACCCACCGCCGGTAGTGGCCGGTGAAACCGCAACTCACGCGAAAGTGAAACTAGGAATATATTTCAAGCCCCTCGTACGATGTCGCACATTATATAATTGCTAACATGTACAAAGTTATTCAACACCATCCTTGGAGACCTGCTGCGATCCACTTTTAGTTCTGACTGCCGGAAAAACCTTATATTACGTAAACGCGACGCGAAAAATTGTTTTTAAACATAATTCTTATACAAAATAAATAAATGAAAAAAATTACTATTTAATTTAATGAATATTAAAGATCATCATCAGTGGAAATTTTTTAATGCGTTCAGTATAGCCTACCAGAACGATTTGTATTACGGCCAATATCGACCTCTCGATATTTTCACGTCTGTATTCTAAAATCATTTATTCATTTCAATAAAACTTCTATAAGTTACTGTTTGCACTATCGAGAGGGTTTGTGAGTTAGATCATTTTAGTAGTTCAGTTTAAGTTTAATTTATCTCCGTTTTAACTACATATAAATATAAATTTATATGTAGTTTTAGGTCAGTTCATGTGTTTTTTGCATCTGCGAATGAGTTACTCTATATAACACTCCGAGTTTATTTTACACTCACAATCTCACACTAAAATTCACTGAGCCGTAGGTACAATTGTAAAAACACAAATGACAAGAACAAATACCCAAACGAATATTTGTAGCCCATACAAATAGTCAGTTATATTACAAATACAATACATACATACAGATGGTATAGTTTTATTCGCAGACACAGCTTCAAAACTTAAAGATAAACGAACTTTATATCAGTCTCACTATCGGTTTGAAATTATCATAACAAACAGCGCAAAAAAACCCTTAAAGTAAATAACCAACCATTGGAATATGTGCAACAATATATTTATTAGCGCAAAGAAAAAAATCCAGACATGTTCTTCATCATCACAGACGAACTAAGAAAATAGACGTGTGAACATGACATGGAGAAAATGATCGAGAAGCAACGAGGAGTTTTGACAAGAATGATTAACAAATATATTTATGTAAATATCACAAATAAAACTTATTATAATTATAGTTAAGGAAAAGGACTTTATTATTATACAGATTTTCGTGATGCGCGAATTGACCCTAGGACCATTTACTTAAAAGCGAATTTATTGCCGCTTCCTCATTAGGGTCGTCTACATACATATATTATATTCAAATGTACAACTGTAGCCATTATTACTTTAAATATATATGTAATGTATAAATATTGTAGCTAACAGGTATTTATTCCGAGTCTGCGTCGTGCCAATGCGCCTTGGTCAAGCGAGATGAGCCTCCAGAAATACCTCCTGACACGGAAAAGCATCTTATTGTTGGACACGAATCCAACAATAAGATGTAAATATTTGGGCAGTAAAAAATAATATTATAAAATGGAATATAGGTATATCGATATCGTGACATAGGTTTACAGTTTTCATACGAGTGTCTTAAAATAATACATATTTACAATTGAAAACTGATTGCAAATTCTTCAAGTTAGACAAGCCGTAAAGAGCTAGATAATGCATCAATTATGCAATTAAGATTTGTGCAGTTCACACCTGTCTAATTTACGGCAACCAGTAAACTACTATAAAAATTTTAATTCTAAAACTCGCTCACCAATTTATATTGATTGCAAAACAAAGGGAACTTGAGTTACGTCCTACTTAATAATATGTACACATAGATTGTACGCGCTAATCGTTTATAATCTTTAAAACTTCTCAAATCTACAATAATTGGAATATAGGAAGATACAACTATCAATATAATAATAATAATAATATAAGAAGAACCCTTAATAATGGCAGAGAAGTCTTGAAGACGAATGGGGTGACACGACCGGGGAAGTCCACCATTAATAAGTGGAGTGTCCCTTCATGTAACATTGCACTGATCACTACTGCATAACGAAATACTTTTTTCCCTTTTTTAGCAAAGAACAAGATGACAAGATAGTGCATTCTTTTGTGTGCAAAGATAGTCATGTTCTAAGAATCAAGTTCTTGATAGTATCTTAGCTCAAGGCGCGCAACTATCTCCATCATTGACTTACATAATGTTTTGTAATTGCTTTTTCACACAGACTCGTTGCTATCCTTAAACTTCGCATGGAACGACGCTTGCATACTTCCGCTTGCTTTTTTTTATTTATCACCATTATTACTGTAGATTCAAAGTAAAAAAAGAAATAAGAAGATAAAGAAGTAAAGATTTATGAGATGTAAACATTAATTAACTTCATAGCTTAAACGTATATATACATTACCGGCCAATCCACCTTAGACAAGTGTGGGGGTACATCATGTAACGGCTGTATATAAAAAAAAGTTAAGCTGCTGTGTGGCTAATAGCAACTATAAAGCAAATACCAGTCGACAGGTAGCAACATCGACCCGAGAAATAAAAATTCGTGATCCTCAATCGGTCTGCCATTCGCGATTACGGCAGCACCTTTTATTTGTAAGGAAGACCCATAACCAGCAAATAATCGTTATAAGCTGGCAATGGAGGTGGTTACAAACTGCATTTCAAGACACGTGCTAATTTAATTGACATGACTTGTGTTATTTTAATATTTTAATTAGAAACAATGTAAAAATATGCATATTATTTTTAATAATTTTTGTTGCATTGATATTAATAATTTTTGTTTTTCACTAAAAGTATATTTTAATAACAGAATAGCAAGCAAAGAAGTATGTAAATCGTCTGACAATATGTGATCACCGCTACCTACACAGACATCTACAACGCCAGAGGCGACGCAAATGCGTTTCCAACGTCTGTTGCCTATCATCAACACATACGCTAATCTCTTTAATACCTCTAGTTTGGGAACACCGCCAAATGGACACTATGCCACAGTTGCATCGTTAGTGGCAGAAAATTCTGACTATATCGTACGGTAGTAGCCTGCGAACAATCCATATGATGGGGATACTGTTTGCTTTTACAACATGTAGTCCGCTGGTGGAATTGTGCGGCCGATATTAGGTTGCACAATGACACACCGCAGAAAAAAAACATGTTAAACATTGTATTATGCACAACAAAGAATTATTGCATACAAAAATTAATAAATCTTTCTTTAAATTATAAAAGACTATCAGTGTTTTTGATACAGGAACCATGATTCCATTGTGGAAGTTAATTTTTATCTATGACAAGTACAAACAGTTTCTCATTCGGCTCCCTTTATTTAAAGCGAACGCAACCAGTTATTACGTATGGTGTGACATAAGAAATTTATTTGTCTTCACGGGACGGAAGTCGCCGATACTTCTCCTTTCTCCGGATTTATTACACCGATGACAGTGTTACAACTCTTAAATATCATCGTCAATTTAAAAAAAATTATAATTGTCTTTTTTTTCTTAATGGGATAATTTCTAAACGAGTTGATCGATTGTAGTTATACTCGTATTCACACAATATATAGATTTGTCGATACATTTGTCTCAAATGTCATTTGTAAAACCGTATAGCGGTAATGTCGGACCGTCAAAGAAGTAGCCTCTTGAGTAATTGGCTTAAGCCTCGAAACATGATACCTATACCTGCGTCACTAATGACAGGAGCAGCATTTTTTACTGTCATCAGTCTGGATTAGCCATATTCTTTCTCCATTGTCAGCCCGTCACTCATCCTTGCCTCCCCCTAACACGGGTGGCGATTACAGTTCACGCAGAAGCGGATTTTAATAAAAAAGATCAACTTAAAAACAAAAACAAATATCGTAGATGTAAAAGATCTACCCACATAAAGCATAGAAGAGAAACATTTTAAGATTAAAATTAAAAGGGTATATCTACATACATACGTATATCTGAATAAAAATGGTAAAGTCAATTTATCAGACGTAAATGCATTCGGAATTTCCTTGGACATAAAATATTAGTTCCGTCATAGAAACATTCGATACTGTATAGATATTAAAAGTATGACATAGACCGATTAGAGAACAAATGACGAAATATGAATAGTATGTAGGTGTGACAAGGTTCATATACATTACTGACTGAGTTGAAATCGTCTGCGGTAAAGAAAATTAAGTTTATTTTTTACTTTGAAGTTTATCTAACACGCTATTATTATTATTATTTAATATTTTGTCTAACACGCTCATCACATATAAACTCCAGGTCATCACAATAATATTGCTGATAAGTTTCTTAGATGGTAAATGATAAGAAAACTAACGGTTATGTTAAAAAAATAATTTATTATTGTAATCCGTGCATTATGTGCAATTGGTTTAATTGTCATATAGACGTTTGATGGTAACATCTACTGGTATTTGCCCCCAAAGTCGTCTCATACGACACACATGGGATGGCTTTATTCGATGCCGGGAACCAGAAACGTGAATATTTTTAAAAAATCCTTGAAAATCTCTTACAGCTTTCAAACGAATAACCCTGTCTCCTGGTAGAAAGCGATCAACGCGATCTATAGACATCCGCAGTACCATAGACATTACATTGGTAAATGTGTAGGCTAGTTTTTTGAAAGTTCCTCAAATGTCTCATAGGCCCGGAAACACCGCTGGCGGTAGTGGATTCTATAAAGTAGTGATTAGTGTAAAATTCTAAAACGTAAATTATTATATTATTGTATTATATTAAAGACTCGTATGATAAATACTATTACATTCTCAGGTGAATGTTTGATACGTAAAAGTTAAGGACAAATGTTCAAGTTTGTTCGCAAATATTTCCAAAGCTAACCGAGAATAATTTGATATGTCTTCATTATAAATTATGATCATTGCCTTCAATAAATCTGGGATTATACTCTGTCTTGCTCATGAATTTTCAAGTATATAAAAGAGGAGGAAAACTTTAAGACGACCGATTGGCTCAGTGGCTGGGCCCTCCGCCCACGGAGTCAATGGTCGTGGGTTCGATCCCCGCATCGGAATAAATATATGTATGGATTTATAAATATTTATTCCGAGTCTGGTACCCCCCCCCCCCTAATCCGCATTTCCATTCCTGCCCTTTCTCTATCCTTTCCCTTCCTCTCTGCCAATCCACGGTCTGCCGTGTCAAAGAATGCGTGGCTAAGGGCGAGCTTAATCGCAAGCGTGTCGACCGTCCCGGGATCGGGCACCCCCGGGTACTATGGTGCTTTACCTCAGCATACAGAGCTCTGCTGGGGCTGACCTCCATCTTCCATTGCGGCTCGTGGGATTCACTAAGATGAATTTAGTATATCTAATTTGTTGAAAAATGACGGTGACGAGGTTCAACACCCGTCACGTCCTGATTCTCACTAGGACGAGAAGCGACCAATAGAGAGCCGTTTCGCTGCGATGAATAGTAGCGGATGGAGCTCTGTGGTCTCTGCTATCGGCCTGCGGGGGATAGGCGTGAATATATATAAAAAAACTTTAAGTGAACATATTTGTATTGAATCTAATTTAATACATCTACAGTTAACATCTGTTTTATATAATATATTGCAGAATTAAAACTTTATTAAGATATCGTAGTACGTCTTTCCACATCAGAAAAAAAGTGTTAAAGAACTTATAAAATTAAATTCAACTTAACCAGAAGTTTTCAGCTAGTACTATTTTCCCATAGGAATCCTGAAAATGTTTCCAAGATGATGTAATGATTTTATCCTAGCCGATTCGGTTTCCGTGATCGCCTAATTGAAAATCCCGGACAATTTCATTTTCGATACAAATTGTAAAGAATTCAGATATTGTGTTTTCGAGAAGAGACATCTAGACACCCAATAATCAAATTTTGTTTGTAAAACAAACTCAATTTTCTACTGGGATTCAATCTAATACATTTAATAATAAATTCACAACAATTTCTGCCAAAGTAACACAAATTTGCCAATTAGTGATGTAATTAAGGATATAAAAATGTAAGGAAAGTTAACATTTCAGATAATAAAGATTATGAAGACAATTATGTTGCATAACAAGCCGAGTGAAATCTAGAGTTGTTAGATCGTAAAAAAAATATTGCTTCCACATTCATCGGATTTGTTGCAAAGATAGGGCTTACAATAAATTGCAATGTATTGTTCAATTTCAAACTAATAATCGCTTGACTAATTGAGAACCAGGAAGGATCGGAGGTCTTATAAATCTTATAATACACATAAAATAATCAATTTATTTTATACGTGTATTATAAGAATTGTGTTTAACTAAAAAAAATGTTTAAAAATATGCTATTTATTTATCGTTATAAAACATATCAATGTCAATCAGTAGCTAGCAGAAGTCCGTTTCTAGACAAATGCTTTCCTCTAGAGATGTTTAGTTGGCTTAATCAACATACGAACCAGATATCTTTCTTTAAATTATTAAAGACTACCAGCGTTTTTGATACAGGAACCATGATTCCATTGTGGAAGGTAATTTTTATCTTGGACAAGTACAAGCAGTTTCTCGTTCGGTTCCCTCCATTTAAAGCGAGCACAGCCGGTCATTAGTAGTGTGGTGTGACATAAGAATGGTATCAATATTTCCGAATTCAACAAAAATCTAAAATAATTATAAAATTATTAAGACTTTTTAATTTTAAAATTCATGCCAAAAATATTGTCGAAAGACTACAAATCTATTTTACCATGCTAGTAAGGTCAACCTCAAGGCACTACACAATACTCATTGCACGTTGTATTTTAGAGGCCAAAAATTAAGAAAATAAATGCTTAGTTTTTTAATTTTTATATCATTCATTTTTAGTACTCGCTATTGTACTGCACAATGATCTAACAATTAAAATAATCAAATTAAAACACAATATAAAAAACAACGCGTAGTTTACACACTGAACTTTCCACGTAAAAAATTAAACTTTACTTGTATAAATGTAAACAACACTAATATTATATAACACGTGAGGGTGATAGCTACAGATATGCTACTATTATTACAGCATGTAGCTGACGCGATTCACAAAACTTTATCCATGCATGAAGCGTCCAACGCACACACATACAATCGGGTATTTACAATGTGTTGGCGTGATGCGTGCACGTAGACAGCTGCGGGCGCATTAACTGTGTTTAAAGTATGTCTATAGCTATACTCATAGCTATAGATATACCTTAAGCATTAGCATGTTGCTGACGTGAACCCATAGATCTTTTCCCTACCCAAAGTCGTGTAACGCGGCTATAGAAGTTTTCACTTCAAAAATGAATAAACACCTATTTGTAACAAAGCAAAGATAATCAGATAAAACTTGTGTACTGACTTATTTAAAATTTAAAACAAACACACAAAAATGTTTAAAAATGTGTGACCGAAAAAGATGGTCAACATATTCGGGTCGTCGATTGCTAGGCAACACTTTGTTTGGCTAGGGTAGGTACACACAGCCTAATATGCAGCTTCACAAATCCATTTTCTGCCAGCCGTCCCGTGTAAATAGTCACTCCATGCCGATCAAGAAATTCGTGCAAAGAACCTTGTCTGCTATAATTAAAAGCAATCCTTTTAAAAATTCAATTACACGAAGGTTTCTCTTCGTGACCGGCAGGTAGCTGTTGCTTTAAAAAACACATAAAAAACATGATCTGATTGACTGATTTAAAAAAAGCACAGAGATACATCGTCGTTTTTGAAAGGAGAGAAAGTCGTCGTCTTTCTAGTTTAATTAAATTACCTAACCGTCTTTCATCGTATGTAATAGGACGTCCTACGTGAGATTATTCGTAAGCTAAGGTCTATCTCGAAATGTTGCTATACATTTTTTATCATTAAAGTCTTATTCATTGATTTTCAACTACAAGTCGTGCTCAATAACATTCTTTATTGCATGTCATGTCACACACTATTTTGCAATTATAAGTTACATTTAACTTTTGAAGACTCTAACGGCTATTTTGATGTGACATAAATTGAAGTGATTGATAAATGTGACGTGTTAAAATGTTAGGAAAAAAAATCAACACAAAAACTAATATAATATAATAACTAACTAATAAAATAAGTAAAACGCTCCTACTATTACGATCGTAAATAAATTATAATCCACCAAAAAGGTGTCTTTATTTCTATACTGTCGTTAAAAAATAATTAAAACTAATCGATTTGGCGTAACCCGCGATTTTTTGAAGGGACCGATTAGGTTTTTAGCGAGACGCCGCCAATAATGCAGATAATGCGGCGGTCTTTCGTGACTTCACTGTAACGAAAAGAGAACTGCTTAATTATCTATAAATATAAATCTCCAAGATTTTACAACCATTCTTTATCATTTTGACATTCAAGATAAATTATTTAGTATTTCCTTGCTTCCCATTTTTCACTAATGGTAATCAGAAGTTATTGTGGCGCAGGCACGTTGGAGAGAAAACGTCTTTGTAACGTGAATGATCTGATGATGTATTAATGATGATGATGAGATAATTTGGAAAAGTACTATACACTCGATAAGGTCTTATATCTTCATCTCAATAACAATTTTTATATGTAATTTATTTTTTTCCTAAAGTCACCGACACAGTTCTCCTTGTTAGCAAACTGAAATAGCAATGGGCTTAAGTAGCAAAACACTTTTGTCGGAAGACCGACAACCGCTGGAGTACACGTGTATCGGGATGGAGACTGTCTTAGTAAACATAGTGTGGGATAACCTTCGATCAGATGGAGCGAAGATCTGCGCAAGGTAGCTGGTAAAAACAAAATGGCGTGAAGCCGGAAATGCGTTCTAGGTAACGCGTGGACAGTGCGGCAGGCGCTCGATGATGATGATCAATATATTATTTACGGACCAGCAATGATTTAATATTACTAGAATTCTTCTTAATCATTCCAACTAAGGTAATAATACTGCTTGTGCAAGGAAAATACGATTCACATTAATAGTCCAATGGTAGTTTCCAAAACAACCAATTGGATTATTGCTGGTTTTTAAATAAAGTTTTAAACACCTAAAGTCCTAGATTTTGAAACAATAGATGGAGTGTAATTTCCTAACAATTTCATTATACATTTTTAAAATATATGTATATGCCTCGTACGTTGTTTCTTTGGGGCCTTATTATATCTGGTGTCCAAGGTGAATTGGCGGGATATCCACGCTTGGAATAAATATTTTTTTATGGGATAGGAAAGCAAACGAGCAGGCGTGCCCGATGTAAAGCAATTAACATAGACATCCGCAGCGTCATAGGCATTGTAGAAGCGTAGCAGCCCTTTAAGAAACATGTAGGCTTGTTTTTTGGAGGTTCCAATGTCGTATCGGTTCGAAAACACCACCGGAGGTAGCGGGTTCCACAAAGTAATTTAGTAGTTATGTTTTATGTAGTTTATACAAATACTTATTTTCATTGCGGCCGTCAATAAGTAAATAGAGAGATGTAAAAAATATTCATATAAAAAAAACATTGACTGTTTTTTAAAAATATATCATTCCTAAACATACTAAAATTGAATGTTTTATTAAAACAAAATTGTTTCATGAATCTTGTTTTATAATTATTGTTTTAAGCTGTAAACTGCAATATACTCGTATGTATGAATCCTTAATCATGTTAAACAAGTGAAACTATTTAAATTAATGAAACCGTTCCGGCATGTCGTTTACATATTTCTATGTAGATTTATGTTAAAAGTTCTTTTGAGACTTCAAACTACTGATTGCCTAACACTCAACAACAAAATATTCCAAAAGATTCACGCACTCACCACGTAATACATACTGATTACGTATTGTTATTGTTGCAGGTACGAGTGTGTTTTGACGATACTTCCGGTAGCATATTGACGGAAATCTCGGCGATTCACGCAAAGGTAAAGGGTTGTCAACTTTCAAGTATACTTCGCAAAGAAGTTTTATACAAATATTTTTTCATTATGGCTAATATTTTTTCATTATGGCCCAAGTTCAGCAACAGACTGCCGCAGGATGTCACATGGGCCGCCACCAAGACGCACTACCTGATTTTCGACTTCACACAACCAGTTTCTGCCGCCCTGCAAAGGTCGTCTCATCATCTGGCTGTGGTGTGTTTTACACTGCGTTTTTCACAAAGAGGTCTCTAATTCAATACCCGTCTCTTCTTCGGTTCTCCAACAAACGTGACCAGCCCATTGCCACTTCGGTTTGCCAACTCGAAAAACTATGTGATTTTTGTTGAGTTTGATTTCTTCATACCCTCTCCACAGTCTTCTGAGCGAACACTGTCCGCGGTTCAACATTGGTGTGTAGGTAGATTTAAAAATGTATGCTTGCGCGTATATGTTCATACCTTCATTGAATTAACTAAATAATTATTCAATTAATACTGAGCTATCATAGCATTATGTGTTTTATTTAATAGGCATACAAACACAACATGGTGTCAGGTGTCGGGTTAGGGAATATGGACAGGACGCACAGGATGAAAACTTTCGTCTTACGTACGTCGTACGTACACGTACGTATTTATCCGTAATTCCGTCATTCACACCTTTCTGTTCCCTGCATATAGTTTTATAGGCGGCCATAGAAGGCGGTGGTTACTTACCTTCTGGTGATTCAGTGGCTCTTTACCTACATTACGCACCGCGATTTTTAAAACAAATTTATATTATTAGACAAGTATAGGATTTGTAGATTAAATTCACGCTTTCGTAAATGAAATTCACCTAATTCAAGAAGGAATATAATATTTATAGAGTAGCCAAGAAGTTCATAAATAATTGTCACCATTATTCTCATAATAATTATATTATTGATATTACAACTAAAATTATAAATAATAATTAAAATTAAAGGTAATATTATTGATTCGGCTAGTTAACCTTAATGTCAGGATATACCAGGTCAACAAAGAACTTTCTCACAATCTTAACAGAACATAACATTGCTGCTTTTTAAATTTAACCCACTTACCTAAATCTATCTGTATGCCTGTAAACAGATGGTCGTCCTTTAAGTCTATTCACAGACATCAGTGAGACATGAGTATAATAAAGGTGGAATGAACATGTCACATGGTGAAAATCTCATGAGCGAGGTTAATGTATTTTTTTTAATTATTATTTTTAATGAAATATCTACACCGTTTTTATACGTATCTGCATACATAATTATATAGATGAATGAGTTAAAATCAATTTTTAATTTGAAACTAATTAATACAATACATATCGTCACGCCTGTCTCCCGTAGGGTTAGGCAGAGAACCACAGATCACAACCCGCTACGATTCCGGCACACCTTCCTTGCCTCCTTCATACTCATCCATCCTTCCTCTCACATTCATCGCACCGAAACGGCTCTCCGTTCGTCACTTCTCGCCCTCGTGGCAATCAGGACGTGACGAGTGGCGAACCACGTCGCTGTTATTTTTTAACGAATTAAGTATATTAAGGTTCGTTATTATGAATTCCACGAGCTGCAAGGGATGATAGAGGTCAGCCCCAGCAGAGCCCCTAATTAACTGGCATTAATTAATTAAAAAATATAATATTTATAAAAAATCAAATATAATAAAATTTGATTTTTTATAAATATTATATTATATGAATGTATATCGAAATATGTCAAAAAGCTTATTTGCGATTTTATATGTGCTAAAAGGGCGAATTTAATTTGAACACTTAATTTTTTGTCTTACTTTTAAACGTGCTGACGACCATAGAAAAGGTAAACATTCAAGTGAAACGGGAAGCACACTACTCTACTAAAATAGATACGTTATGCGCTAGCGACTGAATTAATTACGCTTAACGCTGTACATTAGCCTCCATCTCCATTCAATAAAGCACATAAAATATTCCGAACGGAAGCCTGGTAGCGAGCAGATCCGTAACCACGTTTATTACAACATTCAGATAGATGTACACATACATGGACAAAAATTCGGCAAATATTTTGTTTTAATAACTAATTTTAATTATTTATAATAAAAATTCGGATATATTAAACAACACCAAAATTTGATATTGATAAATTTAAAAGAGGACTATCCTAGATAGTTTGAAAACAAAGTTATATACATTTCTTTATCCCTAGTTTGAGTATTGTTAATTTTTGTTTACTTACCTTTTAACGGATACTAAAATAACGTTTCTATAAGTTTCAATACGATTTTTACTCTTAAAATGTATCAGAATAAGACCCTTTATTATATCGCATTCAAAACCTTTCATGCGTATTATTTAAACTCATTAAATAAGAAAAATAAATAAAGACGTATAGAAGTAAAAAAGGAATAGTAAAAAAAAATGGATAAAATTACATAGTTATAACCAAATCGACATGTTTTTTACAGGGCAGTAGCATCACTTGCTGGCACTTATGTTATTATATATATATATATATATATATATATATATATATATATATATATATATATATATATATATATATATATATATATATATATATATATATATATATATATATATATATATATATATATATATATATATATATATATATATATATATATATATATATATATATATATATATATATATATATATATATGTGTGTGTGTGTGTATTTCAATGTGTATTCCAAATTTGAGAAACGACCGAATCGGAAGGTCTCAGCACGGGCCTTTCTAGTGAGACCTACTAGAACATAATAGATTCTCAAAGTGAGCGGTACACAAATATGTTTGAGAGCCTCTGGTCTACAACTACCAATATATGGATTTCCGTGGATTTCCACAAAAACATGTTTCTAGTTGCATACAACGTGGGAACTATTTTCTATGGTTTTTTTTTCAGTGGTAGGTTGCATGCTATAAATTTATTGAACTCACGCGGATATCCTCGACATAATGACAAACAGTCAAGTTTAAATTGATGATACCGCGTCAAATAAACAATAAAAAATGGGCCTCGAATATCAAATACATGACGTCGTATATTTGAACATCGAGTGCAATAAACTGAACGATGTCAATGATCGCTAACATAAGCAAATCGAACCAGTCATTGTTGTGGTGGGAAATATTGCACGAAATATAACCGTAGCCGGGGTCGAGTGCCTAACCGTTTGCGAAACCGCAAACTGCTGTGTATATAATAATGTTCTATTATAATTCTATCCTGTTTCTAATGTTGTGTTCTACAATAATTTAATCAATACATTTTCTATTTATTTCTCTATGATATCAAATTTCTCTCTATGTTATCACAGATTTTTTCTTCTTTATTTTTTTAAATATATAAAGACATCTGTCTATATTTTAATATTACTGGAATTATTCTCAATCTAAGCTAATAGTGATTGTGCTAGGACACTATATGTTTACATCAATAGACCAACTACTGACACACAATTTATCATACTTCATTTTTTTAAATAGAAATTACAAATTACATTCATTTATATTCCAATCGTGTTTTCCTATCAAGATAATTGACTTACCAATCAAAAATATCCTTGAATTCCACTACTGCATACTTGTCACAAAGAAGATGACCACTGATACAGTACAATGCATTTTTCCCGAAACTCTTTCTACCAACCGCCACTCTGTGGAACCACCTACCTCCAGCTATATTTTCTAATCAATACAACAATAGAAACAAGTTGAACGCTTCTACATTGCCTCTGGTGTTACAGATGCCCATAATTCTAATTTCTATCTGCTTATTATTACCATCCAGATATTTAATAAAACACTAAATAATTAGTTACCTATATTTGTATTTGGCATATCTTATAATATAAATGTAAGAACTCAACGATTCTGGTAGAAACTGGATGCGTGAAGTAAAAGTTCAAACTATAACGCATCTTAGAAGAGGTCTATCTCCAACACTGGATTTCCGCAAGCTATTGATGATAATGAAATATATTTCATTAAAAAATAACATCAATATATAATTAAAAGCATTTCACACTTAAACACTAGAAAATTATTGGTATTAAGGCATTGACAGGCTTGAATACCTTTTAATGTTCCTGTTAATAAAATACAACATACTACTTGAATTTACTATGTTATTATAAAGTTTTATATGTAACACAATTCGATGTTTATTTTATGGGACAGCACTGATTATGTAATTGCTGGATCGAAAAGAGTTTAATTAGTAAATAGTAGATATGGAGTCTTATCAGACTTGTTAACCCTGCATTACATATTATTTATGTAATATACACAGAGGTTTTCATTTTGGGAATCTTTAAACTATCTAGAATTCTATCTTGTTCTTCATAAATAAATTTAAATTAAACTTCACCTAGTGTAAATTGTTAAAAATCATTTTAAGGAATCCATCCGAAAGCTATTCGGTACATGGCTTCCCCATTTCTTGAACATTCGACATTAATCGACCACGTTTGTCCAAAGCAAATGTTTAACGGGACATCTCGATTTGGCATAATTACCTATAGGCTATGTTGGAGCGATGGTTATAATAAATTCAATTTTCTTTGACTTTCGCTCTTTTTTATTTGATAATATAAATATTACATATTACATGTGCTTTGAATAACTTCTATATGCGTAGTGTTGGCAGACCGGCCGCTGTCTCATCATGGCGTATCCCCCACGCGCACCGCTCCTTTCCCCTCGGTCGTCCGTGAATCTTTAACATGCTATATACTATTAATGAAACAAACGCTAAAACCTTTAAATTGTACCAAACGTTATCTATCACATACCATACGTACTCAAAACCGGTACTTGCGGTATTGAAACACGTCAACGGTGTATTCAAACAAATATTAGAATATTATTAACGGACGCTCAGCTGTGATCCGCAAATAAATAATGATTCCAATACCATCGGATGATTTCAACGATCTTTACGAGTACAATATAAACAACAAGTTGCAATTATATTGTATGATGTTTGGTGAAGCACGATAAGGTAAATGTATATAATTGAGATAACGTCTTCTCGCGTGATGAATCATCCACTATTATGCAATTCAAAACTCAGATAGTGTATGTATTTCGGCGGTTTGAATTAGAATGAATTTCGCCCCGACTGAATTTTGGCTTTTATATACAAAATCGGGAAGGCCAACAAAGACAATGGACAACAGTCAAAGAATCTAAATATAGATCTGCTTCAGAATAGCAACAATATATTTTTTAACAAAATGACTGCAAAACAATTATTAAAATACAGATAAATATTCAAAATCCATATTTATATGAATTTTACATAATTCTAAATGATTTTAGTTACAGCTCTATTAAAAGTTTTACTTGCAGTCTCATAAAAATGGTTGCACTATTCATCTATCAAGGATCATGGAATAAAGAGAAGTTTTATCTCTACCATTTATATGATTGAAAATCCAGTACGATGCTTTTCTTTCTTCCGCGATTATGACCAGACCGGAACCAGCTACCTTCATCAGTATATCCGAAACAATACATTGAAATCTTCAAAAAACAAGCGTACGCCTTCTTTAAATAACGACAATTATTCTGCAATGTATTTGGTGTTACATATTATGATAATTGGCTTTGATTGCTTTACATCGACTTCCAAAAAAAATATTTTCGCAAAGCATTTGTCTAAGGGTTATTATTTGCTAATTTATTTCACAATTAAAATATATCGGAGACCCAATAATTATTATGCATCACAAAAATGAATCTGAACCGAAACCCAAAATAAAAATTGTCTGGAATAACGATGTTAATATTCGCCATTAAGTGCCTACTTTATAAAAAGGGCTCGCATTTGAGACAACTTCGTTATAACAAAATTTTGTTATATTTTTAATGCACGAAATCTGCATTTGAAAAGAAAATTAATGGTCACAGCGATATCAATATAATTTATACTCTTCATGTTTATTGCCTTATGCAAAATATAAGATACAACTGAAATTTGAGATTTTTCATATGAGAACTTAATTTTCTCACCATACTTCCTTCTTCCTTTAAACATATATGACTTTTCTTTTGAGTTGTACTGATCGTGTTGGTAGCTGAAACAAGATTATTGGCTTTTATTCAATTCCTACTATGTTCAATTTTTAATCGTCAATAAAAAACTTTTTATTTATCAACTCAAATTGAAATATTTTTTTTAAACTTGTAGTGGATGAACACTTGATGTTTATACAGCTTTTTCAAATACTAATTAATTTTAGTTTTATATGGGAGAAAAATAATTCTCTTATATATTTTGCAGGATATAAATTCAGGAATAAATTGTAATTATTTAATAAATAAATATGTATAGGCCTTCCCATTTCTAGAGGAATTAAATATCACCACGGAATAACCTGTAGACTCTCCATATATTTATCCCGGTGCAGGAATCGTCTCTGCGACCGAACAACGAAGGCGGTAGTTTCTTCACTGAGACAATTAGGATATCAAAATTATTATTTGCTTTGATAGCGAATGGGCAACTGCACGATTGCAGTAGCTCATTCGCTATCTAATACATACATATATCTTACATATTGTTGTTAATTCGTTCTAATTTTAATTTGTTCATTAATAAACACGAAGTTCCCACGATGATTTATTTGACTATAACATCACTTAGAAACAAAGCCGTAACAACGCCAACTATTGTTCTGTTTGCGGTCGAGGACAGTAATGCATTTTTAACAATTAAATTACAACTTCGGTGCTTACTGAGGCCAGCGACAAACTGTTGTGCTGTGCGTTCAGTTAAAGATTATTTACGCTGACCGATGCAGAAATCGAACCCGCGACTATTAACTCTGAGAGCAGTAGCTTCTCCACTAGGCCATTTAGATCATATGGCTAGTGAAATAATGCTGATAATTTAGTTTTAGTAAAGAAATCATAGAATTACAATTAATAAACTAGAAAGCTGTATGCTTTGAGTAATTTAGCTCAAGGTCATTGATTTTAAAGCAGTTTTAGAAAATAGCGTGACTAATATCGGCGCATGCGCCATTCCGTAACAAAGCGTTACTCGCCCACGATAAATTTGCGCGATGAACTATAATCTGAATAATCATAATCGACATTTTGTTATTGACTAATCCATTGGATTCTATAAACTGATATATCATCATTATCATCAATGTCCAATACTGAACATTGGCTTCCCTCAAAATTGACGGATGTTACCGTAGTATACTATATCTCGAACATAAAGGGTAGATTTGAGATCACAAATTAGTATTTAAGATGACAACTAAAACCCACTAACTAGCCCAACATTCGGCTTCACGCTTCCATTTTTTCACCGACAAACGGAGATCTGATTAAAACAAACAATCATATAATTATGTAAGTTGAATAAAAAGTCACATTAGTAGAGCGATGGTAACGCAAATGGGCTGGCTTTACCGAGAAAGTCCCACACCCTCATAGAATATCGATGTGTGTACAGTTAGTGCTGTAATTAGTAGATCCTATCAACTTATATCCTTCTCCCGCTCCCGTGAAGGAAGTATCCTTAACTATACAATAAGACTAAGAATAATCTAATAAAAATACAATAACACTATTTACATACCAGTGCTTAAAACATCCTCCAAAACGGCTCAGCGGCAATTTTTCATTCCCAAACTTTTACATTCCAATATTCAAGGATATGCACGACGTAAACAATACGTGAATGATCACCATGAAAAGATAAGACACTAGTTAGTTATTGCACGTTTGGTGCCAATTAATGTCGTATTTCTACACATTCATAAATTTTAATGTACAAAGAAGCATTTTCAAGCTTATAATTGTACAAGTTTTATACATTTCGTCTTGTACGTATATATGTTATTGAATTGTTTAGCTGTTCACATCGATGTCTCGTTCTCATTTGGAGGACCTTAGACCGCCGATATTTACTGTTAAGTCAATAATGAGTCACGATACATATCTATTTTTTAATTAACAATGTTTTTTTAACTATTGAGGCTTTTTTACAACCCTTTTTTACAACTTTTTTTACTACATTTCTAGAAGTATGGACATTAACCCATCATGCTTATCCAAGGTAAATGGAACACACAGACTCGGAATAAATACTTGTAGGCCACACAAATTAATCGCGATTAAAAAATTAAACACGTAAATCGGTGTGAAATTATGACACCAAAGATGAATTGACAAAACGCACAAATGAATGAACGAAATAATGAATAATTTATTAAACTATAATTATAAATTTAAAATACAATACTCTTTTTTTTATATATAACTAGATGGCCCGTGAACTTCGTTTCACCTAAAATTTATGTTCCCCTGTATTTATCTTTTGATATGTTAGCACTTAGGTATGCAATACTTTTGAAAATCACACAAAAGAAACGACAGTAATGTATAACAACACGCCCGTTAGACGATGATATAAATATAAAGTCGTCACGAACGCCATCTATTGAAAGTAATTGCAAGCAAAAGGAAGAAAAACCATTTTTCATTTTTCAAGCTATTCTTTTATGTTTTTTTTATTTGTAAATGTGTATATATAATAAAATGTATATATATATATATATATATATATATATATATATATATATATATATATTTATATTTTTTTTTTTCGGAGGATATCTTATTTTCGGAAAAAGACGGTATATATGTATAGGCTTTTATATTTGGCGACTTATTGCTGAACATCGCCAGCGATTCCAACACCACCAACTAAACTGTGTTGGATGAACAGGGTGGGGCTGAATACATCAAGGAACGCTGTCGCAGGGTCGACGCCGGACTTGAAGGCTGCGGTAACCTCATTGAAGCAGGCGACGAGCTGGCTGCAAGTCATCGGCCCCTCCAGATCCGCATGATATGGTGGCGCTTGTTGGTGCGCCTGTGCTCTTGGACGTTGTCCATCGGGAAATGCCCCTTCTCCCGCCGACACCGGGGTTGATGTCCCTCGTGGTGCCGAGGGAGCGTCGCCTGGAACTTCTTTTTCTTTTTGGGGGCCTCCTGTGAAGTGGTAGCCTCCCTGGGAATAGGCCCATTGGCCGGCGTTTTAATACGCGTCCCCGTTGTGGCCCGCGAGGCAATATTAGTCTCTGCGGGCGAAGGAAGCGTTGTGGTTTGAGGGGGTGGTTTAGATACCCCCCCCCTTCTGGTTGAAGGTGGTGCTTGACGCTTTACCTGTCGCGATGCTAGTGTGCTGCGACTCTTGATAGAGATATCGCTGCACGGTGCGGTACTCAGTCGCGTTGCGCGGGAGAAGCATATGCACTCCCGAGTGGCCGCGCGTTGGACATGTGGCCCAAGAGCTCCTTTAAGTGACCTTTAAGCGCGTTTAAGTGGCGCGTCCACTCGAGCATACGCTTAACCATGATCGGCGGATAGTAATTCACCTGCGCGAGAGGTAGCTTCCCAGCTACGCTCGTCGTCGCTTTCTGTGGCGGCGTCGGCAGTTTCGACGATCGCGACGACCACCATGGTTGCGTAGGTGGATGGGGCCGCGGGGGGCAGGGACGCACCTAACAATAATAATTATTCATTTATTTATTAAAATAATTGCCACTATTTTGCGTGTAGACCTTGACTCCATTTGTAAGTAAAGCTGCAATACAGACTTAGTTACAATACACAAAAGCTTTAATCCGACATTCTAATTTAGTTTAAGGCATAGAACAAACCCACCGTATTTCTTCATCTGGGAAATGTACAAGGTGACTATGGAAGAAAATACCAGTAGATGAAACCAATAAAGATAATAATAAAAGAAACCAATTTGAGATTCCCAATTCGCCCGCCTAGCTTGGGGTTTACTGCAACTCCCCTATTTCAAGCCGTGACAAAAAGCGGAATGTTGATCTGCATGGAATGATTTAGTTAAAAAAAAATGATGGTAGTACACTTTTTATAATAGCATTATTTTTTATTTTTTTATATATTCACGCCTATCCCCCGCAGGGGTTGGCAGAGACCACAGAGCTCCATCCGCTGCCATTCATCGCAGCGAAACGGCTCGTCATTGGTCGCTTTTCGCCCTCGTGAGAATCAGGACGTGACGGGTGGCGAACCACGTCGCCGTCATTTTCGACAAATTAGGTATATTAAATTCGTCTTTAGTGAATCCCACGAGCCGCAAGGGAGGATGGAGGTCAGCCCCAGCAGAGCCCTGCATGCTGAGGTAAGGCACCATAGTCCCCGGGGGAGCCCGACCCCGGGACGATCGGCACGCTTACGACTAGGCTCGCCCCTAGCCACGCATCCATTGGCACGGCAGACCGTGGATTGGCGGAGAGGAAGGGAAAGGATAGAGAAGAAAGGAAGGGGCAGGAAAGGAAATGCGGATTGGGGGGGGTTCCAGACTCGGAATAAACATTTAAAAATCCATATAAATATTTATTCCGATGCGGGAATCGAACCCGCGACCATTGACTCCGCGGGCGGAGGGCCCCGCCACTGAGCCAATCGGTCGTCAATAATAGCATCCAACTAAAAAAAATTAATAACTTTTGTACCAATTAAACAATTTTCTGTAAAAAAACACGTATCCATAATTTTCTAAAGCAGCCTTGATTGGATGTAGAAATCAGACTTAAGGTACCTCCATTTGTTCAACAATTAACCTTGTTTCCATGTTCGTGCTCGGAGAAGTATGAAACTTCGAGGTAATGTGAAATAACGTGATTATTGGCTTCCTCTGTTTGAGCGATACAAACAGAATTTACGATAAAAATTGTTACAACAGTATAAACACCTCAGTTTGCGTTTACCAATGTTTTGTTAGTATCAATTAAGAAATATACTATTTTATATAAGTTAAACAAACCAGTTGATTCAATGGTGAAGCTACCGTATTCAAAGTCAACTGGGACAATTTCAGTACTACTTACCTACCGCGCTTTGTACTGTGAGCGGCCGAGTTCCGGAGGCCCAACACCCTCCCCCCTCCCTCTACCCTCCCCCTCCCTCTACCCTCCCCCTCCCTCTACCCTCCCCCCTCCCTCTACCCTCCCCCTTCCACTAACCGTCTCCCCTCCCTCTACCCCTCCCCCGTCCCACTACCTCTACCCCTCCCTCCTCCCTCTACCCCCTCCCCTCCCTCTACCCCTCCCTCCTCCCTCTACCCCCTCCCCTCCCTCTACCCCCTCCCCCTCCCTCTACCCCCTCCCCCTCCCTCTACCCCCTCCCCCTCCCTCTACCCCCTCCCTCTACCCCTCCACCTCCCATTCCCACTCCCATAATGACACTTTCCGTAAAGGTCGGTAACGCTCTCGCACTGCCTGTGGCGCTGCGGAAGTTTATAGGCGGCGTTGATTGCTTTCCATCAGGTGACACGCCTGCTCGTTTGCCTTCCTATCCCATAAAAATTAAAATACATATATTGCTAGTAAAATAATGTTATAGGTTATTTAAAATCTTACCACTGAAATATTAAAAAATGCGTGCTATTTATGTTTGTTTTGGCAATCGATTCCGCTATTAAAATGCAGCAAATAAAAGGAATAAATTGCAAAGCCTTAAAAAACCTTACTAAATTAATATATTGTATATAGATCGGAACTTCTTATCGCATCATCATTTACGTGTCGGTCTATCAAAGCATGACGCGAGCTAATGTTGAAAATAGCAATTCGAAGTTGAAGTTTCGAAAAGTAACAGTTGGCAGACAACAGCCTTGGTCGATTACCTAAGCCAACACCACGGCGATAACATTGGTGCAAAATGGATCTAGTTTTGATGGGGAAATTTGTTACATTTTTTCTGTAATAATTGCTGCTACCCTACGTTTGACAAGCGAAAACAAGTGTACGAAAAAACAAGCAAAAAATGAGCAAGTGAGATGAACGAAAGAGACATTAATTCAGATTGTTATTATATGAGTGAACTGTGATAGACGGTCCGCCAAGTCAGCGGCACTTCCTTGCGGGGTTTATATTTTATTTTAATTTTCAAACTAATACATATTTCCATATTAAATAGTAAGTAGTACTTTACTTATTAATATTAATTTATTAATAATTTATATAAATAGTTAATATTTAAATTACACCCGCCAAGATTATTAATGGAGTCAGGCGTTACTTTGCGGAAATCCATCACTATATGGACAGGCAAAAGTTTTACTTAGCTAAGATCCGCGACAAGCAAAACAATAACAGAAAATTAATAATGTGTGTTTTTCCGTTGGGTTTAGTGGATTTATTTGGAACTTAAACCAAAAACTTACCGAAAATCGGCCATCAACTCTCCACCCACCAACCACTATACACAACGCCAAACACACACTATCACTTTTCCATCTTGTACACGACACGTGTTTCGCCCCAACACGAGGCATCTTCAGGTATAGTAGACTCTACGGAAGACAACCGAAAAACTTTTGACTGTCCATATACACCCGCCAACATATTGTCTACAGTCCCTGTGTTGACGAACAGAAAAAATTCTGCCTTTTTGTTACCCCCTTTTAAATAAATAATTAAAATGACCAGTAATTTTTCCTGCCACAAGTTTAATTAATTTTTATTGTATTATTTTTATTATATTTTGGTTTATATGACTAGTATTCATTTGTCTCAATAGTAATAGATTCCGAAGTATTAACCAACACTACACATGTACATCACACCCACCAGCCTGTAGACCTTCTGCTCGCGACTCCTATCGATGAAGTTGTAATACCCTAGGCTATGGCCAACAACGAATTCAAAGAATTACATGAGAAATCTTCATGCACTACTGATCGACCCATAATTTCAAGTCTTATTCTCATCCTTACTTGAAGTTGAATCAGATTTCGGGCCACTATAGCAAGTCCAAAAAAAAATTAATAAAGATATATTTTTCGATTCTAGTCCATCTAACTTTTCGTACATTTAACACTGTATATATATATATTCACGCCTATGCCCCGCAGGGGTTGGCAGTGACCACAGAGCTCCATCCGCTGCCATTCATCGCAGCGAAACAGCTCTTCATTGGTCGCTTTTCGCCCTCGTGTGAATCAGGACGTGACGGGTGGCGAACCACGTCGCCGTCATTTTTCGACAAATTAGGTATATTAAATTCGTCTTAGTGAATCCCACGAGCCGCAAGGGAGGATGGAGGTCAGCCCCAGTCCGGTCAGAGCCCGACCCCGGGACGATCAGCACGCTTGCGACTAGGCTCGCCCCTAGCCACGCATCCATTGGCACGGCAGACCGTGGATTGGCGGAGAGGAAGGGAAAGGATAGAGAAGAAAGGAAGGGGCAGGAAAAGAAATGTGGATTGGGGGAGTTACCAGACTCGGAATAAACATTTATAAATCCATATAAATATTTATTCCGATGCGGGAATCGGACCAGCGACCATTGACTCCGCGGACGGAGGACCCCGCCACTGAGCCAATCGGTCGTCATTTAACACTGTATCTGTAATGTATTTTTTCTAACGACGAACTTTTATGATTTTTGTGTTTTTGGATTTGTCTTCGTCTGGAATAAGATAATAATTATAATATTATATTATATTATATTAAAAGAATAATTATTATATATTAAAAGATAAAAATATTATATTCATGCAAAAAAAATTATCAATAAAAAACATCATTGAAAACATCAGTCTGGCCGTTCATTTCTTATAAATGATGTAACAAAACGCAACTCCTTTGCAAAAAAATCGGGCACCTTACAGTCATTAACTTTTCTATGGATAATAGTCAGCTAGTTAAGATTATGAAATATGACAAAATGATTAAATATATTTTTTTTATAGGATAGGAAGGCAAACGAGCAGGCGTGTCACCTGATGGAAAGCAATCACCGCCGCCCATAAACATTCGCAGTGACATAACAATGCAGAAGCGTTGCTGGCGTTTAAGAAAAGTGTCATTAAAAACCGCTCACCGGACGAAGCGGTAGCTAAGCTATCACTCAGACGACGGTTTTCTAATAATAAGAATGTGGTAGTATACTTCCCGGGGCGAGGCGGCCCATTCAATCTTCAGACAAATAATATGCCATTCTTGACAAAGTATTCGTCTGCAGCGTGGCTCTTCCACTTCGCAATGTGTTAATACGTCTTAACATATGCGGATTCTCATTTCATATTCCATATAATTAATCAGTAAGTCATGTAAAAGGTAATTATTATGTGAACAAGTCATAAAGACAAAGAGAAGGAAGGCAGTTCACGTCACTTCTTGGCCTTACAAGGTTTTTGTGTAATCTAATAACGTGCGCTGAGGATTTGCAACTTTGTTTAATTACACTTACTCAATAGTCCATACAACAATCCAATGTCATACTTTTTAAATACTTAATACCTATGCAACTATTGTAAGTATAGTTCTACTATCCTATCCTATCCTACTATCCTACTATTCCTACTTCCTACTAATATTATAAATGCGAAAGTTTGTGAGTATGGATGTTTGTTACTCTTTCACGAAAAAACTACTAGACGGATTTGGATGAAACTTTACAGTAATATAGGTTATACATTGGAATAATATATAGGCTACAACTTGTAATGGTTTTATGTAATTAAGGTCCTAATATAACGATACATGTCAGTTAAATCGGAAAATAAATCGGGCCTCTTAGAGCTATCTGCCTAAACCATTGGAGTTACACAAAGATGATGTACCGTAGGATTGTTTGTCTTGAATAGTTCTAAATAAAAGTCCACGACAGCATATATCATTTACCTTTTATGTGAATGCCACTATTATGCCAAAATTGTGAACCATAAATTAAGTTAAAAATATATATATTTATTTAAAATGATCTGTCATGAAACTTAATGTGACAGACCAAATTCCATCAAAAAACAAATCTACACGTTTCTCAAATAATATTTTTTACAGTGGTAGAGCCACGCTGCAGACCAATACTTTGTCAAAAAGGGCATATTATTTGTCTGTAGCATGAATGGGCTGGCTCGCCCGGGAAAGTACCACACTTCCTCCGAAAACCGGCGTCTGAGCTTTGCTACCGCGCTTCGTACGGTGAGCGGCTTGAGTTTCGGAGGCCCAACACCCTCCCATAATGTCACTTTCCTTAAAGGTCGGCAACGCTTCCGCTCTGCCTATGGCGCTGCGGGTGTCTATGGGCGGCGTTGATTGCTTTCCATCAGGTGACACGACTGATCGTCTGCCTTCCCATCCCATAAAAAAACGCATTACCGGTTTTTTTTTATCTTTTTCCTTTTTTGGTTCAACAATGCCTCTGATGTTACAAATGTCTATGGGGGGGCTTTAATTGTTTTCGATCAGACGACACACTTACTTGTTTACATGTCTTTCCCATAAAAACAATATCCATTTACAGTCATGGTATCGATTGATCTCTATGGAATAACTTGCATACAATTAAACTTAAGTAGAGAAAATTTTATAATTTATTACTGCTGCACTTTGACCACGTGAAACGAAATCACGTTAATACACTAATGAAAAGCTAGTTTTAGGGCAGTTTGCAAGTTAGATATTATTTTTTTCGTTTGAATATTACATGACTACGTGTGCCCCATTGATCTATACAGATGTAAATATGGGACGATTAACGAATATCTCAAAAAACATATACTCGTACAGATTTTCGTAATGTAGGTAGGTATACAGACGGATGCTTAGTAGTAGTAGACGGTGCTTAGACGACGGGTAAAGTAGAAACGTTATCCTTGACCGTCAAAAGAAGAAAAGTTGCTAAGCTAGAAAAGTTATGTGACATAAGAGGTATAAGTTTTTACATATATTATTGATAGAAAGATCGCGAGCACAAGACATGTTGCTCGGAGAAAGAAATCTTACCTACGCATCGAAGCGGAATAGGTAGCGAGCGTTACCGAACTGTTCTGACCCAAAATAAGAGAAGTAAAAGACAAAACGTAAAAAGACAGTGTGGGTTTAAAATATTTTGAATAAAAGGCTACGCTAAATTGACTTCCAATCTTCGCTATCAGAATTATCTTCCCATTAAGTAGCAATGCAACACACGCCGAATAACAAATAATAATATTATTGTAAAAAGAACCGAATAAATCTTTAATACATATTATATCTAAGGTAAGGTAAGCGTACCTTGAGAACGGATGGACCGATTTGGCAATTTTTTTTTTAATGTTCGTAATATTCTGAATAAGTTTCTTAGGGGAAAAAAGTTGGAAATATTGCTTCAATAATTGAAAAACATAGGAAAAATGCTTTTTTGTATGAACTCTACATACGTGTTAATATTTTTTTTGTTACGCTTCTCGAAAATATTTTAACGTGTTTTCCAGGAGCTTAAATCACACAGTTTTTTTTATTACAATTGGTAAGAAAAAAATGGGAAAGTGCAGGACAATTTCTACTGTGTAAGTTAGTAAATAAAAAAATATCAAAACATATATAATATTTAATAAGATCACAAACTGCATTACTTCCGCCACTCGACGCGGATTCCAAGTGAATCGAAAAGAAAAACGTGGGACTTGCTCACTTCCCACATTTCCGTGGGAGGTAATATAAAGTGTAAACTTGAGATTCGTTCAATCAATCGAATTATAACATTACCTTTTCGACGAAAAAAGTTATCGAGATCCATTTTAACTTTATATCTTTTATAATATTAACAGACGCGTACTTATATATTAGTTAATGATGCAGTATGCACATTTTATTTAACAAACTAACTATTACTCAGTATGCGTGTAAACAAAGGTTAGGCAGAAAGGCGTATATCCAGGAACAGATCAATAAAGTGTGACATCGAGGTTCAAAAGAGGCATGAGTCTTAACTACGAGGCACCACATCCATAACTGTACAGTGATAAATACATTGATAAACCTCTAAACTCATAACTTCATATATGATAGGGGGGGGGCTCCAAAATCATGAAAGTCATGTGATGTAATTTATAGATAGCCGCCGTCCTATTTTACTGAACCGTATATTATTTTCTATTGATTATATTTTTAAAAATGAAGCCTTTGAAAGTGGTAGAGCCACGCTGTAGACGAATACTTTGTCAAGAATGGCAAAATATTTCTCTGTAGCATAAATGGGCCGGCTCGCCCGGGGAAGTACCACACTCCCGCAGAAAATCGGCATCTGAGTGATAGCTTAGCTATCGCGCTTCGTACGGTGAGCGATGAGTTCCAGATGCTCGACACCCTCTCCCTCTCCACTCCCATAATGACACTATCCATAAACATCATGTATTAACACATTGCGAAGTGGAAGAGCCACGCTGCAGACGAATACTTTGTCAAGAATGGCATATTATTTGTCTGAAGGATGAATGGGCCGCCTCGCCCGGGAAAGTATACTACCACATTCTCGCAGAAAACCGTCGTCTGAGTGATAGCTTAGCTACCGCTTCGTCCGGTGAGCGGTTTTTAATGACACTTTTCTTAAACGCCAGCAACGCTTCCGCACTGCCTATAGCACTGCGGATGTCTATGGGCGGCGTTGATTGCTTTCTATCAGGGGACACGCCTGCTCGTTTGTCTTCCTATCCCATAAAAAAATATCAGATTCATACTAAAGTCGAAGGACTACGAACTATATTGATTTATCTACAGTGCCCATATTGACAAATTTTCTATCTCAAAGATCCTTTCCATCTGAAAGACTAAGACTACACTACAAGCCATTTTATTATAAACAATCACAGGATATGTAGTGGCCCTCTCGTGACTAACGCTTTCAGTGCAGGCCGCAAATAAAAGTGCCGCCTCGTCGGTAAACTTGTTACGGAAATAGATTATTGAGCAGTCACTTTCAAGGGTAACATAGAAACTAAATTATGTAGGTATTTATTGCAATCATGGATCAC
This sequence comes from Baronia brevicornis, assembly GCA_031353405.1. Classification (NCBI taxonomy): domain Eukaryota; kingdom Metazoa; phylum Arthropoda; class Insecta; order Lepidoptera; family Papilionidae; genus Baronia; species Baronia brevicornis. The sequence continues at coordinate 2,150,844 of JASFAT010004443.1, forward strand.
GCTAATGTATAAGTGGGTGTACGGGTCAAATACTTTGATGCATGCATTTATGTCCATTATTACCTCACGCAAATAAAGAGTATAAATAATTTTCCTTCCACATGGAGAGTTAATAATTAATTTGCCGCGAAAATCAACTGCAAAAGAAATGCGTGTTTGCGAACCTAAGTACTAAACTGGGTAATTTCTGACCAAAAACGGCTGCGACTAAATTCGTCAAACACTTCACCATATCTTTATCACCATATCACAAAGTATCAGCCTAATAGTAACCATCTTTTCTGTTACCGAATTACATATCGAAAAAAAAAGAAGAAAGGGATCGGAGACCCAAGTTTTTCACGCTGGCTTTGAGGAATACAAAAGCAAATGACCAAGCTGATTCCTTGATGGTAAGTAACCAACGCCATCATAGCAAATGCGATGCCTACCTTAAGGTGGAATAGTGGGAGAAATTTTATTTTCAGATCATTCATGGTATTTGATGTGAAAGTGATCTGTAGACATTAATTTTGTCAAGTAAAAACTGACATCTTGAAAATGTTTGTCGAATTATCTTAATAACATATACTTTTTACTCTCCCATTTAATAATTTTACCTATCCCATACTCACATTATTAAGGTAAAAGCCATCTGCAGTAGATAAGCCTTCTTAGTATTGCAGACGCTCATGGGCAACCCTTATTACTTTTGGAACCATTATATGACTCGCTTGTCTCCTTACATGTTCTATAGAAACAAGTTTTATTTCAGTTATAACGTAATTAAATACCTTCAATTAAAAGTAACGTATAAATTTACCATTATATAATATTTCTATCTCACAACTTATGTGAAATAACACACGCACTAAAGGGTTACACCAAAAGGTCACGTCTCTACAAGTTTTATATAACATTGTAAATTGTTATAACATAACAATTTCATAACTTTTATAGCTACAGACAATGGTCACAAATCCCACGCCCACGGAAACGGTTACAAAATTTGAATATATATTCATTAGTAACAATCTTAATACATAAGTGTACCAGTTAACAGTCTTCAACACGTGTATGTACCTACGTCCGCGCTAAAATTACAAATAGGAATAGAAGGTAAATTTTATCTGTATTGTCAGGTACAAACACATAACATGTAAAGTAAGTATAATAATACGCTATAAAAACATTCATTCATTTCTCAAAAACCAAAAAGTTTCTGAACTCAGCATAAGTTGCAAGTTACCAATAGGAGAGTAACAAACATTTGAAAGCACTACTTCCTCTTATTTTAATAAAAATAATGTCAGCTTTCCATAAATTATTCCCATTTCTGAAAGAATAGACATAACCCCCCCACGCTTGTCCAAAGGGAATTGGCGGGGACCCAGACTTGGAATAACACATTGTGGCACCTTTCTATTATAACTTTAGATAACGTTGGGCGCCAGTGCAACACCTACCTAGGTTTTGCAAATAAAACCAGAGTGTTATAAGTATAAAGAAATGTTTATTAGATAAAAAAAAGAATCAAGTAGGTGAGACACAAATTTGTAGGTCGTGGGTAAACGGCCGATCTGATTTTGCCACGTAAGCGGACTAACACTCCCCTGAGCTAGCTTGCGCTCAAAGAAGAAAACCGCAGGTAGAACCCTGCAAGTTGACAGCGGTTTGCCCTCAGCGATTGTAAAGGATGCGCTGAGACACCTAAATGTCGATCCCTGAGCTAGCTAGCACTCAAAGAAATAAACCGCAGGTAGAATCCTGCCATTACATTTGCACCGCAGGTAACATACTGGCGGAGGGCAGGTGGCACCCTGGATCGCAGGTGACACCCTCCGTTACATTGTGCACCGCAGTAGAATCATTACCGCAGGTGGAATCAACCCCGCAGGTAAAATGTGCAGGTGAAATCTGGCAGGCAGAACCCCGCAGATAAAATGTGCAGGTGAAATCTGGCAGGCAGAACCCCGCAGATAAAATGTGCAGGTGAAACCCTGGAAGTGACAGATACCCATCGATTACGACATGGCCTATCAACTTCCGTTCTGGTTAATCAGCGACAACTCGTGAAAAGCATTATGTCGAGATTGTCGTGGTGAATTAAAACCAGAACGGAATTACAAAATAAAAATTAAACACACATGTGCTATTCAAAACTTACCCTAAAACGTGGTTTGATTCCTGCACTTATTTTTAAAATAAATACTGAGCGAGGGCGCTCTTAAGAGACGTCATGGTTCCCGTTGATATTTCCATAACGGACGAACCCTCACTGAGGTGGTGTCGTTCCTCGGCACCCGTCAGTAACTTCCATAAAAAAACCCGAGTGGCACACGAACAAGGCCGAAATAGCACGAAGGCGCGAGCGCCACACCTACACCTACTTGAGTTTACAAATTCCTTTTCAAATTCCTTCAATCTGTCACCGCGTTGCTTTGAACACTTAACGTATGACAAGCAAAAAATGTTCGATGGCAGATCGTGTTTTTGTTATAGTAATTTATTAACTCTAATATTAGAATAAGTATTTAAATTTGAATACGGAATAGTGTACTAATACTAATATTTTTAACTTCTACTTAAACTAACTAAAATTATATCATTAAAACATGTAACCTTCCGTTACAACATATGTACAAAACGAAACCACGAGTATCAATAGCGAAAATTGTAACACCGCTGAGCTAGTTAGGTTGTCAGTACCATGATTCAAGAATGTACAACCAAATTTATCGAAATACAAGAGCAGCAAATAGAAACACATTGAAATGAACTATGAATGAGACCACTGACGTAATATATCTCTAGATCTCGAAAGAAAGAAATTACCTACAAATGAAGAAATCGTACCAAAGCGCAGAACAAAAGCGAGACAAATGACAAAAACGTGAATGACGCTCTGTCACCTACTTATTAAAATTGTGTTCCTGTATAGAGCCAGCCATTGAGCCCACAGATTTCGTTATTGTCACCGTCAGTCTCGAGATGACTCTACATTTCGACACTGAACGAACTCTCACTTTGTGAGCCGAGTCTGTCTGTGGCTGAATCGCTGATCTTTTGTGTTACATTTGAAGTTAATGAATCAACACTAATGAGTGCATGAACCTGATTTAGCAGCATGTAGCTTTCGCCAGAGGTTTCGACGTGTTACCGCAGGTCATGAGATTATTTGACAATAACCATACACCCAATTGACTGACGACAACCTGGTTGGCTCAATGACATGGATACGTAGTAAATAATATACATATGTATGTATGGCCTATAGGTATTTTTTATTCTGAGTGTGTCATACCGACTTGAACAAAAAAAATTAGAATTGTAATTGACTATTATTACAAAGCTTTTAGCAATATTAAAATATTAATCTGTTGAGATTTCACCTATTATCAATAACGTTTTTTTATTTTTAATAGACAATTTTAAAATTATATATTTTTTACAATCACATACATTCGTATGTCCCACTGCCACTGGGCATGATAGCTCCCAATTTTGCGGAGAAAAGGACATTAATTCAACAAGCTTAGCTTAGCTTAGCTTTAGCCAAGGCACCTTAAAAAGTATCACTTTTTCCCAATATTATGAAAAAGACAAACACTAACCTTTAAAGCGTTGTATAGCAGTACAACATTGCCACTTAAGCAAACTAAAATGGCAATGAGCTGGTCACGTTCTTCGGAGATCCGACAATCGCTGGAGTAGACAAGTGCTGGAGTGGAGACCGCGTCTTAGCAAACGTAGTGTGGGACGCCTCCCGGCTAGGTAGTGCGACGATCTGCGCGGGGAGGCTGGCAGAAACGATGTTCGGGCAAGGTGACACTTCTTGGGGAAAGCCTATGTCCAGTAATAAACTGCCGCAGGCAGTTGATTGATTGATTGATAACAATACTTTGGGTGACACTTATATACTATAATCTATAAGAGTTTGAACCTTGAAATAAGACCTCTCTAATATCAATAATGGGATAGTAATGATAATACACTTGGATAGACGTCGCTAATTCGCTTTGTTCGAAAATCATAAATCACTTTGAAATTAAGTTGCCCAGAACGCAATCTTGATAAACAGTCACCAATTATGTTGGCGCGTATTTTGACATAGCATCAGCAGTTAATCTAAATCCAAATACACAGTATAACATATATGTAGTTTATTATAAACAACGCAAAAAGCAAGTTCCTACAGAACCTCCGATGTTACAGACATCTATGGGCGGCATTGACTGTCAACCAGGCCACATGCTTGGTCGATAGACTTTCTATTCTATAACACATTACTAAACACTAAATAAAGACCAAAAGTGTTCTTATGACTTTATTCATTCATCGATTATCTTATAAGACCGATTGGCTCAGTGGCGGGGCCCTCCGCCCACGAAGTCAATGGTCGCGGGTTCGATTCCCGCTCCCCCGATCCACATTTCCGTTCCTGCTCTTTCCTTTTTTCTCTATCCTTTCCCTTCTTCTCCGACAATCCACGGTCTGCTGTGCCATACGATGCGTGGCTAAGGGCGAGCTAAGTCGCAAGCGTGCCGACTGTCCCGGGATCGGGCTCCCCCGGATACTATGGTGCCTTACCTCAGCGTCCAGGGCTCTGCTGGGACTGACCTCCATCCTCCCTTGCGGCTCGTGGGATTCACTAAGACGAATTTAATATACCTAATTTGTTGAAAAATGACGGCGACTTAGTCCGCCACCCGTCACGTCCTGATTCTCACGAGGGCGAGAACTTTTTAAAATACATACCGTAAAATTTAGAATTCCAATAAGTTTGGTTTCAAAGTGGCTAAGTAAGAAGCGATCGGCAAACGAAAAACAAACGCTTCCCGTGGACATCCGTAAAACTAATGTAGATGCATCACTTAGGGTAAAGATCTAAATAATAAGAGGGAAATAAAAATTGAAATGGAGTGGAAAAAGGCAGTTATGGAAGGGGAAAAAAGGAAATAAAAAAAGGGGAAAAGGTTTCAGTTCTCCGAATCCCTGCGTTCACCGTAAGATAACAGTAAAATATAAGCAACTTTAAGCTGATATTATATGAGAGTGTGGTGACTCTACCACTACAACACTGCATACGCGCCTAAACTGTGTCTCTGTCGTAACAACGCGTGAAAATAATTTTACATATTAAGGCGAAGTCTTGATTTCTCGAACGCAATCAAAAGTGCGTTATATTTTGAATACACGAAAAAAGAAAACAAGCCTTCGAATATCGAAATATGAAGTAACTAATTCCCGCGTCCCTAATCGAGTGCGTAATAAAAAGATCTTGTGGTTGTTTTGTTAGCGTGCATAATGTTAATGACACTTCTACGGGCCTAACCTACCTCTATCGTATTATGTAAGCCGATGACTTACTATATAATTTGATAAGTTATAGATAGAACAAATAGAATCCAATGCTTTAGAGAAAATAATTCGTACGTAAGGGTCAGAAGACATGGTACTTATAGGTTTAATCTAGGTAGGACCCATTGTCAAAAAGTGTAAAAAGAAGAAATATAAATATAATGTTTTGCATTGTACGTTTCTGTTTGAAATGTTGTTGTGTTACCCATATGAAAATTATATTTTTTATGAAACTATTAAAACCTCATTTTGAAAAAAAACCTCATTTGAAATTACAAAATTAAAAAATAAATTGACAAGACCCCCGTCAATGCGAGACAAATAACAGTTAATAAAAAATAGCTGCGCACGGAAAAGACACAAGATGTTTAGAAAATACTACACATTGCTGCAACATTTTCGTTTTCGAATTTTGGGAATACTAGAACTTTTGATCGTTTTACCTATATAAAGGTGCGACGGTGCGTCGAAGAGAGTTTAAAAAGTTTAGTATAGAAGAAACTTCTTTTTCTTCCATAAAAAAGTAAAGTAAAGTGAAGTGAAGTGAAACTAGTGGCTGATTTTATTTTTCCGATTCCGAACCCCAGGTCGCAACAATGTTAAGTTTTTCGTTGCCCAAATTTAACATTGCTTAGCAATCACAAAGAGTTATGTCAATACTCACCGAGCTACATAGGAGCTACAGCTAGCTTTTATATATTATTATATATAAGCCTTCATTTTCCACTTCTTCATATATGTGTATGTAGTATAAGTTCAATTTTTGTGTTTATTTATGTGTATGTTTGTTTCTTTTATTTCAAGTTATTATTGTATTCGCTTCTAGGTAGTATGGAGTATAAACCATACTAATAGTGACTGCACCGTAAGTTTAGTATTCACGGTAAAGGTCTGCTTTTCCATCACATCAATGATTAATTATGTACTATCGGATACCAAGGCTTTTTCCCCACGACCCGAACTTCCCTTAGAGATCTGCTTCTTCTTCGGTCTGTGGAGTGGTATACACTTTTGTTTTGTTTCACTCTCACTGCTTACTAGACGTCTGAGATTTAACATTATCTCTGACTTATCGCTTATCCTTTGTCTCCTAGAAAGAGAACGGCGGGGACGAACGCTGAAATATACATTAGAGTTATGATGAGTTAGTAATTCCAAGGTCACGATAAACGAATAAAAAAGAAAGCACCCTAAACTATAAATAAAATGGGGAAACGCACTACAAGACTTTTCGGGCGGTAACGTACTGTCTCTTTTCCAAAAAATATCAGTTTTTATATTTCCTTTTCGATCTTTATTCGGTCATTATGCTTTTCACTCGGCCTCAACACCTTCCACCAAGTTAAGATTTTACAGTTACGCATGTATTCCTATATATATATATATATATATATATATATATATATATATATACATATATATATATATATATATATATATATATATATATATATATATATATATATATATATATATATATATATATATATATATTAGGTGTACAAATAAGTTTCCGCAGTTTTTTATAAAAAATTAGGAATTTATTGTAAAGGAACAGTACATTACGTTTTATTCAAAGTATTTTCCATCATTTGCCACTACTTTTCCCCATCTTTCTGGCAACATTCGGATACCCCGTCGAAAAAACTCTTCATCTTTTGACGCTATCCACAAATCTACCCAATTTTTGGTGTCTTCATATGATGTGAAGCGCTGCTCAGACAGACCATGTGCCATCGACCGGAACAGGTGATAATCAGAAGGGGCTAAGTCTGGTGAATACGGCGGGTGGGGTAAAACTTCCCAGTTGAGTGTTTCCAAGTATGTTTTTACCGGCGCCGCAACATGTGGACGAGCATTATCGTGTAAAAGAATAATTTTGTCGTGTCTGGAGTAGTAATGGGCGCGTTTTTCCTTAAGTGCCCGACTCAATCTCATCAATTGTGTTCGGTAGAGAGCTCCAGTAATGGTTTCGCTTGGTTTCAGCAATTCATAATACACGACACCAAGCTGATCCCACCAAATACACAGCATGAGTTTTTTTCCATGAATATTCGGCTTAGCTGTCGATGTTGATGGTTCGCCGGGCTTAACCCATGACTTTCTCTTCTTTGGATTATCGTAGTGAATCCATTTTTCGTCACCAGTGACTATACGATGCAAAAAACTCTTTTTTTATTCCTGGCAAGCAGCATTTCACTCATGCATAATCGGCGTTCAACGTCTCTCGGCTTTAGTTCATATGGAACCCAATTTCCTTGTTTTTGAATCATTCCTAACGATTTTAAACGATGTGAAATTGCTTGTTGAGTCACTTGTAGAGTAAGTGCAAGTTCTTTTTGCGTTTGGGACGAATCTTCCTCCAATAGTACTTCTAATTCCATGTCTTCGTACACTTTCGGCCTTCCACTGCGTTCTTTGTCTTTAACGTCAAACTCACCGTTCTTAAACTTTTGAAACCATTCCTGACAACTTCTCTCACTTAAAGCAGCTTCACCATATGCTTCTAGAAGCAATCGATGCGCCTCAGCTGCAGATTTTTTCACATTAAAGAAGTAAATCAAAAGTTCCCGCAAATGATGCTTATTCGGAATAAAACTTGACATTTTTGCACGAAAATAATTACGTGATGCTGATACGGAATCACTAGTACTTTAAGGTTATGGTGTTGCCAGATGACTAAACTTGGGATATTACGTTTTACATCTGACAATTTCTCCATAACCTTCTGGTGGGGCCATCTTTTGACAAACCGCGGAAACTTATTTGTATTTATTGTACACCTAATATATATATATATATATATATATATATATATATATATATATATATATATATATATATATA